>OX421971.1:11598827-11730303 GCA_949128135.1 Parasteatoda lunata | reverse complement strand
AAACATTTCTACTTATTTTTTTAAACCAACAACTTTTTTCTTCAGCTTGTTCTCGGGTTCATTTTTATCGGAATTAAAGCAGCACAATTTTTTTGTACCGCATGCCAATACCTTGAATGACACATTTAAATTTTTTTTTAATCCAACGAAGAATAAGAATTTTTTAAATCCTATACACAATATAATCCTTTAGAATACTTTTTACTTCACTGATTAGATTAGTATATTCAAAATCAAAGCTTTATTTTCACGTCTGAAAAAAAATATATTTTAATTTCAAGTAGGAAATTCTAGTGTATCTTTAGAAAAAGCATTTGGCATAAGATAATTGCAAATAATTGTTTTTGCCATTTTTATGATCAGAGTGAAATAGAAGCCAAAATTCTTATTTTAAAATACCAGTAAAGATCTTAAAAAGAAAAAAAAAAGAATAGTTTAAAAAAAAAGACAGAAAAAGGGCAGATAATGAAACAAATAAAATCGAAAAGTTGGAGAAAATAAAAGGATAGATGCAAAAACGAAATTCGAAATATAGTGTGTTGTACGCTTTTTTTTAAACAAACGAAAGAATGCAAACAAATCTGCTTCTTCTGCAAATTTCAGAGATTTTAAAGACAAAAAGTAATACCATCATCTAAGAGCTAAAAAAATGTTACAATTGAGTCAGTAAAAAGAGACTATTCTTTCTGGAACTTCGTGTGTTGCCAGTCGAAACTTCTATAATCACTTATTAATTAAGAAATTCTTCCGCCGATGAAGCGGAGCAATTAAATTTGCATACGAAAAAAGTACAAAGAAAAGAAATGAACCAAGTATTTTATTCTTAAGAGTTTTCTCTTCTATTTTATGTGCTTTGGTGCCTTGATTTTTGTCACGTAATTAAAATATATTTTATTGCAAATGGACTAAAAAAAAGTAGAAGTGTAAAAATACTTCTTTGAGTTTATAAAGTTCTTTTTGAACTAGTTTCTTATAAAGAACTCTATTTTGTAGTTATAAGAAATTCGTTTGAAAAAAAAGTTCAAATGGTATCAATTTACGGTAGTTGTGTATCATTTTATTATTTTACCCTTGTTTTTACTGCTCGCTATTTAATTATTTTACACGATGAAATTTAACACGATAAAAACTTTTTTAATTTCAAAATGATCGTAATAAAAAAATCTAATAGGAAAAATAATGATCTAAATGAAGATTCTTTAAAGCCTAAAGGTCTTATAATAGTCGTTATAAATAGTTTAAAAAAAGACGAAATTTTCCATCAAATGGGCAATAAATAAAATGATACAATAACTTATTTGAGAAAAAACTTAAAATTTTCAATTATTTGTTTAAACTATAGTTGTATCTCAAAATAAGTATAAAAACATGACTCTTCTTATAAATAGTAATGCATGCTTTAAAATTTAGTAAGTCGCATATTTCTAAGGATTCTAGTTTGTTCAATTTCTCAGAGACTTGTTACTTCAATGACCGTTCTTACGTACCTTTGATAAGCTTTAATTGCGTAATACCGTTTTCACTTGGCGGAGTTTATTTTATATTGCAACCATCGTTTAACAGCTGTCCCGAAATTGAATTTACGACTACTAATGTTCAGATTTGTAGACTTGTAATTTTGAACCCTATTCAGAAGACAAGGGAACTTCTAGATTAAGTATTGCGAGAAATTAGCCTTCGTAGAGCAACTAATCTACATTTTGATGGATATAATTCACATTTGCATTAGTTTGAGCGAGAAGCAACGAAAACCTCCTGCGGTTAGCCTGATGGCAAGGTCCTACTAAGCCCTGATCTACTTATCACTGACTATATTTTACGTCTGCATTGTGGTTGGTGCGGGTCGGATGCGGAATTCGTATCGACCAGACATCGGTTGGATTCAAACCAGAGTCATCTCATTGAAAGGAGAGCGCTCTATCCCCTGAGCCACCACTGCTCTTAGCACAGTTTAGTTCACATCAGATGAATTCATTAAAAGCAAAATAATAGGCAGTCTAAAATAATTCTCACAAAGAAGAGTTTGAAAAGAAATCACAGAAAATGTTATCAAGGGTTATATAAAATCTTGTTATAGAATAAAAATTAATAATACGTATACGTATTTAAAAGCTTATAGACTATTTGATGAGAGAATACCTCGATAAAAATTTTAAATAATTTTTTGATCTCTTCTAATGCGTCTCATAGCTAATTAGTTTTTTAGGTTCCTTCAATGCGTCGCAAAGCTAATTAGTTTTTTTTAAGTTCCTTCAATGCGTGTCAAAGCTGATAAGCTTTTTGGATTCTTTCAATATTTCTCAATAAAAATCCTGGGTTCTTTCAATGAATCCTAAAATTAATAAGCTTAAGTTGTTTTTTTTTTCGTATTATTTTAATGAATCTCGAATCTCAACGTAATAAACATTTATTACTTTCAAGGATTCTGTAAGCAAATAATAAAGCTTTTAGAGCTCTTTTTAGTGAATTTAATAGCTAATAACTTTTTTGAGTTTTTTCAGTTTCAAGATGTTTTGCAGTTTTCTCTTTTTTTAACACTAAACATAGCAACACTAAGTTATACCTATTTCTACCATAGCCAGTCAAATGACCGGACCTCATGTTTCTTGATTGAATGTATGACATATGGATGTTAGGAAATAAATAAACTAAAAACACATAGCTAAACAAAATTGTTTGCCAATTTTTATGTGTTACAAACACAATGAATAAAATTTTTTAATTTATTGCTCAAAGTATTTTTTATTCCACATTTTCTGTGTTTCTATTCCACATTTTCTGCAAACATATTTCTTCCAATTATTATTATTTCTATAATTCTTATCATTATTCTTATGAGAATATATAGGAATTCTTATAATTATTATTGTAATTAAAATTATTTCTTCTAAGAACTTGTGCTGCCTTAGTTGTTTCGACATTTTTCTAGGTAAAAAACTAACAGTTAGTTAGAAATGAAGTAAAGCTATCAAAATGAAGCTACTTACGAAAACATTTAGTTTTTGTCACCTTTTCTTGCACAAAAATGCCAATTTAAAATTTTATGCACTTCTAGCTATTACTATGCAACAGTCTTTACGAAAATGTGCAACTGATTGAATGCAATTCGTTGAGCACTCATTACATCGTAATTTCTGATCCGATAACCTTGTAAAGCATTAAATTGTTTGCCCGGTCAAATGACCGATTGTGACAGAAATAGGTATACGAGAAGTATTATTCGAAACAAACAAAATACAAAAAAATATATATAGAATATTAACTGTATGCAACTGTTAGAAAAAGTCATGAGTCAAATGTGCAAAACGATAAGATGATTAGCTCATTTTCGATGTAAAAGTTCCTAAATGGTCATTTGACCGGTTATGGTATGTTTAGTGTTAAATGGCAGTAGTAGGTGTACATAAAATATACTGCTTCTCTGGTTTTGATACGCCGCATCAAGTAATAAGAATTTTTAAGTTAAATATAACGCAACCACTGAATCTAAAAAATAAACTTCATCACACATGTGCAAGAATAACAAATCTAGAAAGATTGCTAAATAAAGAGGAATTGAAAAATTGTAATTAAGACAAGACTTTTTCAAAATTATTCGGTAACTTAAAAGTTTCTTCCTCCATCAAATGCTAAAAAATATAATCTTTTTTTTCACTCATTAAAGGCTATAAAGTGATTAATGGTTGTAGTAATTAACTTACCGATCAATAACTTGGCATATAAGGTAAGATAAAGTCGAAAAATTTTCCTTTTGTTCTGATGCTGTACATAAAGGTATGTTTTTTTCTTGATGAAATTTAATCCTGTTATTTTGAAGATCAGGTGATTAAGAAACTCTGGTAACAGCTGTTGAAAGTTTTTGGTGGCAAAAGATTTAAAGATAAATTTAATTAATTTGTTTCGATAGAAAATAAAGGAATCGATATAATCTTATCTATAACTTTATCTAACTGTATTTAAAAATTTATGGACAGTGTCTCAGTTATTCATTGTTGTCAGTGCATTTTAATTGACTGGAAAATCACATGGTAGGATCCAGTTTTCTCACTATTATTTTCATATTGGTTTGGTTGTCATCAGCATAAAATTGATATATGTCCTAAAGTTATTGTTTTCCTATGAATATTTTTGCCTCCCTAATTTAAAGCTACTCGAATTTAAGAGGATTGCTTTTATTATTATTATTATTCGATTAACGTAACTTTACGTTACATTTTGAGATGACGTTATTTAAATTTGTTTTTGATCTTATTAACACGTTGAATGCCAAGGGGGTCACCGGTGACCGGCACTGAGTTTGTTCGTAGCGCCACAGGGATCACCGGTGACCGGCGAAGCAAAGATTATTAGAAACTCATAATCCGAATAAACTTTTAATGCTTTTAATTTAAAGAAATTAATGCAATACTTACTGAGAAAATCAGTTTAGCCAGACGGGCAAGCCATGTAAAATTAGCGTGGCATTCGACGTGTTAACAGTTTTACAATTATTACTTTTTGTGGCAAACTACAATAATATAGTATAATGATTAGTTAGAAAGTTAATTTAGAACTTTCAGCTTCATGGACCAATTGATGAATGCAAAATTTGTAATTAAAATATACATCCGTTCATTTAGTAAACAAAATTATTAAATTGCATTTGCAAACTCATTAAATTTGATATAACAGTATACTTTTAATTTTAAATGTCATTTCATAAAAGGATAACTTATCAAAATAACTTATGTTTATTTATAAACTTTAATACTATCATAAGGGAAATATTAGGATGTGGGAAGAGGTTGGACAAATGTTTTTTTCAGAACATATATTTATAGTTGAATAATTTCAACTGTCTAATGCCAAGTAACAGCAGTTATTGAGAAGGTTGGTGAGCGTAAGCGAAGAGGGGTATTAGCCCCCTAGGATCCCCTCAACCCTTTGCAATATTTGTTTCTCAACTATGATTTTAAAACTATTTCGGTAATATCGAATAAAATTTTCTGACGTCTCTCAGTCTTCCACTGTTTCTATGTTTGTATGGGCATTATCGAAAATCTGAAGGAAATTATAAACTATGCGGCTAAATATCAATATAGTGTTTTCAGAACGTAATTTAAAAATAAATCATGTTTATAAGTATTACTTATTGTGTAAAAACCACGATTGCGATTGGTTTTTAAAAATAATTAAATTCCTGGATATAAAAATAATTTGACTATTACCACCTTTTGCAAATGTTTTTGCCCAATTTTGTTTTTATGTCAATCAAAATTTTTAAACTGTTAACTTTAGTTCACCTTGTATGGTATGGTGTAGATAATGGTTCACCTTGACGTAAACCCAGCCACTGCCAATATTTGTAAAATATAGTCACACCACAAGCAATCTCTCCCCAGATCTTTCTTTTGCCCTGACTTGACAAGACTGGACTTTACTTTATGGATCATCTAATACCACCACCCGAATAATATGGTTTTAGAAAAGAAAGTCCTTTACTTTTGTCAAAAGATTAGAGATGCCTGCTGGACTTATTTAAAGCTGTGTGGAAGGACAAGCTTATCACCAAAATACATGACTCCTTTAATATCAGGGGTTCTGCTCTGGTGTAGCTAGCTGATTTTCTACACCACATATCAATCAGAGTTAAATTCAATAAGTGCTATTCTGACCCTTTTAGACTGGGGCATGGCGTCCCATAGGGATCAGTTTTGAGCCCTACTCTTTTCTCCCTGATTTTGACAAGAATTGAGAAAATGAGACCAACACTTGTTGATATTGCAATTTTCCCTGACGACAGTGTACTTTGGACATTGACAACATTGTTCTAGCTCAGGCACAAATGTGACCGACATCGAAACGTTGCTCAACTCTGCTTTGGCGGTACTCCTAGAGTTTGAAACTGAACTCAAACTGACTTTCAATCCAGTTAAATATTTTGAACTTTTTTTTGCCACAAATAAGCACATATATAACTATAAACCTAAATTGTATTTCGATATTCAACCCCTCGCCTATGAAAAACATCCCAAGTATCTGGGCTTCATTCTTGATCCTGAATTTAACTGCAACAGGCATATTGACCATCTGGTTTCAAAGGTCCGTAAGCGCCTTAACATTCGCAAATATATCGCTAGCAGAGATTGGGGTGCCGATGCAAATACTCTCAGAACCACATACATTTAATTTATAAGACCTATTCTGAAATAAGGCTATCCGATCTATTCCTGCGAGTCTGAAACAAATCTTCAGAAACTAGAAAGAGTACAACTGAGTGCCGATCGAATTATTTTAGGACTCAGAAATAGTTGCCCATCTGATATAGCACTGTACGAGACAAACTTACAACCTTTGCATATTAGAAGAAGAGCTACTTAGTAAAATACTATAATAATTTATACAGCTACGGCCGTAATCATCATACTTCCTTATATCTACACACTTGGCACAATACCCAAAGGCTTAAGAAACTCACCCCGTTTGGCCTGGCCGAATCTCAAAACATGGTCTCTCGTAAGGTTGAACCTCAATCCTTAAGATCTTGTATTGATCCCTCAGAGAGACTGCCAAGGTTTTTTTTCCATTTTGATCTGAATTTCACTGCAAACAAGCAAAATCACATCGAAGACCATTTTAGACAGTTGGCTCTGGAAATTATCAGTTGCATACCTAGCGATGCAATGCAGGTTTATACTGATTGTAGTCTACAAAAGATGGTACTGGCAGCGGTTTATATATTGGACCCAAAATCTAGAAAAATCAATAAAGCAACGCAATCCAGACACTTCCTCTGTCTTCAGGAGCGAGTTAATAGCGATTAAGGAGGGGCTGGGCGCTATCTTACCCTACGACAGTGATTATGGAAAACTTTAGATTTTATCGGACAGCTTCAGTGCCCCTCAACATTTTAGTAGCTGGTCCTCTTCAAGCGATGAAACTAGTATATCCATCCAGTTTAAGATGAAAAAGATTTCCCAGCACCATGACGTATATCTCCAATGGATTGCATCACATGTTAAATATTGGTGGCAACGAAATAGCGGATAGATTGGCCAAAGAGGGCAGTGAGGAAGATATATCCACCGGTTCATCACTTACTTATCGGGAACTTTAATCCAATTTCAGTGCCCCTCAACATTTTAGTAGCTGGTCCTCTTCAAGCGATGAAACTAGTATATCCATCCAGTTTAAGATGAAAAAGATTTCCCAGCACCATGACGTATATCTCCAATGAATTGCATCACATGTTAAATATTGGTGGCAACGAAATAGCGGATAGATTGGCCAAAGAGGGCAGTGAGGAAGATATATCCACCGGTTCATCACTTACTTATCGGGAACTTTAATCCAATTTCAGTGCCCCTCAACATTTTAGTAGCTGGTCCTCTTCAAGCGATGAAACTAGTATATCCATCCAGTTTAAGATGAAAAAGATTTCCCAGCACCATGACGTATATCTCCAATGGATTGCATCACATGTTAAATATTGGTGGCAACGAAATAGCGGATAGATTGGCCAAAGAGGGCAGTGAGGAAGATATATCCACCGGTTCATCACTTACTTATCGGGAACTTTAATCCAATGAAAAATATAGACAAAAATCAATCTGGCAAACTCCACCTACGCACCAATGGTACACAGCAACATCTCCTGGCAAACTTCTGGGAATTAATTGCGATCGAAGCTCCCAGGCTGCCTTGGCCAGATTTTCAACTGGTCATCAAAAATGTGTAACATTAACATTCGAACGTGGCACAAAAATTTACCCGACTTTAAAAAAATGCTGTATCCAACCAGCCTCACCGAAACATATACTTTATTATGTCGAACTGTCCAGGGCGACTTAATTTCCGATCCCCTTCTTGTCATCGACTTTCTGGCTGTTAACAAGTTTTTGGAATTGATCTGACTGTCAGATCTATGAGGATAAGCAACAACAATATTTGTATATTTAAGCTGTATATTCAATCAAATAATACTGAATAACAATTTTTCTCTTAGAAAGTCATCATTAAAAAATTGTTAAATTTAATATCAGTTTTTTTTTTAAACTTCTAAATGCCCGTCTTAATTCAGATAAGAGTAGGAATGATAACTTGTTACTTTGTAAATATGCTTTAACAATAATCTTAGAATGCTCATAAGGTACTTTAGGTTTGAAATTCCGTTATGTTTATTATTAGTTCTCTTACACTTATGTTGCCATGATTGACTGAAATCAAGAAAAGGTGGACTTAAGCTGGAAAATGTTAACAATCACATAGCCGTTTTGGTGAATGTCCGAAATATTATCCGAAATATATCCGATAAATTATATCCTATTTGAATTTAATTTATTTGTTGATATTATTATATTGATTCGATGTTTTAATATCTGCTGTGGACAGATTAGGAGTGTTCGGAGTATCGGGCATTCAAACTAGTTTATATATTTCAGACATTTACTAATTGCATCATCATTCACCGGTGGAAGTCAGCGACCGACTACCAATTTCCGTTATTTACATTAACTTACGTATTTTTTTATAATTAGAATGAATTCGTTTGAAAGTCTTGAAATTTAAACTTACATTTCAGATTTCTTTATTATTACCTTTTTTTTTTACTTCACATAGTTATGAAATTCTATTTAAGACAATAAGAAAAATAAAAAAAAATCACGTAACGACAATGGAATAATAAAATACTTCAAGATTTTCAAACCATTCAAAATTTTCAAAAATGACATATTCTTCAAGAAGATAAAAACCGCTTCCTATTTGAGCTGTAGATATAAAGTTACCAATGTATAATCTTGGTAATAATTAAAATTACTTCTCCATTATAGCTTTTTATTTCTTTTTCTGTAATCCTAAGTTCTAGTGCAGATGTTTATTTTTTTAAATCCAGGTAATCGTCCATTTCGTTATAAGATTAGTTATTCTTTTATATAATAGTTAACATGATTACCGTGTACTTACATAAAATAATGCTAAATATATATTTTATGGGCAATTTTTAAAAAAAAACATCATATTCGAAGAAAAAACTAGAAGGGAGAAGCAACCATGGAAGCTACTGTGAAGAGCGACCATAAGGCGGAACATCCGAAAAAACCTAACATGAAATAATTACGGTTTCTTTAATACTTACGGTTTCTTTAATAATTACAGTTACCTTAATAATTACGGTTACTGAATAGTTACGATAGCTTTAAAAATAAAAAAAATTGCAGTCATATTACTTAACAGTGTTCTATGTAAAGTATCAAGTATGCTTTTCTTGAAATTTCGCAATGTGGTGTGAATATATTTACGGTATTCGCTTCAGTCCCTAAAAACATGTTTTATTGTAAGCAAAAGCTTAGAGATCCTTTTCGAGATATAAGGTCTTTTTCGAAGATTCTTTGAAACTGCGTACATATTTCAAAATACTATTTTGGTTTCTGAAAAAAGAAGTTTCCTTTTAGGTTTAAGTAAACGATTTCATATAATTTACTTGTAGTATTGCATTTGTGCTTAACATGATTTTCATTAGAAAAGAGTTTAATATTTTCACAATGCATATAACAGTTCATTTTGAGTTAACATAAAAACTGTGAGCGCTATTAGAATCATAATTTCTTTCTCCTCTCTAACTTAAAATTTGTTAATTTCATCTTTAATAACGCAAAGAACACGCATCAGGATGAAATAGGAATTAGAAAAGTTCTTATTATAAATCTGTATATTTTTTAAATTTTTAATAAGGGGCTGATCTCCCTAATGGTTGCCGCTCATAAATTTTCATCATTATTTCGAAATAATTTATATGCTCTGTTTTATTCACTAAAGACTTATCTTAAGCAACCAGAGCCATAAGGTATCTCGTATGCGCAAACATTTTGAAGACTTATTGGGAGCAAGACAGGCCAATATTAATTGTATCGTTTATGTTGTTTAGATTTAATGTAATAATATTCTATGTCCAGACATTTTTACGACAGATTTTTATTTATCGCTTTTCTGCAACTCCTGCATTCCATTTTTTTGTTGTTATCGCAACCAAGGTTGCCTGAACCCACAACACTAACAAAACATACTTATGTGCTACTGTGTAAGCTATAAGCCACAACAGTACTCCCTTCCCAGTGACTAAGTTACGGTGCAGTATCATATAAGTACGAGCATGGTATTTACCAGTTACTTATGCTCAAATATTTCAAAACTCAATAGTTCCCAAAAATATTGTAGATTATTTAATAGTGCTAATCTCGAAATCGTACAGGAACTTTTATTGTCCGTCCTATACGTGATTGTTTTTCAGGAAGTGTTTTGATTTTAGGAGGTAAGTCTGGTGGAGGTTCGAGAGGTTGTTTTATTGCCTTTGTTGATTGTCCTGTAGTAACGTCTGGTATTTGCAGGAAATATGCAGGCTTTAATCTATCAATAGACACTATAACGTCTCTGTTTTTGATTTTTACAGTAAAATATTTTTCTTTCTTATCAACGACTTGAAAAGGACCATCATATGGAGGTTCCAATTGCTTTTTAACTCTGTCTTTGCGAATAAACACGTGAGATGCTGTTTTTGAATCATTAGGGACAAATATTTTCCGGACATATTTATTTGACCCTGTTCTTGGTCCCATTTCTTCCATAATTTTTTTAAGCTGTCTGACAAAAACATCAGGTGTGGTTGGAGTTATGTTCTCTTGGAAAAATTCTCCAGGTAATCGTATGTTTTGTCCATAGACCATTTAAGCAATGGTGTTAGCCGCGTCTTCTTGCATAGCTGTGCGTAAGCCAAGAAGAACAGTTGGAAGTGTTTCACTCCAGGCTAGGTTATTGTATGCCATTAACGCGATCTTAGTAGTACAGTTGTATGCTGTAATTTTATTCCACACATTTTGGATAAGGCGGTGAACAACTCAGAACTAAATTGCGCTCCACTATCTGTAACAAGACGGCATGGGGTGCCAAATCTTGAAATCCAGTTGGAAAAAAACGCTTTAGCAACTGTCTCTGCTGACATGTTGTTTAACGGAACCACTTCCATCCAAACACATTCCAGTTTCACACCACAAAGATTTTCCAGAAGGTAGCGGATACTGCTTGAAGTTCAGGGAAGTCGGTGATGTCCTTTAAATTTTGAAATTCTTTATCCATATTTTGTTCATTTGTTATTTTATCGTAGTCAATCAAAGAAATTTCTTCTATTCTGGATAATGTACATATCTTCAACGATGTTGTCTCGATCTTCAATGTGTTGTATATCCGTTGAAAATTCTGAAATGTATTGTAAATGTCTAAGTTGACGAGGTGGTGCTTTTTCTGTTTATGGTTCGTGAATATTTTAAATGTTCTTTCTTTCAGTAAATATCTAAAGTGTTTGATGGAGAGATAAATTCCTAGCAGTTCTCTATCGTAAGTGCTGTATTGCGTTTGAGCTTCATTTAATTTTTTAGAATAAAATGCGATAGTTTTCCATCTATTGTCTTCAAATTGTTGAATTACTGCTCCAATTGCCGAATCTGAAGCATCAGTATATAGTGACAGCGGTAGTTCAGAATTCGGAAATGTTAAGGGTGTTATATTGACCAAATCCTCTTTGCATCTTTGAAACTGTTGTTTCGCTTCATCTGTCTATTGAATTTTTCGTTTGTCTTTTTTTCGTGCTACTTTAAGGTAATTATGAAGTAGAGCTTGATTTTTTGATTCATTCCTTAAATATCGACTATAAAAATTAATCATGCCTAAAATTGTTCTGAGTTCGTGAAGGGTTGTCGGAAGTTTGCAATTAATAATAGTTTAAAATTTGTCCGATAACGGTCGTGAGCCTTGAGAAGTAATTAAATAAACCAAGAATTATATTTCTTTCTTTCCAAAGATAGATTTGGAAACGTTAATGCGAAGTACATTGTCATTCAACCTTTCAAAAACTAACTTCAAGTGGGTTTGTGTTGTTCCTCACTAGCAGATGCAATTAGAATATCATCTAGGTGGGGAAAAACAAAATTAAAACCAGAAAAAATATTCTTTACAAATCTTTGAAACTTTGCTGGTGCATTCCTCAATCCAAAACTCATTACATTGAATTCGTACAAACCAAATGCAGTAATAATTTCAGTTTTACATCTGTCTTCTTCGGCAATAGGCACTTGGTAATAGGCTTTAAATAAATCAATTTTGGAATATACATTTGTACCTTTTAAAATTCAATGAAAATCCTCATTCCTAGGAATAGGGTATTGATCATGAACTGTTCTAGCATTTAGCTGTCTGCAATCTCCACATGGGCGAAGAGTACTATCTTTTTTTCAAAACCACATGCAGTGGACTTGCCCATTGTGAACTGGAGGGTTTTATTATGTTATTATCCAACATGAATTGGAACTCTTGCTTTACTGCCTTCAAAGCCTTGTTTTGGATTCTGAATATTTAGTAGCTGAATTGCTTGTTACAATATCCCAAACATTTTCAACATATCTCGGTTCTAACTGCGATACTAAGTAATTAAATTTGGTTTCCTCAGAAAGAATTCCACTTATTTTGTTATTATTATTTTATTAACTTGGCTTCCACTTGGAAAAACCAAATTTCAGGACGATCAATCCAAAACGGCGGAATTTTTACACTTACTTTGCATAGTTCATGTGTAGAATCTTTAACAAATTTCTCGTCATCAGGCATATTTATTTCTACAATCCGGGTCACCAGTTATTGGGAGCAAGACTGGCCAATATTAATTGTATCGTTTATGTTGCTTAGATTTAATGTAATAATATTCTACGTCCAGACATTTTTACAACAGATTTTTATTTATCGCTTTTCTGCAACTCCTGCATTCCATTTTTTTGTTGTCATCGCAACCAAGGTTGCCAGATCCCACAGCACTAACAAAACATACTTATGGGCTACAGTGTAAGCTCTAAGCTACAACAGACTCATCATAAAAATGAAAACTCCGCAATTGCAGGATAGCCAAATACATTAATGAGTTTATATACAGGGTGATTCATAAAAGATGGCAAAATTTTAGGAAGTGATAGTACACACCCAAGCAAACAATTTTTATCAAAGAATGCATGGTCGAAAACAAAACGCAAAGGTGCTGGCGCATTTGGAAAGTTTGATGCAAACAATGCATTTAGTTTCAGCAGAACGCAGCACCAGCTCATTACGTACGAGAAGTGCGAACCTATCTGGACGTAACCTATCCAAACCAATGGATTGGGCGAGGTGATCCTATAGCTTGGCTACTGGCTACGATTTCTTTTTGTGGGGACAGCTGAAGGCTCTTATGTATGAGACTCCCATTGAATCAGCAGAAGAACTTGTCGCCTCAGCTTTCAGCCGCTGCAGGGAAAGTTCGTGATATGACTGGTGTGTTTCAGAATGTGTGCCTTAATTTTTCTGCCGTTGTACTGCGTGCATAGCCGCTGCCGGCCACTGTTTTGAACACTTATTGTAATCACATGCCATTAAATTTTCTTTTATAACTTAACTTCATCGCTCTTCATATGTTTTTGCCTCATAGAAGAACAATGTTTTCGACCTTGCATTCTTTGATAAAAATTGTTTGTTTAAATGTGTACTATCACTTCCTAAAATTTTGCCCATGTTTTATGAATCACCCAGTATATATATATATATATACATATGTGTGTGTGCGCGCACACACACATATATATATATAAACTCATTAATGTTTTTGGTGTGAGATATCATGTAGTAATACTCGTAGTTTTAATTCTTAATTCTTAATAGTGTTTTTTGAATAATGAAATAATTAAGATTTTTGTATAGTTGCACTAGTGATTACATAACAGCAAAAGTTAATTTTTTTTTCTTGATGTATAGCTCTTATTTTATTATTTATTAAAATACTATCATGAAAATAGAATCAGAAATTTAAAAAAAAAGCTAAATTAGGTAAATATTCCTTATTACCCGCTACCATGATACTCTTTGTAATTAGATCAGGCGTCTCATGGATGCGCAATTTCCCCACTCCATATTTTTCCTCTATCCGTTACCATGGTTACGAAAATCTTTTTCCCCTTGGCCATACATATTAATAACACGTTGGAAAACAATGGCTTGAGGAAATAACAAATTTTTTAAATTCTGGCTACGGAGAGACTAAAGGTTTGGAATATGGGAAAATGGCTTAATCTTGAATCACTTATTATATTTATAAAACGTAAAACTAAAAACGAAAATCAAAAGTTAGTGACAACAAATATAATTTATAGGTTTAATGTTAATTGATTATCATAGTGGATAGAAATATTTTATATCACCGCGATAAACACTAATAATAAAATAATTATTATGCCAGTCTTTATCTTTTTGAAGAAAAATTATCTTGAAACGAGGAATCTGAACGTTAATGAGCTAAATTCAAATTTATATTGAGAGCACATCGTACTCTTCTTAAAAACTTCAGAAATAAAGTAATCAAATAAATCTAATATATGATTAAAATCATTCTTGTATCAAAAAATTGCCATCAGTCTTTTAAAGATGTAAAAATACGTCAATTGAATTTTTTTAACAATTAGAAATAATTATAAAAATAACCTATTTGACTAAAAACCTCTTCTTGGACTTCATATTAATTTACTTTTAATGACATGCATGGACTACTTAAATGATTCATCTTTTGATTTAGAAAGAAATTTGCGCGTTTTGGGAGATAAATGTTCTTTTAAGTAACGCTTCTCAGTTAATTTTGTTGATACTTGTTTAATTCCATTTTTCGCGAAAGAAATGGCAGTAGGAAATGAGGAATAATAGTTAAAATGTATATATGTATATATGTAGAAAAATAAATAAATACAAAAACCAGAAAAAATTAGGAAAAACAATAAGTATCATTTATTGCGCATAAGCTGCAAGTAAATAGAACTCATAAGTTAAGTTTAAAATGAAGATAAAACAAAGGTAAATTACAGACAAATGAAAAAAGGAGGGGGGGAGGGGAAATAATAAGAATGACAAACAACTGGGAAAAGAAAAAGAATTAATTAAAAAAAAAGGATTAAGTTTTTTTAAAAAACCGGAAAAAAAAAGATATAATCTTTTCATCAGCCAACACGATTATATCCGAAAAAGAGTGCTTTCTAATATTGTATCAATATAGCCAAAGCAAAATATATCAATACAATAGTGTGAGGAGCACTCAAAAAATTTTTTTACAAAAATTACGACAAAAAAAAATCAAACACAATAAGTAAAAATAACACGTCAAAACAGAAAATAAAATATAAAGGAAGAGCAGAATAAAACAAAAACTATAAAGCGAGCAGTGAAATATAGCGAACTTACATGAACGGGAAATTTTTCAAGAATGATTTAAAATGTTTACGTAACAAGATTGCCAGATTGCAAAATTTGAAAAGTATGAAAACAAAAGCGCAAATTGAGTGTAACTAGAGTTTAAAGTACGTTTTTGCTGCATTACTGAAGTCCGTTTGATTTGTTAGTTACCAAGGATGGGTCTGAAAACGGATGTGCGCGAGGTAATATTATACTGCATAATTTAAAGAAGTTAAATAAATATATATTTTCTAAAATTATTTATAGTTAAGAAAAAAATATAAAATATAAAAGAGAAAGAAACATGAATTGCCAGTTTTGCACATAATTTTAGCAACGGATTTGCCCGAAATGGATTTTCACATGGAAAAATTATATAAATTGACAAAGAAATCTTTTAAGTAAATAAATAACGCTACCGGTACGGAGAGCCTAAGTCAGAGGGGACCTTCGGATCGACATCATGCTACTCTGAAAGCAAAAGCGAAGGCAAAAGTTTTTTGAATTGAATTCTACACTCGATACTTTACCGTCTTATAAAGCGTGTGGTGATAAAAGATGCAAAACTTGCCCTAATATTGATAAAAAACATACATTTCTTTATAACGATAGCTCCAAATCTTTTTGTAAAATTAAAAATGTTATTTTTATGTAAACCTAGGGCTTCTGTGATATGAAATATGTTGGACAAACCAGTAACTCACTTAACATTCGAATTAATCAACACCGTTCTGATATAAACAGTAATAAGACTATAAATAACCTGGAATTGAATCATTTTAGAGTACATAAATTTAACAGTGTCAAAATTAATATTTTAGATATTGTAGAAGATTTAGATTTAAGACTACAAAAAGAAAATTACATGCTTTTATACAAAACAATTTTGCTGTATGGGCTAAACGATACCTTCCAACATACACAGATTAACTTTAATAACTCCTCAACTTATTCACTTTTTCATATTAAAGATAAACGTACAAATCGAGGTAAACGGGGATCAAGAAGTAATAGAAACTCTCTTAATAGTGACAAATTAAATATAAATTTTCTTTCTAATATGGAAAAAGATTTTAATAAACATAATAATATTAAACCTATTAAAGATTTTGTTTTCTCCCTTAAGAATTATGATGTATATAAGCTATACGATCTTATTAATAACTTTTCTTTTATTAATTTACATTTCAAAATTCTTTGTTTCGATCTAATAAAAGCCAAAATGAGTAATATTTTGCCAAATAAAAAGAAAAACTTAGATAATTTATATTTCGTTATTAACTTTCAAAATCCTATTTTCAATAAGATCAAATTTCATAATATTTTTGAAAATTTTAAAACTTTATTTCCATTAAAAGATTTTAACATTATTAAAAGCTTTAAATATAATGAATCTCTTGGTAGAACTATATTTAATTATAATGATTTAAGCAAAAAATTTAGGGAGCATTAACATATCCGATTTTGAATGTCACTGTGAGGAAGAGAAATATTTTGATTTTGTTGATAAACATCATAAACATATTATTACTGGTAATTTAAATATTATAGAAAACTTAGAACTTAGGAATTTAATGATAAAAGGCACAAAATATAGCCCCATTTACCATATATCAATCAATAAAATTCTAAAATACTTTCTTAATGATCTCAATAGTTTTTGTTTAAAGATATCAAATAGATTCTCTTTACCTTTAGGTATGCTAACAGAATGGAAATGGGGTGTTTATTATTACTTTAAAAGCTTTATTCTCAATAATAAGGATAATTTAAATAACAGTAACAATCCAACAATTTTTTCTAATATTGTTCAATCAATTAAGCAACTTCAAAAAAATTTTGTAATTACTCCCATAGACAAAACTAACAATAATTATGCAATCTTCTGTAAAAAAATTCTATGTTGAACTTTTAAATAGGGAATTAAAAAATAGTAAAAATTTTAAACTTAGTAATTTGAATAATAATATTGTCATTAAAAAAATTTTAGCTTTTTATAAGAGATTAAAAATTAAAATTAGCAATATACAATTTCCTTACTGAATTATCAGTCCGAAATTTCATAAAATTCTTGTTAAATTTAGAACTATCACATGTGGATCTAATACTTATCTAACTAAACCAGGCACCATTTCCTCTAACTACCTAAATAAAATTATTAACAGTATTTCTAAAGAAGGCTTCTCTTGGATTATCACTAATAATCAACCGATTTTAGATTTCATTAAACATAATAAAATTAATTCTATTGCAACTTTTGATTTCCAGGATCTTTTCAATAGCATTCCCCTTTCTAAACTAAAAGATGTCCTTTTGAACTATTACTATGATTTCAAAAATATCCTTTGTTGCGATTTTGTATATTGGGAAATTCTGATTAATTTTTGTTTTTTTAATAATTATCTTTACAATGGAAGTGATATTTTTCTTCAAATTGATGGAATGCCACAAGGATATAATTTTTCATCTCTCTTAGCTAACTTGGTTTTACACGATTATAAAAAAAATTACACTCTTAGTATTAAATTTGTTTTTAGATTTATTGATGACTTAATTATCTTTAATTTTCAAGACTATACTATTTTATTAAATGATATTTACCCCGAGGAATTAATCTTGCTTCGTAATCATGATGATAATATTAATTTCAATTTTTTGGATTTGGGTATTATAAAAGAAGAAAATATCTGCTTTGTTGATTAATACGTTAAAAGAAATAATTTTAATTTTAATATAAATAAACTAATTACTTGGAATTCTGATGTTTCTAGGAGCATCTATTTAAATACTACTTTTAATGAAATTAATAGAATTAAAAGAATATATAGTAATATTTATTTTTCCAAAAAACAAATCGATAAACTCTTTTAAAATTTGATAAAAAACAATAGATACCCAATTAAAGTAATAAAATTTTATATAAAATTGCGTATTTTGTAAATATATTTACTAAAATTTTTCTTTATTTATACAATTTTCCCATGTGCAAATCCATTTCGGGTAAATCCGTGGCCAAAAAAATTTTTTACTAATAATTTCTTCCTTAATTTGTATAATTTTTCCTTGTGCAAATCCATTTCGGGCAAATCCTTGGTCAAAATTATTTACTAAAAAAATTCCTTTGTTAATTTATAATATTTTTCCATGTGCAAATCCATTTCGGGCAAATCAGTGGCTAAAATTATTTACTAAAAAATTCCTTTTTTAATTAATTTATACAATTTTTTCATGTGCAAATCCATTTCGGGCAAATCCGTGGCTAAAATTATTTACTAAAATAAGTTGTTTTTCTTTTTTTCTTTTTCTTTGTTAATTTATATAATTTTTCCATGTGCAAATGCATTTCGGGCAAATCCGTGGGTAAAATTATTTACTAATAAATTTCTTTGTTATATTATACAATTTTTCCATGTGCAAATCCATTTCGGGCAAATCAGTGGCTAAAACTATGTGCAAATTTGGCAATTCATGTTTCTTTCTCTTTTATATTTTATATTTTTTTCTTAAATAAATATTTATTTTCTAAAATTATTCATAGTTAACTTCTTTAAATTATCCAGTATAATATTACCTCGCGCACATCCGTTTTCTGACCCATCCTTGGTAACTAACAAATCAAACGGACTTCAGTAATGCCGCAAGAACGCACTTTAAACTCCTCCAGTTACACTCAATTTGCGCTTTTGTTTTCATAGTTTTCATATTTTGCAATCTGGCAATCTTGTTACGTAAACATTTTAAATCATTCTTGAAAAATTTCCCGTTCATGTAAGTTCGCTATATTTCACTACTCGCTTTATAGTTTTTGTTTTATTCTGCTCTGACTTTATATTTTATTTTCTGTTTTGACGTGTTATTTTTACTTATTGTGTTTGATTTTTTTTTGTCGTAATTTTTGTAAAAAAATTTTTTGAGTGCTCTTCACACTATTGTATTGATATATTTTGCTTTGGCTATATTGATACAATATTAGAAAGCACTCTTTTTCGGATATAATCGTGTGGGCTGATGAAAAGATTATATCTTTTTTTTCCGGTTTTTTAGAAAAACTTTATCCTTTTTTTTTTTTTTTAATTAATTAATTCTTTTTCTTTTCCCAGTTGTTTGTCATTCTTATTATTTCCCCCCTCCTTTTTTCTTTGTCTGTAATTTACCTTTGTTTTATCTTCATTTTAAACTATATATGTATATGTATATATATATGTATATATATGTATGTTATATATATATTTGTAGAAATTCATTTTTACTTCAAGAACTGAGGAAATATAATGTCGATTATAAGGCGAGATATTAATGAAACGCACTCTTTGTTAATAATTTAAAAATGTAGTAAAGCGGTCTCGAACTTAAAGCTCTAAAAATTTTAAAACCAACGGCATATTGGTAGCAGTGTAGTGAGCATCTCACACGAAATTCGACGCATAATGACAAGTTGTTTCTAAAATCTGGCCGTTCTGCCTTAAATTTATAAAACAAAATTAATAATCTTTCTTCCTATTTATAAAAGGTTACAAAACTTAATTTCCACATTTTTAAAAATGTGCAGAGAAATTTATTAGTTTTATAAAATAACTAAAAGAGAAGTATTTTTGTAACACAATGTCTTATTGTTCATTTAATGTTTTGTTGCCTTAAGTTTAGCGCGTCAGAAAAATATATGTTTTTAGCAATCTTCGGTAACTATTTTTTTCTCTAAAGAAAAAAAAAAGAAGTACTCCAAACACATTATTTCTGTTTTACATTCTTTATTTTCCAAATATTTATTACAAATGAATATTGAAATTATTCCAAGATTGATATGAAGTAAAATTTTAAATTCATTTAAATCTGTTCATTTTTTTTTAAATTTAAAAGTGTAAAATTATGCGAAATTCACGCCATTAAATTTCAAAATAATCAGTTTTGAGTTTTTAATTTAATAGTTTTTTTTTTGTTTTGTTTAATAGTTTAATTCAGTTTTGAGTTTAATAAATATTTTAAAATTTGGATAGTTCTTAAAATTTTATAAAACAAATACTAAAATATAAATTTTTTAATTGTAAATATAATATGCTGCGTTTGAATGGAAATTCGTACTTGCTAAAAGCTAAAAAGAGAAATATGTTTGTGAAAAGTTGTTTGATTTGGATTAATCTTACTATTTCTCATAAAAATAAATCAATTAAATAAGTTTTGAAAAACCAGAGAAGTAGAACTTCCAGATATTTTTTTTTCAATGTAGGTCTGATAAAGAAATGAAAAAAATACAGTGAATAAGAAAATAGTAAAAAAAAAAATAAATAAAATATTAAATCCAGTTTGGCAAAAATCGCTGAACTATATTAAACAATCATAGAAAAAAAAATAAAAAAACACTGATATGTTTTTATGCATTTGTTGTGTTCCTTACTCTTAATTTTTATTAAGAACAAAGGATTTACCGTAGAGACGTTTATTCTCACTGAGGTCAGAAGTTAACTTTCAGTTACAGGAATCCTAAAAATAATCAGCGTATTTCGAATAAAAAATGTTTATTTCAAAATAGGATTAGCAATTTTTATTCCAAGAACAAATGTGAATAAAAATATTTCTGTTTTTTTTAAATATTTTTTTCGGTTAAAAAGTTTTTTAAATCAATGAATAGCATGAGTTTGTGTAAGAATTGAAATAAATAATTTTCTCTTCCAGTAGTAGTTAAAAAGGATTTGTTCCAAAATGGGTTTTGAGATTAATATAGTTGGTTTATAAGAGTATATATATATATATATATATATATATATATATATATATATATATATATATATATATATATATATATATATATATATATATATATATATATATATATATATATATATATATATATATATATATTATATATATATATTATATATATATATATATATATATTATATATATATATTATATATATATATATATATATATTATATATATATATTATATATATATATATATATATATATTATATATATATATATATATATATATATATTATATATATATATATATATATATATTATATATATATATATATATATATATATATATATAAACAAGGCTACATCCCTGAAATCATGGGTGTATTCAACTCAAATAATTCAGTCGTGAACCAAAATACTTCTTCAAATATTTTTATTTAAATGTAGGCTGTTGGTGGTAATCGCTCTCACTCATTTCTCCACACTGGACGGGGGTGGACAGCACTCTTGGACAATTCTGACACAGTTTATCTGGATCACATAATATTAAAAGAGACAAGCAAAAACCACTGCTCTTGCATTATATACCAACAGAAAGGAAGTAAAAAGGCTCAAATCGTACATAAATTGTGACTCTACGCATCATCGAGAATCATTTAATGCTTCCTAATATGGAAGTGAAGGAGGGAAAGATTCTAAAAATAACTTCTTTGAAATATAAATCTAATTATAATTCAATGATATGTTTTCAGCCTTGAAGTACCAAAATATAATTTCTACACCTATTCTTTACCAATGACATTTTATGAAAACGAAAGAGTTTTAATGCTTTTATTAATACAAAAGTATTTATAATTTTTGTATTATATATATATATATACATATATATATATATATATATATATATATATATATATATATATATATATATATATATATATATATTATTTCTTTTGAAAATGCTACTGTGTTGAAAATATAATTTTTATTGTTTAACAGGCTAAAAACCTGTTCTAGGTACAATTTGAGAAAAAAAAGAATCAATAAATCGGTGTGGATCAGCACTAAGATAAGATGCAAAAAACTGAAAGACAAACCGACACTATAAGTGTAAACGATAAAATTTTTTTATTCAATAGAACAAGCGCAACATTTTTTTAGAATTTCATCTGTATGAAACAAAGATTAACTATGTTATTTGGCATAATACTCATTGCTCGAAATCTACCATATTGAAAAATTATCATCCATGGACCATAGAACATATTGATAATTTTACATTTTAATTTCTTCCAGTATTTATACCTTTCAAAAGACCTTAAAAAAACGATTTCCTCTACAATAAACAACCTGCAGTTTGACTAGTAACCAACTTTTGTAATCAAAGTTCTTTATATTTGTAATTTTGCATCCTATTAAATTTGTTCCGATTACCATAATACTAAAAAATTTTTTGTCAGTATTTTTGATGCATATTAAAAAACATCAAATACCAAAACTTTTAAGCATCATTGACATCAATAATATGGCGATTTTTTATGAAACTCCTGACGTCAATGCTTCTTTTTATGCTTATGAACTATATTTTCGCCATTAATTTAACTTTTTAGAACAAAACTGTTTTTTTTTAATTTCAATTTTAATCTATGATCTGATATTAATTACTTTTCATTCGCGCCAATAGAAATATGCCAGATTGACACGGTTTTCATGAAAGAATTACCGGTTCTGATCTCTAGTAATTTAGCTTTTTTAATAATTAGTTATTCATTTCAATTCCTTTTACCTATTACCAAAATTATTTAAGCATCATTGACGCCAATAACAGTGTGGCTTTTTACAAATAAGTTCCTCTTCTGTTCTCCATTATTTAGCTTTTTAATACAAAATTTATATTTTTATGTCAATTAGTGCCCATTTTCAAAATTATTTAAAGGTAAAATTCGAAAATAATAATAAAACATAATTATAATCATTGTACTGTGGTTGACGCTAGTAATGTTAAATTAAATATGATATTGAATACTTCTGGTATTGCCGTTATAAATACTGTTCTAATGAGAATGTATTATACCAAGGCGCATTAAATCAAGGTGCAAAAGCATATCCCAACTACTGAAAAATAAGGAATATTTTATTTTAAAATATTATGATTTATTATATTTGGTATATAAAATATCTTACCATGTAGAAATTATTGCCATATAACAAATAACTTATTTTGAAGGCAAACTAGTTTCTAATGTCAAATGAGAAATAATCTTGAATTGGAACAACAACAGTTCTTTCTTACTTTGTCCAGTTGGTGTATTGGACTTAATCTAACCCAGCTTGAATCGGGATTTGTTACCTCGTGTTAAAGAAGTTGAATCGAACTGATTACTTTGATCTGTTGGTAGTTGTACGGGATTCTCACTTATGTAACGTTATGTTCGGTGGTATCTGAGCAAATAATGTCCTGCATAGTTGAACAATTGGAGTGCATGATGCGAAGGCTAGGTGATTACCGCCGTCATTATTTTGTAACATTAGAGTTGTTTAGTTCCTGAAATTTTTCATACTTTGCAATAAGGTTTAAAGCTTTCAAAGGTTTGAGGCTCCGACAATAAATCACGAAAGAAAAACTAGTATAGAAAACTTGCACGAAATTTTTTTTTAATTATTTTGTAGTGAATTGTTTTTGACAACTAATAAAAAATGTTTTATTTGAATATCATGAAAACATAAAAAGTTTCCAGCAAATTTTGTAAGTAGTTTTTGTTCTGTTTAAAATAAAGCTTAAAATAATGAAGGGTTTTACACAAATTTCATTTTGTAACATTGCAAATTACATTATCTTATAACCGGATAACAAGTACAAAATAAAATTTTGGGAAAACCCCTCATCATTTTAAATTTTATTTTAAAATTTTAAAAAAGAACAAAAACTACATACACTGATTATTTCGAGCCTTCTTTTTAAAATAAATATAAAAACTACTTAGAAAAGTACAAGAAACTTTTACATTTTTAAGACATTCTACAAAATACATAACACTACATGAATATTCCATGTATAAGAAAACTCTGCAAAATTATAAATCCCCCCAGGAGAAAATCAAAATGGCGTGTCAAAATCAAAATGGCGTGTCAAAATCAAAATGGCGATGGCGTGTCTTCGAATCATCCTCAGGGATGCCCCATTGTACAGCTCTAGTGCGACGTAAAATAAAGTATATACCTACCTACAAAATTATAAATAGTTTTTTGCGCATGAGCAGTCCAATAAAACCTTTAATACTCATATCTTGCGCAGTTTTCAGAATTTTTTTTTTTCAAATTTTAAAACAATTTTTATTTAATTTTAAATTTCTCAAAAGTTTATTTAATTTTACTGAATATGTTTAAAGTTATAGCAAAAAAACGTAGGACAAGAAAACTTTTTTATAAAAATATCAATACCTCCTTAAAATCATAAACTAAAATTACGAAACTTTATGCAGTTATTGCAAACAACAATCAAAGTAATCGATACAAGTTACAAGCTAATTGCTTGGTTTTCTGGTATAGGGTGTTTAAAAGTTCTAGTTTTCTTTCGTAATTTATTGTCTGTCCTCCAGACCCTTGAAAGCTTTAAACATTATTGAAAAGTATGAAAAATCGAATGAACTAAACAATTGTAAAGTTATAAAACGATCCTCTGAGTATTTCTTGATAATTTTTTTTAAAAAAATGTCTGTGTTTATTACATTATTGTTGGGTTGCGTATATTGTGGTAGAGCAGTGCACACATGTACTATAATCGAAAAGTTTCGGATTATCTTTAAGGATGAATTTCAGATCATCACATGTAGCTATTAATTTAGCTTCTGTGTGACGTTAACAACCAGTTATCACACGTTAACGTCACATGCTAACGTCTTATCAAACAAACAAAATCTCTCCACTTTTTGCCAAGATAGTTTTCATGTCAAACCCAGTTTATAGCATTCTTTATTTTGATATCCATTGTGAAACAGTTTATGTTCGTGTTGCATTACTTTGTATTTTAATCTTCATTAAAGTGTATATTCAACTGGTAGAGATCATAAAAAAAGTGAACGCACTTACGCTTTTAATGTTTCAAAATGGTCTATAAATGAAAAAAATAAAAAAATAAAAAAAATAGAATACTTATATCAAAATTTTCCAGTAAATGTTCTCCTATTTTCATAATATCGTTAGAAGCATAACAAGAAAGTAAAGCTTAAGCAATATTATAACGCTATCATAAAAACGAGCCTTTAAAATCAAATATTTGAAAATTTTTGAGAAAACAGGTGAAAGTTTCGATATTTTGGGAGGTTCATCTTACAATATGGATTTATAGAAATATTTCCTCGAGATGCCAAATTCCCTCAAGATATTTTAATAAAAACTTCTAGGTATCGCATAAAAGTTAGATTTCCGAAAAAAAAGAATAGAATTTGCAGTCGAAGATGATATTCAAAGGTATTTGACAAATACCAAAAGAAGAAAGAAATCCAAAATCCTTCTGTTACAACACTTATAGAACTATCACTTCATTGCAAGACCTACTCTCGGAGGATTTCCTGGAAGACGAAAAAAAAAAAAAAAAAAAAAAAAAAAGACGAAACGTGTCAAATGCACGCACACATTTGCTGAAAATATATTTTCAAGGAAAGAGAAATATGCATACTTTCCAGGAAGATAAAGAAATAGAAAAAGAAATGCGCGAAATGCCTAAAACCGAGTCCACATTTTGCAGAAATTTCATCGAATTTTCGTGAAAGGAAAAGTGCAAGGAAATACGACGCCTTTTAATATTGTTCTGAAATACCTTTACACTTTTCTGTGTTTTCGTTCTTATCTGTTGTTTGCTCGATGCTTTTGAATACAAATTCTTTATATTAAAGTTTGATAAATATTTTATTTTTTTGTTATTTTGAAATAAAAATAATTTCCTATAGTTGAGAATAGGTATATGTTCCTTAATTTTCTTTGACTATAAATATAAACAACGCAACTCTCTAATTTATTAAAAAAAAAACGTTTTGGCAATGTAAATAAGTCATCGGGTTTTAAAAAACGTTAACCTTCGAATCTTTATGCCTTTATCGTCATCTCTTAAAAAAATATTAAAATATTTACGAGATATTTTAGCGCAATCGTATTATGTCATTTGTAAAATAGTGCCTTTTTTTGTAAACATAAGAATTTATTGCATCAAAACTACGGGAGCAAATGACTAATTTTTTTATTCAAGTTTTGTTTTTTTGCAAATTTTGGCCAATAAAACATAGTTTGGCTTTTTAAGAAGACGCTTTATTACTGATTGATAGTTCAACCTATTCCGAGTTTGACTATCGATATTCAATTCCGTAGCCTTGTCATTTTGAACCCAACCCAGAAGAAAAAGGAACATCTGAATCAAGCAGAGTAGCTATCGTGGAGGACTTTGAGATGAGGCTAACCAGCATTTGCGTTACCTGGAGGCGAAAACCTCTACGGTTATTCCGATGGCAAGGGGATTCTAACCCATGATCCGTCTACCACTGAGTATAATTTATGTCATCACTGTGGTTGGTGAAAGCCGGGAGCATAATTTGTACCCACTAGCCACAGCTGGCATTCAAATCTAGGGTACTTCATTGGGAGACGCACGCTTCCAATAGCAACCGCGGCTCATTGAAAGCTATGGTGAAATGTAGTACTTAATAATTATGTCACCTGAACGCTTAAAATCCAATACAACGAGGTGTTACTTTGAAATATTTATTGGCCCTAAACATTATTTGATGTAAATGTATTTCGTCTCTAACCGTTATATCACCTGAGCGCTCTAAATTGCAATACCGTAATGGGTGACACGTATATTGGACCTAATTATGCAAATAAAGAAAGTCAACTATTTAAAGTTCGATTTTCCAAGATCTATTTGACAGATTTCACTCAAATTTTGTGATTTGCTTCGTGAAATTATATTCTTTAAAATGATAAAAAAAATTTATACCTTACAATTCAATATTTTTTTCGACCATTATTAAATAAAAACATAATAAATATTTATTAAAAGTTATTTTTCCATGTAATTATCCTTAGATAAATGAGTTTCATAATTGTGTGCAAATTTTTTTCTCTTTGCATAGAAAATTCTCGAGATAAAGCGAAATATACAAAATGCAAAATTAGCACTAAGGAATCCATTTTTTGGAGAGCTCTCTTGACCAAACTGTAGGTACAATATTTCCGAGATTATGGCTACACCCTATATTTTGGGTGAAAAAATCCAAATCTGACGCGAAAAGGAATGTTTTTTCGGAGAAAATACGTTTTTGTGTCGGATTTCGTTACTTAAAATATCGTCTGCCCTTATTAATTAGCATATTTGAAGTCACCCCTTTGAACCATTAAAATCAAGTCCTAAAACGTGAAGATTTGATCATTACATCAAAAGTTATTCAGGGTGGTCTGTTTTCTTTTTTTTTTTTTCTTTTTTTTTTGTTGCACTGTACAACGAATTTGGTTGGGCACTCTTTCATTTTTTTTCTTCCTCAGTCATTACTGCAACCACATGAAATTAAAGTTAATATTTTTTTACGACAGCTGGTTGTGTAATGCAAACAAAGCAGAATATTCGATAGTACACTTTCGACACCGCCCAGGGTTTTCCGTGCAAAAAAACACTGCGTGAATGTAAATATGTAGCATCAGAGGCTAATGGTAAACATGAGAAAAAGAGAATTTTTCTTTCCTTACATCTCCTTTTCTTTCCTTTAACTCATGAAAAAAATGAAAATAGTAATTGTTTCAGGTTTTACATGCTCATTTTCGAAATGTGTTGTACATGGAGAGTATGAATTTTACTCCAATTTTTTAAATTCAATCTGTTGCCGAGTTGAAGTCATTAAAAAGTTTGATAATATAGAGAGGTCTATTTATTTGATGAACTACTTTTACTTTTCACTTCTTCAATCATCAATAAAGTAATATCACAAATGTCATGTACAATCTTGTTTTTGCACTTTCATCAGAAATAATTTTTTTTCCTCGAGGGAAAAAAGCTGATATTAATGTGATGAGATAAATATATTGTATAACAATAACTGTTTTACTGGTGCTTATAAATGAAGCATCAAATTCTAATAATAAAGCTATCAATATTATCCTTTTCTATAATTCAATGTCAGCACTTTTTAAAGTAGTGAAGATATTAATGTGATGAGATAAATATCTTGTATAATAATAACTGTTTTACTGGTGCTTATAAATGAAGCATCAAATTCTAATAATAAAGCTATCAATATTATCCTTTTCTATAATTCAATATCAGCACTTTTTAAAGTAGTGAAGTAGTTACTAAATTCTAAAGTAGTTAGTAGTCACTACATATAAAAAAAAGTAGTTGTAGTTAACTACATTTGTAACAAACTAGTTGTTGTAAGCTACAAAAATAATTTAGTTTTTCCGACCACTGAGATGTAATATTGGCAGAAAACTAATATAAAAAACTGAATAGAGAATCCTATTTTATGTTTCCTTTTTTATTTTTATTATTTCAAAGTAAAACATATGTTTTACTATCTCTATATCCAGCCATAAATGACACTTGAATCAAAGATAGGGAAATACCTTCATATCTATTCCAGTACACACACAGACACTGGTTAATTAAATATAAAGAGTATTTTTGGAAATCGTCTAAATGGAACAAATTAAATTTGTAGCTTCTTTTACCAAACGATGTTTCGTTTGAATTATTTACTTCTCATACCAGTGCTATATTATGGCAAAACACTGGAGTGTAACACACGATAAATAGCATTATCTGCAATGCTATTCACACAGAATAGCAAAATGTACTCTCTAGAGGGAAGAAAAGTTTTTTTTTATTCTTTTATTTTTTTGAACAGTTATACTCAAATGCTGATAAATAATGTATAAATTGAAATAAAGAAAGGTATTTTAGTCCGCATTTTAATGTAAGAGTGATAAGAGGAAAAAATGTTTATATTGTTGAAACGTAAAGAAAAATATTATCAAACAACGTAGTTTATTTGTTGTTGATAATTTTAAGATTTTTTTAAGTTTACATCATTTTCCTCTGCATTTTTTTATCGTTTCATCCTGATATTTTGTAGAAAAAAAAATCTATATCAGGAAGTTAACGTCTTTTTTCTGATTTAAAAGATAACTGTGTAAATTTAAAATGATTATGGCTAGAAATCTCATTCTGCAATTTGAAGAATGTTTGAATAATTGAACATTAGAGTTATATTTTATGCAAAAAGCATAATTTGATAACTTAACTCTGAATTTTTACTATGTGGTAAAAAAATAAATGCTCGAACTCAGCAGCTTTCAAAAAGTAAAGTATTATCGTAGTACATAAATAGGAGAAAAAATTAATTTAATTATAAATTTCAATGGAGATTGAATTGAATGGGCAAATCTTATACTATAAATATTGTTGGAAAATTTTAATCTAACATAATTTAGATGCTTTTGTTGAATATTTTAAGAGGCCTCTTTTTCCTTATCTAGGATATTAGGTTGAATTTTTAATTCTCGTTTATTATGCGCTTTTTTTCTTCCTTATATTATCGTCGATTGTTATCTCTCAAAAAGGTCGAAAATAAAAGAGGTCTTTTTTTAAGAATAGGAAAAATCGCAGTTGAAAATTATTAGAAATTCAATGATAATAAATTTAAAACTGTCTTCTGTTTAATTCATTTTTTTGAAATTTAATTCCATTATTATTTTTCACACTAATTTAGGTGATTCTTAAAATTTATTTTAACGTAAATGATGCAAAATCACAGATATTCATCAAAAATCTATCAACTGGCTAATATATAAAAAATACATAGAAAATTGTTTATTGTACTTATTGGTAGTACAGATAACGCGTATAAAATACAGCGTATTTTATACCTAGAGCTCTGATTGGGAATGAAATCTTTTTATTTTTCTTAAAAATATTACCCAAGTGAAGTAAATATCGACCATTTTTTTATTTTTGAAATTAAAACAAAGATGATTAAAAGAATGATTAGAGTTTCTCTTTTCCATCATCTCTTAAGTAGTTTATATACCTCAATATTAGTTATGTTATATATATGATATACCTCGATATTAGTTATATTATATATACCGCTATATGATATAACTCGATATTAGTTTATACCTCGAATTCAGATTAGAAAAAGAATCTTTATTTTTCCAAAAAATATAACCTTTGTGAAGTACATATCTACCATTATTTTATTTGCTAAATTTAAATAAAGATGATTAAAAGAATGTTTAGAGTTTCTTCCTTTCGCCATCTCCTTAAAAGTTGATAAACCTCGATATTAGTTACATTATATGTATATATACCTCGATATTAGTTTATGCCTCGAATTCTGATTGGAAAAATCTTTACATTTCCGAAAAATATTACCCTTGGGAAGAACATATCTACCATTATTTTATTTGTGAAATTTAAATAAGGAGGATTAAAAGAATGTTTAGAGTTTCTTCCTTTCGTCAATTCTTAAAAAATTAATATAAGAGCAGTTTTGCAAATAAACGCCAATTAGGCGGCAAAAAAAAAAAATATTTTTTTTGGGAGGGGCACACTATTTCTACATGATTTTTTTTTTTTTTAACACCCGTGAAAATCGTGAACATGAAATTTTTTCTTTGTGAAATACTTTAAATGTGACATACTCTTTCTGACATACTCACATAAATCTGAGCCATTTAACAAATAAACGCAAATTAGGCGAACAAACAAAAAAATGTTTTTTTTTCTTGGGGGGGGGGGTTGGCACGCTATTTCTACATGAATATTCTTCTTTTTTACACCCTAAAAAAGCAAGAAAATATATTGAACATGAAATGTTTTCTTTGTGACATACTTTAAATAACAAAATACCAATTTTAAATTTTTCCCGAATTTTCAATTTACGAACTTTGATTAATTTTTTTTTTATTTTTGTTTTTTATACTAAAATATAATCTTATAGTATGAAATCTCTATAAATATATTTTAGAGAGACATTATAATAATATTATATTTATGTAAAAATCTTTTTATCTGAATAAATGGCTCAGATTTATTTGAGTATGTCACATTTAAAGTATGTCACAAAGAAAAAATTTCATGGTCACGATTCTTTCTTGCCTTTTTAGGGTGTAAAACAGAAAAAAAAATTATGTAGAAATAGTGCCTCCCCCCCCCCCCCCGAAAAAAAAATTTTTTTTGGCCGCTTAATTGACGTTTATTTGTAGAATTGCTCATAACTCGATATTGGTTTATACCGCGATTTCTGATTGGAAAAAAAGATATTACCCTTGTGAAGTAAATATCTATCATTATATTATCTGTGAAATTTAAATAAAGAGGATTAAAAGAAAGTTTAGAGTTTCTTTCTTTTCTCATCTCTTAAAAAGTTGAGTTTAGTCGGAAGAAAATGGGTCTCTTACATATTTTACAGGACAAAATTCAATATTTACATTAAAATGTATTTCCTAGCAAACTTGATTTGAAAATGACCAAAAAAAATCTGTCCCAAGGTGCTATAAAAACCATGTTTAAAACGTCACATCTTTAGTCAGCTGGCTAGTGTAACTGCCGACCATAGTATAACTAATATCGTATATTCTCTTAATTTTGATGCCCTTTCTATTCGAAGAAGATAAAAAATGTAATGAATCAGTTTGTGCTGTTCTCATGATTTTAAAACTCTTAAAATATAATTTTAATTTATTTTATCTCACAAAGATAAAGTTTAAAATAAATCTAAATAATGTTATTTAATAAATAAAATTAATACAGAGGGCCAATCATGGATGTCACTGCTTGAAAAGGTTTAAGACTTACTGATACATAAATACGTGGTCAATGATATCCAAAGAAAATGAGTAATTTCACATTATTTTCAGCAGTTTTTGAGTGAAATTAAAATAAAGGGGTAAATTCAGATGAAAACGGTAGTATTGATAAAGAAGTTTTTTTAAGATAAGTAAAAAAATTCGCATTAGTGATATATACTGATACTTCTATCTTCTGTACAGTCCAAATTTCTATATTTTTTTAAAAAAAATATTTACGTTTAAAAACTGACTTCGTGAAATTTCATCCCTATTAAATACTTTACTTATCGATAATTGACTTTAAGTACTAAAAAATTTTAATTTCTTTAACAAATGAACTGAAGCTGACGAAAGGTAACGTTTGTAATTTTTGTTTTGTGTTTTGGAGAATGTTGTATATACTTGGCCGGTATACATTTGCCCTGTAGGCTCTATATTAGTGTTTTGTTAAGGTCAAGTGCCACTGCCCGGTATACATTTAACCGTTACTCCGAACATTGAAGTTAATAGATATAATTATATCAAAGAATAAATTAAGAAAAGTCGGATATAACAAATATTTCAGACATTCGATCACCATAGCGACTATGCGATTGTTCAATAGAATGAGATTGTGCAAGAGAATGTCGACATTCACCTATGAAAGTCAACATTCCCTTGATTTCTAACATTCACGGTAACACATACATATGTGCCTGTCAAAAAGAAGTACTTTTTTATCTGTAAAAACGTTCGGCATAGTTGTTTCAATCTCTTATATTTAGTCTCTTTCAATTCAGTTTAAATAATTACATAGAATTAAATGTCTCAATTGTTTAGATAGCAATATCAAATGCGTAAGAAGGAAATTGTTAATTATACCATATCATTAATTAATCTATAAAATTTTATGTAAATAGATGTGTTATTAATAAAATATGCCGTATATTAAAAATTGAATAATACATTATACGTTTAATACAACTCCCTGCTTACCATGAAAAGATCAAAATGATTGAAAAGTAATACAGTTTATAACAGATTATTAACGTTGTTGTGTCAATTTACGACTACTAATATTCAACTCCGCAGCCTTGTAAGTTTAAACCCAATCCAGAAGACATGGGAACTCCTGTATCAAGTGTTCGGAAACATTTGCCTTCGTGGAGAACTTTTTGATGGACCTAACCCCATCTGCGTTACATAAAGACGAAAACCCCTGAAACCTTCCACGGTTCACCCGATGTTAAGCGGACTCTAACCCATGATCCGTTTACTACTGAGGATTTTTTACGTCAGAACTGTGGTCGGTGCGAGCCGGGTTCCGAATTTGAATAGACCAGCTGTCATTGGGATTCGAACACGGTTCACCTCATTGGGAGAAGAGCGCTCCATCCCCTGAGCCACCACGCCCCTGAGAAGTAATAATCGAGTAGTAATATTGAGGGTCGGTAAGCAAAACAAACAGGTGGCATAAATTGCTCAAGACATTTTTAATGAATACCATTCAAATTCGCATCAAAATAGGCTAATCAAATATTTTCAAAGATCGCCATTTTGAACGCCTGATATTATTGTTATGGAATAAATCTGAGATTTCCTTTAATTCAAAACTAATGCTCCGTGTACATGTGTGGTGCTTATGTGCTAAGTTTCTTGCTAAGTTTCTGGTGCACAGTAGTGAGAAATTCATTGAGCAGTAAGAACGTATATATTAAATGCCAAAATGTATAGAATTGTTTCAACACGACAGAAACCAGTTTGTACTTGTTTACGTTCGTGTATCAATTTGTTAAATTAGACTATATATAACATAAATTCGACAATTGAATAAATTAGACCAAATTATTAGATGCACTGCAGTGTTTTAATAATTGCATGTTTTACCCGAGTTTATAGGCTATGCTCTTATATTTAAACATAAATGTAATGCGTTTTTATAGAGGAGATTTTATATATACTTCCCATTTGCATTTATTTTTAACCTATTACATTACAATGTTAGCCAATTAATACACGGACATAAACAAGTATAAACCGGTTTCAGCCGCGTAAAAACATTGAAGTTGCAGAGTATCACCTGATAATTAAGATTTCCGATAAAATCTTATAGTTCGTCCAATAATTTGGCTAGTGACTGTACGTTTTTCTCAGTTGTAATTCGTCAGATTTCGATAGAATGTTTTGTTTATTTGTCTAACGTCAATTTAAGATCCCTAATGCGTATGTTTTTCACGTAGATTTAAAATATATATTTATTTAGGCAGCATCCTGCATAACGATCAAAGTTTTGTTCGCGTAAATGCAGCAGCAAATGTAGTTTCAAATTTATCTAACTAAAGGATAATAGATTGACTTTAGTTTTGTCAATAAAAAGGCTCAGATAAAGACTGTATATTGAAATAATTATGAAACAGGCCACGTTTTTCGCGTGACCCCTTTTTTTATTCCAAGTTCCATTCATTTAACCCCCTCACCTCATTCTCTTTCCACAGTTCTTCTCCCATTTCTCTTTTTTTTCTTCTCCATTCAAAGTGATTGAACTCTTTTTCTAAGAATTACTGTTAGCGTAGAACGCGGTTTTGTTTATTTTCCGGGTATTTTTTTTTATACTGTTGAGCAACGAGCCGTTTGTGTGAGAGTAGCTCCTGAATCCCGGAAAAGGAAGACACAAAATGAATCGGAACAAAACCAACTTTCGTGTTCTGAATTCAGAATGGGAAAATAACAACTCTCCGCTAACAATGGTTTTTGGTTATTAGATTGCTGTTTCAAATCAATTACTATTATACAGAGAATACTTTTACTATTCTGGATTTTTATGAGATTAGAATGTGGGGGCTTTCCCAAACTAATATAGGCACCTCATAAACTAATATGAAGGGTACTATAAGAAATAAAACTGTTATAAAACAATTCTGATAATTTTTCATACATATATGACGAATCCAAAAAACAATACGAAAAATTTTATTTTCTATTTGAAGCAATATTATAGAAACAGACCGCTTTCGCTCAGAATTAATTTTAAAATTGTTTTCTCTCATAAAATATTTTAGCAAGAATCTTCTTCTGGGACTTCTGTCTGGAACTTGAGAGGGAATAACGAGACTTTCTTGCTTAAAACAGTCGTTGAACAGCCAACCCAATTTTTTGGATTTACGACAACTAATATTCCACCCCGTAGCTTTGTTTTCTGGATCGGGGTTCAAAATTACAAGGCAATTCCTGGTTCAAGCATTGAGAGAAATTTGCCTTCGTGGAGGTCTTTTTTTTAATGAAACTAACCCGCATTTTCGCTACATGGGGAGGAAAACCCAGAAATCACCCCACGCTTAGCCTGATGGCAAGGGAAATCTAACCCATGATCCGTCTACCACTGAGGACATTTTATATCAGTACTGTTATCCATGATAGCCAGATGCGGTACCGACCAGAAATCGCTGGATTTCAAACCCGGTTCGGTGAACGCTTTATCCCATGAGCCATTACAGCCGACCCAATTTCGAGTGAACGACTACCAATGTTCCTAGTAATTTTGAACCTAATCTAGAAGACAAGGGATTTCCTGGATCAAGTATAGGGTGAAATGTGCCGTCGTGAAGGATTTTTTGACGGAACTAACCTGCATTTGCTTTACATGAAAAGGAAAATCATAAAAAAACTCCCCCTCTGTTAGCCTGAAGGGGACTCTAACCCATAACCACTGAGGAGGATATTTTACGACACTCTTTATTTTCTGAACGGACTCATGATCTAGTTTATTAGCTAGGATTAACAGCAATAACTTTTGTACATCTAGTTACTGAAATAAAATATTCAAAATAGTTAATAGCGGCATTTTTACCTAGAAAAGATATAAAACAATTTTGTTTCAAATTAACCCTTATTTACTGCAATAACGTAGCACTATGTGGGTAAATTTAACTGATACCCATGAAAATATTTCAGTTTAATGGTCTGAAGTACAACAGAAAATTTATTTAAAGTAATTCCTTATTGATTCAAGTCGAAAGTTTAATTCATTCGTTGTAACGAGGAATTTTTTAAATAGCCTCAAGGAATTCTACATGGGCTTTAATGGACTAGTAAAATCATTAACATTATCACGAGTACTTATCATGTTCTTAAAAGACTATATAAGTGCAACGAATTGCAATTTCCTAAATTCCATAGGTACAATACATGTAGTTAACTATTTTTAACATTCGGAAAATGAACATTTATGCTGTTAACTATTGTAAATTTTCAATAATATAGAGATCTGGACTAAGAATGCAAATATGAATAATTATGACTTCGTTATATTTGCGTGAGTTAATTAAATGTATATATTGTGTGCAGGAAGGAGAATTTATTTAATATTTATTCACTTAGTTTAGTACAGTTAACACACATTTCACAGTAAATTTCAGATTCGTAATTTTCGAATTTTCAAGCAACGAATTTTGATAATGGAAAGAGAATGCAATGAGAAAATGGAAAGAAAAAAAGAATCTTCAAATGGCCGCACAAATCGTAAGTGGAAAAATAGCTTCCCATGTATTTTAAAATAAATTATTGAAGTTTGCAGAAAGTATACTTCTGAAGATCTATAAAGGGTTAATTTTAAGACAGGTTGAATTTAATGAATTGTAATCATCGTATGAATGAATTTCATGAGCGAGGGGGGAATTACTCCTTTTTTGATACCCTCGCCAACCCTCCCCCGTTCTCGCATTTTTTCTCCGATTGCTTCTAAGTTTGAGCTTGAGACAATCGCTTATTAAATATAAATCAAGATTTGCACGAACGTGTTAGTTCAAACATATCTAAAGTTAGTCTAAAGTAAATCTAAAGTTAGTTTAAAATTGAATTCTAAAAATATGCAGCCGATACATTGTACGAAATTTTGTATTTTTAATTGATTCACTCAATTTTTATTCATTGCGATTTAATTAAAATAGGTTACAATGTTTCTTTAATTTACAGTCCTTGGCTATATTATTAGACGCACCATAGGATTCTATTTAAATCTCAATTATCAGGTGATACTATACAGTATTGTTTTTACGCGGCTGAAACCCGTTTGTACTTGTTTACGTTCGTGTATAAATTGGTTAACATTGTAATGCAATACGTTAAAAGTAATTATAAATAGGAAGCATATAAAAAATCTGAATAAAAACCCATTATAAGTGTGTTTAGTTATAAGAGTATTGCCTATAAACTCTTGCAAAACATGTCATTATTAAAGCACTACAGTGCTTCAAATGATTTGATCTAATTATTATAAATATACTAATATAATACCTGATCTAATAAATATTCTATATTTATATAATATATCGTCTAATTTATCCAATCGTCTAACATTATATGTCGTCTAATTTCACCAATTGATACACTGACGTAAACAAGGGCAAACCGGTTTCAGTCGCATAAAAACAATAAAGCTGTATAGAATTTTGTAGTGCGTCTAATTATTTGTCCAGGGACTGTATATACATTTCAATATTTTCTATCGCTGTTGATAAAGCGCATCTATTTCTAGCGTTATTTACACAGTATTTAAATTAAAATATAGCTCTAAATTATTAGGTCTTCTAGGAGTTAAAATTCGAAAGAATAAAACATATTTCGTTGATAATTTACAAATATACAGTCTTATTTTATCCATCAAAATATACACCGATATTTTCTGCACACTTTTGCTGTTTTAAATGAATGGTTGTGCAAGCCCAGTGGGTGAGATAGTCTCTTAAGTACTGAAGAGAGATTTTCCTAGCATCAAAATGTTTTCTTGTTAAAAATTTTTTTCTCCAGTAGTGGAATAACTTATAATCAGTCTGGTAATTTTAGATGATAAACTTAAATTTCTGCTAAATTTCTGCGAACCGTAAAGGTCAGTTTAAGTTTTTTGATTCAAGTAGCATTCAATTTATTTATTTTTTTTTGCGCGCGAAAAGAATTTTCATTCAAAAGTTCTTATCACGTGTGTTTAAGCACGCATGCATATGATTGCTCAGTTGCTTGATATTTCACTTTTTAGTTTTATTGCCAACGTGGAAACGAATTTCATGCCTTTGGTGATTATATATGCATTGGTGTTTTATATAGTATTTTTGACATTACCGCGTAGGAATCAACAAAATGTTTGATATCGGTGCTGAGAAGATTTGGTACAATCTTAACGAATCGTCAAATATGAGGAATTTGGGTGCTTCTTTAACTAACTTCCAAAAGAAATGATATTTTGTTCCCATTATTCTCTCAACCCTTTGACTACTAACTGGACCCATTTGTCCCAACACATGTTTAAAAATTACTAATGGACATATGTATCCCACCATTAAGTACGGCCGGGACATATATGCCCCAGCCTCTAAATTGATAACCGCTTGTCAGAAAAATCCCAAATACTAAATTTGCCTTATTTGTGACCTATTTTGTCCTTTTGAATAAAATACGGGACGAAAAAAAATCGGGAGAATCTTTCAATCTTAGACCGAGAGCCCATCGAACTGCCTTTTCACACTTCTTGAGTGGCCACACAAGATCTCTTACTTTCAACCGGAGCCAAAAAACTTATCCTGCATACCATTGGTGCTCGACAGTCATGGCCTTACCTGCGCATAATCTGACTTGTTTGGGGTTTGGTAAAGATGAGGTCCTGCGAGTCTCCTGTCATTTTATGGACTTTGGAGGTGTTCAGATTCATGGGAGTCGTCTACCGCTGTAAGACGATTTCGAGATTAGCAGCAGCAGCAGCAACAACAACAACAACAAAGGGACAAAAACATCATTTTTTTAAAATTCGTACTCAAAGGTTTAAAGATCATAATTTTATTTCCTAAAATTATTCGCTATGCATATTAGAAGTAATAAGTTATAATGCCATTCTTATGACAAACATGTTTGCGAAACTGCTATCGCATGCACTGGCAATGATATTGCGTGACGTTAAGCACTCACAAAATGCAAATATAGGCAGCGGTCCATTTTTGTTTGGCGAGATTCTAAAACGGTACAGCCATACAGCTACTGCAACCGCGTTTTTCTCAAAAAATACTGAAAAATGACTGTATACAAAAGTTCTAAAAACTGTACCGGGAGCCGTGGTAGCTCAGGGGGAAAAGAGTTCGCCTTCCAAAGATTTTAACCAACTTCGAATCCCAGCGACAGCTGCTCTATACGAATTCCGCAACCGACCACAGTGCAGATGTAAAATATCCTCAGTGCTAGACGGAGAATGACTTAGAGTTCCCTTGCCGCCAGGCTAACCGTGGGAGGTATTCCTCTCCATGTAATGCAAATGCGGATTAGTTCTATCATAAAGTCCTTCACGAAGACAAATTTCGCCGAATACTTGACCCAGGAGTTCCCTTGTCTTCTGGATTGGGTTCAAAATTACAAGGCGTCGGAGCTGAGCATCAGCAGTCGTAAACCCAAAATTGGATCAGCGGTTAATTAATTGAAAAAATTCTGTGCGGAAGTTAGACAAATATTGGCAAATTTAGCAATAATTATCTACTCTTTGATCGCATAGAAGACGTATCTTTTTTTTTCCGAACAGCAAGGTATAATTTTAAATTTTTATTTCGTTATAGTAGGCTTGAAAGTAGTATAGTGTTGTAAGTAGGTTTGAAAATCTTAGGTTTCAAATTTTCATAAATCTAAATAATCTTCCCCTTAGAAAACGTAAATGAGCTATAAAATCAAGGAAATAATGTTGCTATTATTTCATTTTCCATACAACATTACTTTTATCTTTTCAATCAGAAATCTTTCAAAAATCCTTTTAGATCATTCAACCTAGAATGGTTTGCCTGTTTCGTAATCGGAAAATGAAGTTTAGATCTATGTTGCCATTGAGGTAAAGAGTAAAAGCGATAAAAATTGATTAAATTGTTTACCCATCGTTTATAGTCGGTAGGAAAATTGCTCTGGAAGAAAATGGCGTTGCGTTACCTATTTTTACATCTAGAGGGTTTATGATATTCATCGAATTAATTTACTTTTGGTATATCGATCTACTTAAACTAATTCCCGACTTCTTTTTAATCAGTCCTGTTGATTGCTTCTTAGAATTAAAATTAATAAAATTCGTCCATTATTATTATTATTTTTTTTCAATAGATTCGTTTTCTTACAATAATCACTTTTTTATATTATATTTCTTTTTTATACTAAAAATGATTCAGTAATTATTGAAAAACAAAAGGATTGTGAAACTTCAAACAGATATAGTGGTGCACCGATAAAAAATTTAGAAAAATTAAAATGTATTTTAAGAGTAGTAAAAATGAATTGACATTGCCTTACTGTCCCGCAGTGGACTGATCGTTAAGACATCAGCAGATCACCGAAGTCGGGCATCACTGGTAGCTGTCAGCGTGTGGGTGGGTGACCACTTGGATCAGTCTGCATAGGGACCAAGGGTGTTTGGTACGGGTCCTCGTTAAACTGTTATATCGTAAAGTGTTTGACTTCGCGGTCGTCGGGCTACCGAAGCGGCGGTGCCGTCCCCTCTGCAGAGGATCAAAATTGCGATGGCATGTCTTCGGATCATCTTTAGGGATGTTTCTCAGACCGTTGCCAATGATAGTGCGACGTAAATGAACGACATTGCTTTACTTTTTTTTAATTTTGAGATTTTTTATGATTAGGGTCTAACATCGTATGTAGAGCGAATTTTGATATTTATAGGATTTAAACTAACATTATTTGAAGGATAAAAAAAAATTTTCAGCTTTGCTGTACTGTGTCAGTTTTGACGTGTCTTGTAAACAAGCAACTAAACAAAGAACAAGCAACTTCAAAGTGCCTTCTATGTAGTAAGCATCTTGATGAAGTACAAATTCGCTTATGAACACACAACGGATACACTCTCACCATAATGCTAATAAGCTTTACATAGCATATCAGAGTACCGTATGCTTCTATTTCATTGCAGAAGGTTTAATTTACTTCGTAATTTTTTGTGTGTTTCTGAAACTTGCAAAGCCAATGTTGCTGTTCTAATTTAAGAATTATTCATAAATAAGCCTTTTACACAACTAATTGGCTACTAATTGGTTAAAACTAATTGGCTAAAAAGGACCGGAGAAGTTTAAAAATATACTTATGAATGGAGAGGCAGCAATTATTAGCAACAAATTCGTGTCTCTCAAAAATAAAAATACTTCACATTTTGAAATATATTTTTAAATAAATAAATGTCTGATATTGAAGCTGTGGTTTAGATTTAAATTACTAACTGAATAAATTGTGTCAAACACTATTAAAAAGTGGTAACGAAAAGAAAACATATGTCGATATTTTAATTTTTGTGCAACCACCACTAGAAATTATTTTCCAAAGAAAGTATATACGCATGAAAATTTGGGCTTTCTAAAATACTTAACTATAAAGTGGTGTATAAAAATAAGAAATATATTCTATCATCAACCTAAATTTACTAACACCTCTAAAATTTTTCAAGGATCTTGATTTATAATTTGGTGCAAAAGAATTTCTTTTTAATAAAAAATCATAAAACTTATTTGGTAAATCTAGGAGAGAGAGCATTCAAAGAGATCGCTAGGATCAGGGAATACAGTACAGTACTCTCTGTCTCTCTGTGTTTCTAAGTATTTACACAATGGCAGTACTCAAACATGAGAGCTCTTTGACAAAGATAAAACATAGCTATTTTGTTTTATTTCCCCAAAGAAAGTGCCTTGATTTGAGTAGCTTTTTCTCATTTTTTTAAAAAAAAAAATGACAAAATTAAAATATATACATCTATACATAATAATAAACGCGGCTGTGTGTGTGTCTGTCTGTAATCACAATACATCGCCCCAGAAGCCTCGCCCAGGCACGAAACTCGGCACATAATTGTGTTTTGACATAGTGAAGTATTCTTTTTCTTTTTCAAAAATTTGGATTAGTTTTTAAGTTATCAGTCATTTTGTAAGAAAATCTATGCTTTTTCGTCTTCAAAGAGCCATTTCAAAAAACGATTAAAAAATGCATATACTTTTCTCCACTCTTATAAATGTATGCTAATGCGAACCTTACAATTGAAATATTAATTTTCGACAACTTAAACCAATAATATACGATGGAATTAATTGTAAGGTTCGCATTAGTTTACATCTATCAAAGTGGACTTTTGTATTAAAAATGTGGCAACATATTCGATCCGTAAATAGAACTTTGATATCTTTGTCGCTGTTCATAAGTGTTATAATAAGTTTTTCTTCTTTCTACGCTCTATTTTTTTTCTTAAGCGAAGACGATATTTTTTGTAGCGATATAGAAATAGAAATTGATACCATAAAAAAATATATAGAAATAGAAATTGATACCATAAAAAAATATATAGAAATAGAAATTGATACCATAAAAAATTAATTCGTTTTCGTGTTCTTTTCATGTATTTAGCATTTTAGTTTTTTTTTCTTAAGCGTTGTAGCTATATAATATATAAAATAGGAATTTAATTGTTTTTGAAGGAACGATCACACTTACCTTGGATCTCTTTGGTTTTTCTATTCTTTATTTTAACAGTTTTTATTAAATGTAATTAGTTATTTTCAGAAAGTTTCAGTTTGCAGGTAAGCACTTAGATTTTAATATTGAAGTTTCATGATTCGCTTTTATAGTAATTGTTCTTCTAAAGTATTCGTTGACTTCTTAAAAACCCGATTACTGACATGGCATAACCACCTTCCAAAAAACTTTGTATTTTGTCAAAGAAAAATATATGAAGATATTCTGAAAGAAGGGCCCAAGAAACGTCTGTGGAACGTCAAAGAAGGATGGAACATGACCGAATTTCGACAAGCAATTCCAGAGCCCAAGAAGTATCAGAGAAACGTCAAAGAAGATTAGAAGAGGATCGTGTCTCAACTAGCAGTGCTAGGGCCCGAGAAACACCTGAGGAACGTCAAAGAAGATTGGAAGAGAATCGTGTCTCTACTAGCAGTGCTAGGGCCCAAGAAACATCTGAAGAACGCGGAAGAAGATTAGAAAATAATCGTATATATATATATATATATATATATATATATATATATATATATAACCTTTGAAAAAGAACCATTGGCGTACGCTGTGCACCGATAGTTATTTTTCAAAGCTCCTTAATTCAAACAAAAAGCAACACAAAACAGGAGATTTCGTTACTAAAGAGAGATGAAATATTGTTTCTATGCTAAGAGAGATTAGAGCAGTCAAAAAAAGAAGCTAACAAAGTATGGGGCGTTCAATATTAGCATTTTCATCGTTGAAAATGTCATCCTAAATATCTGCTGTATAGGCATTTTTTTAGGCATTATATTTATTTATATATAATATATATTATATATAATATATATTATATATAATATATATTATATATAATATATATTATATATATTATATATAATATATAATATATAATATATATATATATATATATATATATATATATATATATATATATATTATATATATAACTATTAAACCTTAGAAAAAGAACCATTGGCGTACGCTGTGCACCGATAGTTATTTTTCAAAGCTCCTTAATTCAAACAAAAAGCAACACAAAACAGGAGATTTTGTTACTAAAGAGAGATGAAATATTGTTTCTATGCTAAGAGAGATTAGAGCAGTCAAAAAAAAGAAGCTAACAAAGTATGGGGCGTTCAATATTAGCATTTTCATCGTTGAAAATGTCATCCTAAATATCTGCCGTATAGGCATTTTTTTTTGTTGGCTTTTGCATCAAAAATCACAAACTATCTCCATGTAGTAAATGGTGACTGATGCACGTTTAATCTGTTTAGTCACAATGTCCTCCATTTTCCCATAACAATGCGTAGCTCTGTTGGTACTGATCCAGAAGTTTCACTGTCTTTTAGATTTGTTCAAAATTACAAGGCTACGGAGTTGAACATTAGTAGTCGTAAACCCAAATTTGGGTCGGCTGTTCAACGACGGTTACAAAATATAAAATAAAAATATAAAACTATCCATTTAAATATTTTTAGGGCACTAAATGGGTAAAACGTTTCTAAATCTGAAATATATCTGAAAATACTTCTTGGATTCTACAGATTGTGCTAAAATAATCTGTAGAACTGACTAGTATTCAAAATGTTTAAAGGGCATGTCATAGTATGGGAAGCATTTAAAGTGTACTTTCATTTACGGACGCTTCACTCATTAAACGCTCAACTAATTTCAAACAAATGAAAAACCCCTTTATGGCTGTCGCCAAATGAATTCCCTTATCAAACGGAACACAAAGAGTAATTAGTGTTTCAAATAATGGAAATAATAAAATCGATTCAATCACCTCTATTCGCAAATCATTTTTATTACTCTTTCTTGGCGTGGTCATATCTATCTGCAAATGCAAAATGCTCTACAACACTCTTTTATCCTCGCCATCATAAATGGATGAAAAGTATTTGTAATCGAAAAGTGAAATCGAGCTCTTTGTTCGGAAAGAGGGAATGGGTACAGGCGATAAAAATTGATTAAACGGTTTAGCCGCCGTTAATGGTTGAGAGGAAAATTGCCCGACAGGGAATTTCTGATGCCATACCTATATATGGGGATGGGTCATTTTTATTTGACTGAAAGAAATAAGGATAGGGGAAATAATTTCTATGCATCAATGCATTGTTTCATACGCACAGAACATCATTGCATTTCTGAATTAGTATGGCTGAACTATGTGTTTTTATTAAATTTATGAAAATCAGATTTAGGTTTTATAAAGATAAGTTATTAAAATAAAATATAAAAAAAATAGTTGTTTGTTATTAAAATTGCTAAACTATCATTTAATTTTACTAATACTAAAAGTTTGATTAAAATTAAAATGTATAGTTAAGAACAGAAAGTTGTTTTCTCATGTTTGGTTTAATTGTTAAACATTTTAATTTAAAGGGAAACTGTTCTTTTCTAATTATTAGAGTATATTTAAAAGATCCTAAAGGATTTAAAAAAATACCTTTATTATTGCGGATGCTGTTTAATTGCTGATACATTCGGAAATAATTTGCGATACTGCATATATTACATTAAATATTGCACTTTACCTCGTTTAACTCTTTCCTTTTTTTATTTTAGCTTTCACTATCTAAATCTACATGTTTATATTTTTTTAATGTCTCCATATATGTCTTTTTTCTTAATTCTATCATATTTACCTATATCTGAAGGTATCAAAAAGAACATAGCATATCATTTAAAAAAATGTTCAAAATGGCTTGTTAAACAATGACTTATAGAGAAGTTAAGATTGATTAAAACTTTAATTATTTTACGGCCACCGATATTACTAATATACTACCATACCGATATACTAGTTAGTATATACTGTATTTTATAGTTAGTTTTTGCCAATGCAATACTGATCAAATTTAAAATTGTGCAATGCGAACCAACTATATTAAAATCAACAACTCATATAATATCTAGAAATGTTTTGAGATCTAATCCTTTTTTTTTCAAAATGAACCGACTATCATTTCGACTAACCAACTAAGTCTATTTTTTTAGAAAGTCATCGTTTTATAGAAATTGTGTTAATTTGTACTCTATCAAGATGGTGTCTTATTTAACTTTCAATCAAAACCATATAAGATCATAGTTAAGTTCTCTTAAAAACCCTGCCATGTCAAAACAATATCCATTATTTAAAGCTTTATTTTAAAAGATAAGTTTCAAAATCTAACTTCGTATTCAATCGTCCTAAGAATGCTAATACACTGATATGAACAATCCATTTTTTTAAGCGCGATGATACCAAAATCAATATATGCAATATATTTTGTACAGTATTATTAATTGTTATTATATATATTGTGTACAAATTATTTTGTAGTGTTTTCTTTTTTTAAACTTATTTACTCTGTCCGAGAAACATTTCTTGATATCGTTTCTACTTTCCGAAGTATCATACATTTATTAATTGTTAAAAATTCAATAAATAAATAAATCATTTCAAAACATTAAATAATTTTCAAGTTTAATGAAATAATTCCCTGATAACTAAAAGACTTTTTTACAGTCTAATTTTTTAAGTCATTTGGATTTTTTTCATTCGTACGTCATTATAATATTTACCTTATTTAAAAATGCTTATGCGTGCTCTAAATTAAGTATATCACAAATATTAAACTAAAAATTTAATCAGTTATTAGAAATATCAATTAACTGATTAATCTGCTCCCATTCATAAAATAATGTACGTAATATATGATTTTAATAATTTTATAATAATAATTTAATAATTTTAATAATTTTGCTATCCTAAAAGTAAAGAACTGGAAAACAATTGCTGGGAGAAGGACAAAATGGGAAAAGCTTCTGAGGAAGGCCCAAGCTCACAAAGGGCTGTCGTACCAATGCTGATGATGAATAATTTTAAATCCTGATTAATACTAATTAAAAAATTCTTTTTCCGTTAATTTAACAGAATTACAGCAATTCAACAGCTTGTTATTTCTGTTAAAAATATTTACTTCAAATTACTCCATTAAAATTTTACGTTTATTTTATGGTACGAATTAATACTAATATTAATTAAAATTGATGATACTAATTGAAATTCATATTTATATTAACTGATTACTAATTTAAATTTAATTTTATCCGTTGATTTAACAGAATTACAAAATTTCAATTGATTGTTATTTATCTTAAAAATATTTACTTCAAATTACTCTTCTGAAATTTTATGTTTATTTTATGGTATTTTAACCTAGTTTTGAAGGATACAAGAAGCATAATGTTTTACTTGAATGAAATAAACATTACTTTCCTTCCTGTTGTATATTTTTCTTTCAATTATACTGAAATGAATGAATGAAGGAAGGAAGGAAGGAAATTTTTACTGCGTGTACTAAAACAAAGCTCTGGGTTTTCTACCGGAATTATAAATCAATTTACCATTTGAAAGTTTTAAGAAAACAAAACCAATATTTATCCATAAACCACCAAGAGAGAATACTTTATGACAAAAGCAACCGCGTCTTTCAGAAATTCCCTGGAGACCTTTAATTACGAAAATTCGTTGACTTGTTAGAGAATAGTTATTGCACGGCCCTCCTTTTAGTGCGGGTAGTTTTTAACGAGATATAATTAGCGCGAAACCCGAACCCGAGTTTTAGAAAAGAATTTTCCTCGTGCTTTTTATTTTATGAGGCCTTTGTTTCTGGTGAAAGCAGTGTTCTTTATGAACCTCTTGCTATTGTTGTACATAAATCCCACAGTGTTCGCTATTAATTAATTGCACTCGACTGGTGGAGGCCAATAAAATGGATTTCTTCTTGACTGAAGTTTCGTTTCTTTAAAAACAGTTGCCAAGATCGAGAAAAAAGGTGCTTTTAATTTAGATTTCTTATCGTGATCGATTGTTTAATTGTAGCATTTAAAATTATAATTTTAAAAATAGATGTATTGGTTTACGCCAAAAGAAAGTTTGCAGGGTGAGGCAAAATCACGCAAATAATTTAAAAATTGATTTTTTATATCGATATGAGATATATATATATATATATATATATATATATATATATATATATATATATATATATATATATATATATATTTTAAACCAGCGTTGAACACCCGACCCTATTCTGAGTTCACGACTATTACTCAGGATTCGCCAAGTAGGGCCCACCTTGAAAAAAACCCACTTGGAACGATAAGGGGTTTTTTAAAAAAAAAAAAAATTAAAAAAATAAAACTTATTGATGCACATTTAATTTTATATAATTTATTGTGCAGCATAAACTTGTAAAATAGAGTTAAATGATTTATATGATTAAGTTTTTAATATTTGTAAAGTAAAAGAAACTCGAATCTATAATTTTATAGTACTATTGTAAACATTAAGTTGGTTTTTTAAAAAAGTAATATTTTAATGAAATTAAATCTAATAAAAATTTAAATAATATAGTCCTAAAAGATCAATTTTTCAAGTATAGTTGCATGCTTTATATATTAGTATTATTATTAATTCATATATTTAAAAAAATTGAAAAGAAACAATCTTTTCTTTTACTAAGTGATACATTAACACATTTAAACAGTTATATTTTCTGGCTTTAAAAATTTCACTTTCTTTTAATCTTATTATAAAAACATAGAAGACCATTAAATATTTATTTTAGTTTTTTATTAAAGTCAAAAGTCAGAGGAAATTTTAGTATTTTCTGATTATAAATATTTACTGAATATAATTTTAAAATAGGTAATATATAAGTTTAATAAATATAGTAAATAAATGTGTGTGAGAGCAAAAATATTAATAAACTTGTTTCTTTTATATTACTGTTGCATTTATATTTTATAATGCTTGAGTTAAAAATTGTGAAATGTTATGTACTTAGCAATGAAGGAGATTCAAATATGTATTAATGATAATGTGTTATTTAAACTTAATATAAAAAACATAACAAAATTAAAAGTAACTTTTCGGACTTATTTCTATTTTTAAGCTTATACAACACTTTTTAATGAATAAAAATATTTACTCAGTAAAACTTAAACTTTATGAGAAGTAAATGAAAAAACCCGATTTTCCCCGGGTTTTTTCAATAAAACCCAGGCGGGTTGGGTTTTTTCTAAATTGCCCGGGTTTTTTCTAAATTACCCGGGTTTTTTCTACATTGCCCGGGTTTTTTCAAACCCTGCTATCAGTGCTTAAATCCGTAGTCTTGTAGCTTTGAACAAAACCCAGAAGAAAAGGGATCTACTAGATCAAGCATTGGGACAAACTTTTTATGGATGACTTTTTGATCGAACTAACTCGCATTTGGCGTTACATGGATAAAAATAACTCAATGACTTCCCACGATTAGCCCGACGGCAAGGGGATTCTAGCCCCTGACCGCCAAATACTGAGAATATCTTACGTCAACATTATAGGTGGTGTGAGCCCAGAGCAAAATTCCTATCAACCAGTCACAGCTGGGGTTCAAACCTGGATCATCTCATTGGGTGATAAACGCTTTATCCCCTGAGCCACCGTAACTCTTGAAAAACGATATTTACAATAGTACACAACTGGGTCTCAAGAGAACTAAGTAAATAAAAGTAATATCTTATTGGAAGCAGATGTGTTTATAGTCTGCTGAACAATGATTAAAATGGCTATTTTTGAAGTAAAATATACCTACAAAAAAAAAAAAAAAATATCACAATTTTACATGTAATTTAATAGGGACATTACATTTACTGTTATACTTTCCGTGTCCTATTTAAATAAGAAAGTGAGAATCCAAGGAAAAGCGCTTTTCCATTTCGTCTTATTATTTTAAAATTATTTATTTAAAAAAAATGTTTAAATCAATTTCATACTTTGATTAGACATTCAACGTACTTTTACAATTACTCATTTATTTAAATGTTTTCTTTTAATTATTTTAAACCGTAATTTATCCGCAATGACCACCAAGAGAGAATACTTTATATTATTCAATGCAGAATTTTCAAATGATTTATCTTGGGTTAAGAGAATTTTTTTCAATCTCTTATATTTTAGTCACCATTAAATTTTTAACTCATTAATTCTGATATCAATTATTACTTATAATTTCAAAAATCCCATTTAACAATTAAAATTTAAAAAAATACTTTAGTAATTATCTCCTTGACAGTATGCAGATAGTAGGAAAAAGGAGGCTATTTGAAGTTTACGAAACACTACTGAACAAACTTTGAGCTTGCTACAGCTGAATTTAAGGAAGGCATACAACTAATTACCTATTTTCCACGTAAAAATCTCACTGCAACACGTTATTGCCAAGGAGATCGTCTTATCACTAAACTAATTTAAAATGCAATTGTAAAATGCTGTTGTGAACGCAGTTTCAATGTCAATATTCATGTAAAATGTTATTTTTCTGCATTTAATGGGTTAATTTTACACGAAAAATAGACTTTTAGCATAATTTCAGTCACTGGGGGTGAAAAACCAACTTTTGCTTTCCTTTAAAATAGAATTACCATAGTTAAAATAATATTAATTGTAAATGTAGCAAAGTTTATAGATATAGAGTTTTAAACACCTCTATTTTAATTATGGCTCCACAAAATAAATCTAACTTGCAACTCGATAGTTTTAGGAAGAAATGAAAAAAAAATTTTAATTAATTACTGAGAAAATTAATTGTTTAATATAAATAAGTTATATCTCTTGGAAACATTTAAAACTCAAAAGTATTTTTTGGTGAACTGTTTAGCTATTATATCTCACAATCAAATTTATTACAATAAATTTATGAGTTAATTTATAATTTATTATTGCATTTTAGCATTTATATTAAACATTTTAGAACTTTAATTGCAATTTAAATTTAGCTGCATTAATTCTCTTTTTAATAGTAGGCAACTTAAAAGGAAAATATTTGAGCGAATCTCAGGAATGATTAACCTATATGTCTTCAAACTTCAAACCGTAACCATCGAAAAATGGAAAGAAAAAAAAAGGTATACAATCCAATTCTTCGAGTTTTATGTTAGTGATATTCCAAAAGCTTATTTAAAGTAGGGCAGAATTGTATCATAAGTTTAACTTATAACTTGCAGAATTGGATTATATCCCTTTTTTTAAAATTTTCGATGGTTACGATTTGACGTGCCAAAATTTGGCGACAAACTTTAAGTGTTTGCAAACGTTAATATTCACAAAAAATATCATTCAAGAAAATATGATAACACAGCTGAGCTACTAAATTATGTTTTTAGTGATTTTCAGTTTTTTTTTTAAGCAGAATACATATTGAAAAAAAAAGTATGTTAAACACTCGAAGCGACACTCGTGAAAAGTTGTCAAATATAGGATTGAAGTAAGAAATGAAAGCCATAAGCAAGTTACTCGCGATCAAAACTGTGCGTATCATAAAGTTAGTAATGCATAGTTATTCCTGTAATTTTATTAGAATTAATTTTCGCCTATTGTGGTATATATTTATGAGAAAAGTTTGAAGACATATAGGTTAATGATTCCTGAGATTCGCCTATTTATTTAATAAGAAAAATATTTTTTTTTAAATTAAGTTACTTCTTAATTTAGTGGTCTACTGATTATTGATTTTGAAAAAAATACATAATTTGAGTTAAACCAGGTAAATTGCTTGAGTTGGATTTTTAAAAATAATAATGATCAACATTTCTTATGATTATATACATCTTATATATTTTGAAGGTTTAAAATACACAATAAGAAATTGAAACATACATTCAACAATGGAATCAATAAAACTCTGAAATAAACACTGTTTCATAGACATTGTTTCACAAACACTGTTTCATAAATTGATGCCACAATATTTACCTTATTTATTTATTTGATTACTTATTTATTTGTTTGAGAAGTATTTTCTACTTCTTAAACAAATAAATAAGTAAATAAATAATTTAATTCTTCTTAGGCACTTTAAATAAGCTAAACATATATTTCTGATCATTTTTGCTCTTGGGAATTTATTAAACTTTAAATTAAAATTTGGAGAGCTAATTCTTTAAACGAAATGAATTTAAATATTAAATCTATTCAATGAATATATCTAAATATACTTAACAATAATACTTAATAAAATTGATATTACAATGTAATATATTGAAATTATTTATTTGTTGAATGAATTAAAAGTAGAAAAATTTGAGACATTTGAAATAGTCATTACATATTGTTCGGTTTTGAGAAAAATGTTTTGTTCTAAAATGGATGTTTTTAAAACTAAACTACTGTTAAAAATATTCACTTGGAAACAATCGAATTATTAGAACCATATTTCAAAAATGAAAAATTTACGACCTGGATCTGCCATTTTTACTCTTTTTAATTAATAACCTATTCAAAATGCAAAGTTGTTATCCAGTTTTATGAAAGACGTAGTACTTTTTAATTATCAGGCAAACTTCCAGATTATCATTCTTTTGTTTATTAACATTACAATGCGCTTTCAAATTTTCCTTTTTGAGTTCAAAATAATCTGCTTCCTCAACCTCATCAAGAGGTGAGGGCATTATCGTTCGTAAAGTTTTCTTTCCTGCAGCTGTGTCAGGTAATTATGCTAATCTTTTGTCCCGTTTAAGAGTCTTCGGTTTATTTAGTTTTTTTTCTTTCACTATTCTTTGATTTCTTATGGCGCTGAGTACTCTTGAAAACTCGAACATGGCATCGAGGGAATTGGATAAAAATAAACTAGACAATATTATTCATTAGAAATATTTTTAGTCTAATTATATTTTTGTAGCAAAAAGGAAGACAATGTTTAAATGGATTATTGGTCCGTAATGGAAAATCATATTAACAAACTAATAAATTTCCTTTGTGAAATACATTTCTTAAACTGTCTTCATTCTGAGAAATAACGAAATTCAAAGAATGTTACACTCTTCGAAAGATAAAGACTATAAACAGTCTATGCAAATACAGTCTCTTGAGTGTACAGTCTCTGGCAAAATCATTAGACGCACTATAAGATTATATGTAAAATCTTAGTTATAAGGTGATACTATACAGTTGTATTGTTTTTACGCGACTGAAACTGGTTTGAACTTGTTTACGTTCGTGTGTCAATATAAATTCGACGATTCGATGACGCATAACACTGATTTTCATTGCGATTAACTTAATGCACTGAGATAGAAAGTATGGTAAAATATATCAGAATATGGTAAAATTATCACATTTCTGGCTCTACGGAAACATTAAAAATGCACGGTATAACTTACGACGCGCTTTGGTAACGGTTTTGGTAAAATTAACAATAAAATATTGTTTAATAACATGAGTTATAATTTGATAAATGCGATAAAACTTGATAATTTTTTTTATGATGCCTTAGAGCAGCGTTTCTCAATCTTTCAGTATTCGCGGCCCAGTTTTTAATCAAAATTTTCATCGCACACCCCACTTACAGTAAAATGTATACAACAATAATGTATATTGAGTAATTTGAATTCTGTCTTTAAATTATTTTTAACTGTTAAAATAAAAGTAAAGTAAAAGCCAGCAGCAATTGCTCGTCGAAATGGTGATATAGCTGAAGATGTAAAATGACAGTTTTTCTCAACATTGCGTGTAAAATTGTTTTCAATACAGCTTGATGAAGTCACAGATATTAATATAAATGCTTTTTTAATTGCCTATATTCGATTTTGTGATATGTCTGTGACATTGTGTCACTTCATTTGGATTTTGGTACAAAATTGTGACCTAAAAATTAAGCCGACCCCTGACCCCTCATCTCTGACGTCTTGCTGTCCTTCGTCCTTCACGACTTTGACCTTCGGTGGCTTTTGATGTTGCACATGCGAAACAGTGCAGTTGTGGTCGCAGTTAGTTCAAAATTGTAATTTCATTTAAACTTTTTTTAGTTCACTTCAAGTCCCTGCTTAAGCATGATTCTTACTGTGTTTTAGTCCAATGATATAAATAGCCGCCCAGTTCTTTGGATCGGGGCACCCATTCTCGTTCCAGACTCCGAGGAGAAAGGTTGTGTTGAAACCGAGCTCTGCTAACATGTCATCACAACGTTTCGGCCGCGGAGGGAAGACCTTTTGTACCCAACGTGAACCAGTTTTGGATCTCGCTGCGATAAGGGAGATATGGAAAGGATATGCCTACATCATGCAGCATGGAAATTTCGAAAAGTCGTTCGAAAAATCACAGATAGAGGCGATCGACATTGATGCCAAGATTGCTGAATATAGCCAAAAAGATGTTTCTCCTATGATGGTTGAACACCTCTACGGAAAGAAATTCTTAGCCGAGGATATGCTTATCTTAAAGCATATCAGAGAATCCCAATGCTCTCCACCCCCAGCCACTCAGATGATAGAGGAAGTGCCTGCTGCAAAGACTGATTCACCCATAGAGCCCTTAGAACCTGAAAAGACTTGTGTTCTAGAGACAGTACCAGAGCAGCCTGAGCCATCACCTACACCTGAAATTAGTGCTGAGGAAACTACACAACAACCCGAACCAGAGCCAACAAAGAGAAAGAGAAAAAGAAAGAAGAAAACTCATTCACCCAAACCCACAGAATGTTTGGACATCCCAACTACCAGCAACATTATGGAACCTGTAGCCACATCCCCAGATGAGACCACAGCTCAAAATAACAGCAGAAAACTTAAATTTCTGATAAAAGGACTCTCCATTGAAACTAAGATTTCGATCTTGGAAGCTGAACTTACAGCTAGCGGTCATCGACCAATCAGGATCGAGCAATTCAAGAAGAGGTGTGGCCAAGGATATAAGCTCCTCCCCCTTTCCCTGATACTACTTCCAGACAGCCCTGAGAACAGAGATTGCATCAACATCAAGCAGATACTCACTACTACTGTTCAAATTGAACGTTTCCGAGGTGGACGATACGAGGTGCAATGCTATCGGTGCCAAAAATTTGGGCACAGGCAAAGGAATTGTCAGAATGATCCTGCATGCATGAAGTGTGCGGGAGCCCACTTTTCCTATCAATGCACTAAACCCAGGAGCCTCCCAGCTACTTGCATCAATTGCGACGGAGATCACCCGGCCTGTTTTTCAGGCTGCGGTGCCAGGCCAAGGAGGACACCACCACAGAAATAGAATCAGCACAGGAGTGCAACACAGACAGCAAACAGATTCTTGCAGATCTTCAGAGAACTCCAAGAACTACTACAAAACGAGGAGCTCGTTCAGCTGCTCCGATCCCTACTCCCAGTGACATAGTGTTCTTCACTTCTCCAACATGCCGACTACCCAGCCAAGACATCTATTTTTGTACCTGAACTTTAGCTACTACATTTAACCACAAGGAATAACCACATTGTTCCTACTACACGATGAAGGGGTAAAGGGCCGTTCCGGCCTCAGGCACCCCGACAAACCAAAAAGACTAGACTAGACTAGATCGGGGCATTCGAATATTATCATGTATGATCGTTAGTGACTCTGTACGGGAGTTGTTTCTCTTCCTCCGTCCTAAGATATGACAAATTTTATTTTTGATGGCGTCCCTTTTGGTCGCCATTGTGGCGTTGCAAGATGATTCTACTACCTTTTTAGATGTTTGCCATGGATTCCTCCAACAACCCATTTATCAACATAAATTTTTTGACGATCACCGATTTTGTGAATTAGCCCGAGATTGGTTGCAGCTTTCTTTTGATAAAAACGAAGTTATCGTTATAGTCTGAGTGTCATGGCAGACTTAAGAGTTTTTTTGCCACCGCACAGTGCAGCCGGTGATGGTTATCACTGCTAAAAAATACGTCAATAGATCGTCAAAATATTACATCTATATAGTATTAGATTCTCCCCTTTATTAAGGATTCTTCATTATGTTTTTGGCAAGAGTTTTTTTACAAACTATATTAAAAGTGCAACTGATTGACAGCCCACCAACAAAGCTATCCACTTCTCTTCCCTAAATTGATGTTGTGAACAGTAATAAATCCGGCCACTAAATAAAAATCTGATTCTCTACTCAACAGTTTCGTGATTATATTCTCAAAAACTTTGTTTTTATATCCAAGGATTATTTTTTACAGATGTGTATTCCAAGAGAAAGTTATGTTTTGTTCTGTTTTGATTTAAGGTTAATGGTTTTATGAATGAGGAAAACATAGAATGCAAAATATTGCGTCAGAATATACACCGATGGTGCTCGTTCAATGGTCGGAAGATTCGAAAATATACGAGCACTTGTAAAACAAAAATCACCTCAATGCGTCTGGACGCATTGCATGATCCACAGAGAAGCTTTGGCTTTAAAAGAAATGAGTCTTGGTTTGAATATTGTGTTATTTACGGTTGTAACCATAGAAAATTATATAAAAAAGACCCCTGAGATCGAGAATCTTTTCCGCACTTTGTAAAGACATAGGTTCAGTACATTCAGCCTTACTATTTAATTGCGAGGCAAGATGTTTATCACGTGAGAAATTTTTGCAACGTGTTTATGAATTAAGAGAAGAAATCGCCCTTTTCCTAGAAAAAGATAGCAGACCGGAAGCCGAGAATTTTCGCGATTGTTTATTTGTGATGAAATTGAGCTACTTGCTTGTCATATTCAATAAATTAAATAACTTGAATCTTCTACTGCAAAGTGTAAATACACATATGTTGGATACGATTGATAAAGTTAATGCTTTTTGTAGAAAATTGGAATTGTGTGGCAGAAATTTAACTCAAAAACCTAGCAATGTTTGCAAAGGGGGATAATTGTATTAAGACTTATAAGGCTGAAGAAGAACATGTAAATGTTGTTTTTTGAAACCATTGAAAATCATTCAGCCATGCTGGCAAAGAATTTGAAAAAGTATTTTCTTTTTGACGACAAAGTGATAGCAAGTTACGAGAGGGCTAGGAATCCATTTCATAAGACTTTCAATTGATGAGGAAGAAATATTCAGAGACTTAACGACAAGTGGCGAAACCAAAATACAATTTAGTAATAAATCACTGTTTTAATTTCGGGCCTTATTCTAAAAATAAGGGCATTTCGCATTCTATTACCTTTTTTAACATCCTACCTATGTGAAACAGGATTTTCTGCTGTGACTTCTTTGTAGACAAAATATAGATCTCGGCTAAATATAGAAACAGATCTGAGAGTGGATATTTCTAAGCCTAACCTTGAAAAAACTTTGCTCTGCAAAAGACAGGCCAAAGAAAGTCACTTATAATTATTAAATTTGTTTTTAATTTAGTATGTTTTGATTAAGTAAGGTGAACCAAAGGTCCTTACGTAGCCCACCCCCCCCCCCCAAAAGTAGAATTAAATTTATTTTGAATCATAAGATGGGCTTGCTGCATTGTAAATCTTGTATCTGAGGTGCACGCGGCTGAATTGGTAGATATTTCCTTGAATGGCCTCCTTTGTATGAAGTAATTTTATTTTTTGCAGTTGTCTTTCTAATTTAAATAAGAAGATATTGTAATCTATTTGTGTTTAAATTCTTAGAACTTTGAGCTATAATATGGTTTTTGAAAGTTTATTTCTTTTTATTTAACCACATTACTTTCAGTCGAATTAATTTATCGGATTAATAGTTTTAAGTCGTGCAAATGGTGACCATACGCATGTTCCCAAGGGGGCCCGACAACGGTGCCGCCTTGGGGACACGTGGGCCACCTTCGGAAACAAACGTGAAATCTATAAAAGAGTTAATTATAAATTATTACGCAGTATATTACTTATCAAAAAGGAATGTTTTAATTGAATACCAATTGATTTATTTCATTTCAAGCAAATGTAGAATTTTGGTATTTTTTAAATTTTTTTTAATATTTTGACACTCTGTTGTACTTTAAGAGAGTTTGCGATATTTTGCTTCGAGTTTTTTTTTTTTTTTCTTGTTTGCATTTTAAAGTGATTTTTCAAGTATTTTTTAGTATTTTTGTGATAGTTAATGAATGTTTTTGTGGTAGATTCTGGTATTTTCTTGTAAATTTGGGTATTTTTTATACTAGTTATGGGTAATTTTGCTAAATTTTTTTTCTCTTCGCCATAAACTTTAATTCAAAAGGTATTCTTCATTCAATTTGACTGTTTGATTATTAATATTTTACGAAATGATTAAACATATTTACAATGGAAATTATTATAATTATCGTTGTAATGACATAATAGGCATTACAGCTTTCTTAGCTTTTAAAATTTCTTTAGTTTCTTAAACTTATTTGTTTTAATCATTCTTAATCGAATTTCAATTATATTAAATCAATTATTTAGTTTTTATTACAATTTATAAAAAGCGAATATAAAATATTTTACTCTTTTTTTTATCGGTCAATGGAACGGCTAAATCTTTATTTCAATACTAATGTAGACTCATTAATTCACTAAATCGAAGACAAAAATCTTAATATTATGCTTATTTATTCTATTCTGTATTATTATATAATCTTATTATAGAATTCTTATTGCATATCTTATTTAATTATTTGTTCTTTATTTATTATTTATTATAATTCTTTATTCTTAATTTCTTACAACAAATATGTCTCAGTTACATAGTTATACTAATTCTCACAGTCTTTTTGGCAATTCACGATCGTCAAAGTGTTTATATATCTTATTTTGATTATGGGGGTTGGTTTTATTTTTGGCGATGTTATATTTCGATAAATCACCAACCAACCTTGGATCTCTTCCCATTCTCCTAACTGTCCGTTGGGAACAATTCATTCACTTTCAATTTCCAATTTTTGGTGACTGGGGGTGCTTAGGGCCTCCCAGTCCCAACCGTTAAAAAAAAAATATCAATCCTAATTCTCGGATGTGAAGACAATCATTTTTCTTGATATCATTAGGGGATTTGTTTTCTTTATTATTTTTATGTTTTTAAAAATGGTAATTTTTAATCTACTAATATTTATCCTATACATTAGATTTTTCTTAAATGATTTTATTCCTTTCTCTAAGATAATTGTAACTATATCAAATCCAAATTAAGATGAATCTGCAACAACAAAAAATATGCTTAAAACTACAATGATGTTAACTGTATGAATGCACTAATTAATTTAAAATGATCACCGCCACAACAATAGGTATCAGATTAACTTTTTAGGGCTAAAAATGCCTTTCCTCTAAGAGAGGGCATCACTTTCTATGAAAAATCACAACTGTATCATGATTTTTGTTTATGGGTCATTGCATGCTAAATTCAATATTTCTCAAATTTATTCCAATATTATCATTTCTTAAATTACTTTTCCCTCTTGAAAGGTGACAAAATTTAAACTATTCTCGCACCCATTAAAAGCAGATAACGATTTGTCTATGTTAATGTTTTGAATACTCCAAATTAAGTTAACCACTTCCCTGATTATCCCGAGTTAACTCGGGTATGTATATTGCAAATATTTATTATCCCTAGTAAACTCGGGCATAGCAGAATTCGTCAATACGTTTTGTTTTATCACGTTTTTACTCGGCTGGAAGCAAGACAAAAAATAATGATTATCTGCTGTGATTGGAAGTTTGCCAATTTTTTGTTTGGGAGTTTTGCTGTTTGTGGGATTGCAGACGTGTTTTGTGCAATGGTTGCTAAATTTAGATTGAAAAAAAAGAGTGAAAAGGCGTTCACGAGCAAACGTAAAGCAGGTGATTTTTCAGATTATGAAGATGTGAACTAATATTTAACTTTTTTATTTGCCCGGAATCATTTGGAATAGTAAACTGATGGTAAATTAAATATTTTTTATGCATAAAAAAATTAAAAGTTCAACTTAGAACTTGTGAATTATGTTTTGCATTCGTTCCTTGTATTTATTAATGAAATAAAAAAAAAAATTCAATTTTTTGCATTTTTTACAAAAAAATTGATAAGGGTTAAAAGCGATTATAATCCATATTTTTTTAGTTATAAGTTATCACGTGGAAAATTAATTCTCGTATTATCGTTTCCCATACAAATATTTTTCTATTTTTTTTATTTTTTATAAAATACGTTTCTCAATTTTTGTTCATATTTAAGAGTAGCAGAATTTGAACTAATATTGTACTCATTGAAGGATGTATGAGGGGTGCTGATTGAAAGGAGGGGGTGTGTTCATTGAAGAAGACAGGCAGTCTTCTTCAAGTCTAGAAGCAAATGCAATTAATATATCTACGTATGGATACAGCATACCAAACTTAGCAATTCTGAAATGTATTCTCGCATCATGGACAAGATTAAGGATCTCGTATTAAGGACAAGCTAAAGATTTTAAAGGTTAAAACGTAGAGGTTTCATTTTAAAATCACTTACATTTTTGAATTAGAGACATATTTGATCGCTAAAAGTCACTCAGGTGTTCTTTTATTTTATAACCGCCGTTGAACAGCCGACCCAATTTTCAGTTTATGGCTACCAATGCTCACCTTGTAATTTTGAACCCAATCCAGAAGACAACGTAACTCCAGGATCAAGTATTGGGATACATTTTTCCTTTACATAGGGAGAAAAACCACGAAAACCTCTCATGGTTAGTCTGACGGCAATGTGCATCTAACCCATGATCTGTCTACCAGTGAGGATATTCTACGTCAGCACTGTGGTCGGTGCGAACCGTGTGCAGAATTCGTATCGACAAGCCACCCTACGGATTCAAACCCGGTACTCCTCATTTGGAGGTGAACGCACTATTCCCTGAGCTAATGCGGCTCTACTGAAGCTCAGAGGATAGAGCGTTATTGTGAAGGTCTGGTGTTTGATCCCCAGAGGCAGTTTAATGTTCACGTAACTTCAGACTGATGCGTACCTGATTGTTTGGGAAGTGGCTTGTGCTGATCACGTTGCTGCAATCATGCTTTGGTCACGAAGTAGTGGGGTGTGCCCCTCACCTTGTTCAAGAACGGGTTGCAATTTAAGAACGATATTGTAATTTATTTTTTTAGAAATATTATATGTTTTGTTCTTAATTTAACAATATCAAATTATTACACCAAATCTGTAACCAATATTGCTTTCCACTGAAAAATTTTCTCAAAGCATTAAATTATAATCTGAATTACGTTTCTTAAAATTTACATTAATTTTCTGTTTGCAAAACCTTTTCATACATTCTTCATTTATATTTCCTATTTTTTTTTTAGCCAACTTAGTTTCTGGTACGGTTTGAATTTAAATCAGGATTTTTTGACGAGCTATTCTAGTTTTCTTATTCTGTGTAAAGTAAAGGATGCATCTATCAACGTAGTTCAAACTGAAATGATTCTAAACATTTCCAATAAAAAAGTAAAATTTATCAAAATTGTCGTAAAAAAAGGGATCAGATTAATTTATTGAAATAGCAAAAGATAAACTATAAATACTTTAATGTTTTTGAAATTTTATTAACTTCCAGTGAATCTCTGCTATTACTCCAAATTATGATTTTCCAATCAAAAAATATCCAGAACAACGAAACAAAACAATTTTTTTTTTTGGGTATTTATTTTTTTTATCTAAAAACTGATCTTAACAACGATAGTAATTAGGTTAATCATTATCATAATAATTGTAGTTTCTTTTAACATTCATTTGAAATAGCAAAGCAAATGTAATTTATCATATCACAAAATTTCTAGTGGAAATTTTTGTTTATCTTATGCTATTTTCTTCACAGAAAGCCAATGGATTCACTTCATAACGTAGCAAACTTATAGTCAAAATGTAAAATCTAATAGTAGCATACGGGTCTTGAGGCTTGCTTTTTCCTTTCGAAAAAATAAGCCAGCCTCATTATGTAATAAAATTTTAACCAGGCTTCGAAGATAACCAAAATCTAATGCATATGCAGTGTAAACATTTAGGACTTCGCACATCACGCGTTTTCCATAAAAACATTCACCGTTATTTTTTTTTTTTTTTGACACATTTGCAAAATGGGTCTTGTTTTGGGTTTTCTGACGTACGCATTTTATTTGAACATCACACTTTTCAACAAGAGTAATAGTAAACAGTGCGCATGCGTCGTCATTGCACGCGTTGCTATGCCTACCGCTGCTGCTTGATATTTTTTTACGAATTCTTTTTTATTTTTATTTTCACCAGCAGTCATTCTTAATGAATTTACATAATAATAATTTAAAGTATTTTTATATTCCTTTTATTAATAAGTTATAATTACTGCCTTAACGGTGATTTTAATATAAATATAAATACTGAAGAAGGAAATGTATTTTGTGACGTCTTGAAATACTTATATAGCCAGGATTTGAAAACCAATCTGACGACGAACATCAATTGAGACAGTTTTAGCAACCCATGATTTGAAATATTGTGGCATTTATCGGATTCAATCCAGAAAGAAAAAGCATTTGACCAATGATGAGTAATCAGTGATCGTAATAAAGAAATCACATTATTTTTTGAAACAGTGGAGAAAAAATATATAATGTAATTGGGTAAAAAATATTTTCAAAAATAATTGTTTTTATATCATATCTAAGCAAGGTACTCACCATTTTGTTATTTAATTAATGTAGCAATATGGCTCAATCGGAGAACCAAATTTTTCAATAACATTTTTCTTTTTCATTTTTATAATCTTTCCTTTTTTCTTATCAGTTTATTTCAGATAAAAAAAAACCCGGCATTCCAGTTAGAATAAACGTTGTGTATAGAAATCGAATGAGATGCACAGATAAGAACATTAGTTTTTGAGAGAGATGATCGTATGGCGAAATCTTCTCGAGAGTGCTCTAATTTAAAGAAGAGTGCTTTATTCTTAAAATTTTCGAAAATGAAATAACTTGTAAAGATTGGAGAGAAACGGAAAATGTGAAAAGGACGTGCATGGAGAAAATCTAAACTTAATTGAGAAACATTTTTTCAAAGATAAGGTACTCTTGCACCACTCTATCCCTGGATAACATAAGAAGGCTAGGGACTGTCTAAAAGTCTATAATTTCTACTTTTTTTTTTTCAGATTTCTAACAGAGACTAAATCATTCAGCTATAATTTAAAGTTTTCTAAATGTGTAAACAGTAGATGATGCAAAGTTTTTACGACACGCAATTGAAAATAACAATTTAACACTTAATATATACAGAGTTCTACCATAGCCGGTCAAATGACTGGACTTTAGTTCTTGATTGAATGTATGAAATATGGATGTTATGAAAGAAATATACTAAAAAAACTTTATTATAATTAAACATCATTGTATATTGCCAATTTTTATGCATTACATACACAAAGAATAATAATTTTTTATTCATTGTTCAACGCATTTTTTACATATACAGGGTGTTTCCATTGTACATTTTTCGTAAACATACTTCTTCTAAGTATTATAATTTCTATAATTTTTATAATTATTTTTATAATTGTAAGAATACAGAAAAATTATAATTCTTATGATTATTCTTATAATTAATATTATTTCTTCTAAGAACTTGCCCTGTCTTGATTTTTTTGACATTTTTCTGGGTAAAAACTAACAGTTAGTTATAAATGAAGTAAAGTTATCAAAATAACTTATCAAAACATTTCTTTTTTGCCACTTTTTCTGACACAAAAATTCCAATCCAAAATTTTAGGTACTTTATTCAAATTTAAATTTACAGTTATTCTGATTGAACTAAATAGGCAAAAGTCTTTGCAGAAATGTGCACCTTATCGAATGCAATCCGTTGAATAAGTTCTTAAACGGTCATTTGACCGTCTATGGTATGTCTAGTGCTAAACAAAATAAAGTTTTCAACTGAATTTTTAAAGAGAATTGGTATTTTGATCGCAATAAAGCTGCGTTTTTAGTATAACACCATATATTAATAATTTTTAAATATTTTTGTCATTTAAAATCTATGCATACAAAAACATGTTTTTATTTAAAAGATTTATTTAAGAAGTGAACCAATTTTAAATGTTTATTTTGAAATACAAAGTAAGAAGTTCGAATTATTTTTTCTTTGTTACATTTCAGAAATAACCTGGATGCGTAAAAGGTTTAAAATAAAATAGGAATGACTCGTAAAATCCTGAAAGTAAAGCTAACTCAATTAATTTTCGTTCAACTACGAACCGCTTTTCAAATAACACTTTCAATTATTGCATTTCATCTAAAGAGTCTTATTGTACAAATTTTAACTAATGTATCGAAAATATATGCTGGTTATATTTAATTTTCAATTATCTCCGAAGGCAATGGAAAAAAAACTTATCATTCTATTGGTGGTTATAATTGATTTATAGCAGAGGTGTTTTAACTAGGAACTAATTGAAGCGGCATTTTCACATGGATGAATTTCTAGTGTTTACTTGTTATTTGACCCCCTAAGGATTTTTTTTTAAGGATAATGAACTAAAAATGGAGCTTAGAAATTAATTTTTGAAATCGCATGATTGACTTATTAAAAGCGTTAATAAAAAAAAAATTTCAAAATATCTGTTTGTAATTTTTTTAAATTTTTATTTTTTCCACGTAACTGACTTTAAATCATACATAAGCAAATGAATGTACAGATTTGTCATAGAGATTATTGTAATTATTAAAAATTAAATTTTAAAAATATGCAAAATCATAAATAGCGATATTTTTATAAAAATTGAAATATATTACTATTTTTGAAAACTAATAATTGTCAAGTATCTGTTCGTATATATCACCCAAAAGGAATTTCTTTTGCTTTTTTTTAAAGGACAAAAATATTCCTGAGAGTAATAGGACCCTTTCAATGTTCTAATATAACCGTTATTATTTGAAATTGCTATTTAGTTAACAGAAAATTTCTCTATCATAAGCCATTCAAAAATCCGTTGTTTACAAAATCTGCAATTATTTTTCAGAACAAATTTTTAAGTAAAGACGCAGTCCTACTAAACATAAGTTTTATAAGTTCTTATACTAAGTTGTGCTGAAAAGTAGTTTATAATAGTTTAGTTATTTAAGTTCATTTTAAAATTTTGTTCTATCTAAAATATTCAATTTCATATCGTTTTTGAAAGCAAACGATAATCTTATTTTAAATTCTTAAATTTCGTTTTTATGCTAAAATGATACGCTTTTTGATATGTAAATGTTTCTTTGCACTTTGCATTATGTTATATAAAAGTAAGTTCCCTCAAAAATTTTATAAAAATACTTGAGAAAGATTTTTTATTCAAGTATTTTTAAAATTATATAGAATAATTAAAGCTGACAATTGATTTTAAATATCGTTTGAATTAGTTATTTAAATTGCTTGAATTGTTATTAGTGGTCGTTATAATTCAGGTTTTGAATTTTAGATAACTTAAATAAATTGTATACATTTTGTTCTAATTACATTAAGATATTCATATGCTGTGCATATATACATTCATTGAACAAATTTGTATGTCAAATATATATATATATATATATATATATATATATATAGCACACAAAAAAGAGAAAAAAGAGAAAAACGAAGAGAATAAATAAGTTATATTAACTGCGCATAAGCTGCAAGTATATAGAACTCATAAAATAGGCTAAAAAATTGAGAAAAAATGGAGGAAAAAAAGTATTAAAAATCCGGAAAACAAATTTCCGGATTTTAAATATTTTTTTTCCCTCCATTTTTCCTCAATTTTTTAGCCTATATATATATATATCATTGAAAATAGATACATTGAAAAATGGCTGTAATTTCTTGAAATTGATTCCTGTAAACGACCCCGAACTCTTTTATGAACGTCAGTGTATATGTATGGGGGAATGATGTATGAGCTAACTAAAATATCTGAATTGCTATTAGATAGTGCATATGCAAGTACGGTGTATGAACATGCGTATTGTATGTATACCTTTGTACATGTTTTGCATGTACACGTATACGTTCGCATTTGTACGTACGTATGTATAGTTTTATACACATATATACATTTTATGTGTATACGTAACGTACGTTATGTACAAACGTACACGATATGTGCATCTGTGCACACATACGTACGTTTGATTACATACTTTGTGTTATGCATACGTACTAAGATATATTTTATGTCTTACATACGTATGCATGTACACTTGAACATAAAATGTACGTTAGTACGGATATACTATATACCAGGGGTGGCCAAGCTCCTTAATAGTCGAGCAATTTTCAAAATTTGAAATTTTTCGCGAGCCGCAATTAAAAACTTATTTAAAAGGTATGCAAAATGGGTATTAAATCTTTTTACAGAAATTATATTTATTGAAAACATAAACATATAAAAGTATAAAATATGAATATTGAATTTAAATATTAAAAATTAAACACTTTTTTATACTTCTCCTGATAATTCTTGAAAATTTGGTGAATAATTGGTGACTACACTTCTCAATAATTCTTTAAGATGCTGGTTAGTTAATACTGATCGGTGTTTGAATTTCGCGAATTTTAAAGTGGAATAAAATGATTCATTTAAGTATGTTTTTCCGAATATTGAAATAATTCGACAAGCAGCCTTTTTTAATTCAGGATGCTTCGATTCTGGTAAAAATTTTCAAAATTCAGCAATAGACGTCGACTTATATTTTAATTGTGGAGCTTGATCTTACTGCATCTCTATTAATTCTAATTCTCCAGATGCTTTTTGAGTCATATTTATATTGGAAATAGAAAACTAACATTGAATTATGCTAATTTCAAATGAATTCCGAAAAAAAATCAAGAGACGATTTAAAATATTTCAAGTCTTGAAATCCATTTTTTAATTCCGTCAATATTTCTTCTAGCTTACTTCTTAGGAAAAAAAAGGAATAAATTATTGGTAGATCGTGATAATTGGTCTGGAGTCTGTCGATTACGGGTGATTATGCCACTGTTTATGTTCGTTCGCGCAGTTTTCGAAGAGTCATATCATTCTTAACTTGGACAGAAATGAAATTTATTACAATGTTGCACTTAGTCTTTCATATTTGTTGTCAGTAATTTAAAAGACATTTTGAAACACATACGGAACGATAATAATTTTTTAAAAATATAATAGCACAAAAATGAAAAGGGAACTCGGGTACATTCTGTATTTATCGAGAGCCACAAATAATCCTTCAAAGAGCCGCAATTTGGCCACCCCTGCTATATACTATGTACGCATATACAATGTTCGCTTTCAACTCTTTTTACTTATTCATGCAAACATTTATATACAGAGCTTGTTCGTGTATGTATGCGCATAACATTTACGTATTCGCGCAGTATCTATTTTTACAATTATTAGTTATATTATAATAGCTGGTAAAAATGACTGCTTATAATCATACATAGTGATTGCATTGATTGCTTAAAATAAGATTTCGGTCAATTTTAACCATATACCAATTATCGCGTCTTGTTGTGATTACAGGTAATCATAATTATCTGAAATCGTTACTTGCGACTTATAAAAATAATTTCAGTAGTTTATTACCATGTACGTTTTAAATATAGTTGTCACAATCGTAGTTAATTAGAGTATTCCGGGTCAATTTTTGTTTAGCAGTGAAATTATTCATTTATTCTTGACTAATGAATGAATTTTATGATGATTGAAAATAATGAATGATTCAAAATATTTCTGACTAATGAATAAGTCTTTATTCATTATTCAGGTAAATTTTGAATAATTATTCATATTCTTTATTCATTATTCAGAATGACAAATACCTATCACTGGAAGGGGATAATATGTTATAAATGACACTATTTTTTTATCTATTTCAATGTTAACTTTTCTTTTGCATAGCTTCTACTAATTAGCATTATACGTAAACAAGCATAGGTCTCCGTTGAGTTCATATAGATACATGTTGGTTGGGACATACTTTAAATGGAATATTTTCTTCATTTTTAAAACGCATTGATATCAGATCGAGATAAATAGATTGAAACTTCTTGACAACAATGACTCAATAAAAGTTAACGATTTTGTGCTAGTCAATTTTTTTTTTAAATAGAGAACTAGTGTTTTGTGTTGATAAATTATTTATAGATTTAGCTATTATGATGCTCAATGCCTGCGAAAGAAAGAAGAATATAGTTATTCTAATCATGCATATTTTATTTTCTAGAAAAGAAAAAAATTCTTTTTACGACAGGCACTGAAATTTTGTTCATCACCTCAGAAGATGCCGGAAGTGTTGTTCTTTAACGTTATGTAGTGGGCACATGTGAACCTAAGCAACGCAGGCGAGCAATGTTACTCACGCCAAACTGTCACAGATACTCATTTATTGGGTGGGCCACATTCATACACACACAATAGAGAACAACACACAGAAACATTCATCTTCTGAGCGGGATTCGAACCCACAACCATTGGTTTCACAGTCAGACACACTAAGCGCTCGGCTACCTTACCAACTAAATATTGACCATTAACCGGGATCGAACCCAGGAACCTTGGTTCTCCCTGTTCGTTCCTTAGTAGCACACAAGCACCTTATTAGCACAGTCACGCTGACATGAGAAAAAAAGGAGTTCCCTATTAAAGTAGTTCCCTATTGTTGTCAGTAACTAGTGAAACTACCGGAACTGAATCTCAAAACACATTTGAAGGTAAAATATAAATGTTTTTGGTAAGATATTAAAAGCAAAATTCCAAATATTTATCAAATGAACCAAATTGAATAATGATTTTCACCAAAATTTCTTTCTTAGTATAGTGAACTGATCTATTACAAATTATTATTTTAATTAATTTATGTCAATATTCATTCTATTATTATTCTATATATTATAACAACTTAACAAATTATCAAGATTGTCCACAGTAGCCACACAGCTTGTCCAAACTGGTGGAAGGTTGCTTTGTGTGGACAAAAGCAATACGAGTATTCTAAAACAAATAACGGAAAAATGTTCATGTCTAGATATAAACATGAAATCAATAAAATGTTCAAATATTGTTAGAAAAATACTTCAAGAGTAAAAAATTAATAAATGTAACTATGTAATATAATTACGAGTTAAACAAGGTTTTTTGACAACTTAGTAAAAAAATGTCAAACCTAGCCCTCATCTCCTCTAATAAAATTTATTTTTCTTTAAAACTATATTTTTTTCATTCTCCCGCATTATTATGAAATTTTAAGGGCAATTAAAACTTAACCCGATCTTCATGTCAGCTATGTATAAACTTAATATAACTCCAATGGGTTCAGATACATTACCTTTTCTTTCTTTCAAACTCTTTTTTTTCTTCATTCTCTCGCATTATTATTAAATTTTAAGGGCAATTAAAACTTAATCCGATCTTCATGTCAGCTATGTATAAACTTAATATAACTCCAATGGGTTCAGATACATTACCTTTTCTTTCTTTCAAACTCTTTTTTTTCTTCATTCTCTCGCATTATTATTAAATTTTAAGGGCAATTAAAACTTAATCCGATCTTCATGTCAGCTATGTATAAACTTAATATAACTCCAATGGGTTCAGATACATTACCTTTTCTTTCTTTCAAACTCTTTTTTTTCTTCATTCTCTCGCATTATTATTAAATTTTAAGCGCAATTAAAACTTAACCCGATCTTCATGTCAGCTATGTATAAACTTAATATAACTCCAATGGGTTCAGATACATTACCTTTTCTTTCTTTCAAACTCTTTTTTTTCTTCATTCTCTCGCATTATTATTAAATTTTAAGGGCAATTAAAACTTAACCCGATCTTCATGTCAGCTATGTATAAACTTAATATAACTCCAATGGGTTCAGATACATTACCTTTTCTTTCTTTCAAACTCTTTTTTTTCTTCATTCTCTCGCATTATTATTAAATTTTAAGGGCAATTAAAACTTAACCCGATCTTCATGTCAGCTATGTATAAACTTAATATAACTCCAATGGGTTCAGATACATTACCTTTTCTTTCTTTCAAACTCTTTTTTTTCTTCATTCTCTCGCATTATTATTAAATTTTAAGGGCAATTAAAACTTAACCCGATCTTCATGTCAGCTATGTATAAACTTAATATAACTCCAATGGGTTCAGATACATTACCTTTTCTTTCTTTCAAACTCTTTTTTTTCTTCATTCTCTCGCATTATTATTAAATTTTAAGGGCAATTAAAACTTAACCCGATCTTCATGTCAGCTATGTATAAACTTAATATAACTCCAATGGGTTCAGATACATTACCTTTTCTTTCTTTCAAACTCTTTTTTTTCTTCATTCTCTCGCATTATTATTAAATTTTAAGGGCAATTAAAACTTAACCCGATCTTCATGTCAGCTATGTATAAACTTAATATAACTCCAATGGGTTCAGATACATTACCTTTTCTTTCTTTCAAACTCTTTTTTTTCTTCATTCTCTCGCATTATTATTAAATTTTAAGGGCAATTAAAACTTAACCCGATCTTCATGTCAGCTATGTATAAACTTAATATAACTCCAATGGGTTCAGATACATTACCTTTTCTTTCTTTCAAACTCTTTTTTTTCTTCATTCTCTCGCATTATTATTAAATTTTAAGGGCAATTAAAACTTAACCCGATCTTCATGTCAGCTATGTATAAACTTAATATAACTCCAATGGGTTCAGATACATTACCTTTTCTTTCTTTCAAACTCTTTTTTTTCTTCATTCTCTCGCATTATTATTAAATTTTAAAGACAATAAAAACTTAATCCGACCAGTATGTTAACTATGACACATGAAACGTAATAAAATTCCAATGGGTTCACATATATTTCCTTTTTTATCTCTTTGATAGAGGCACGTAGTATTTAAATCAATCAGGAATCATTTATAGTTTTTTGTTCTTGTTTTTTTTTTCAAAATCAATTTTTTCAACTCGCACCTACTTTTTATAGATCGTTCTAAATCAATAAACATTAATTTTAAAGGATTATATTAATTACTCTTTGCATTATTTTAGCGTGCTAGGCAAATCATATTAGTATAGTTCGAATCAAAAAATTTCAATTTTAAACTAAATTTTCTAAGAAAGTAAACAAAAAGGATGTTCTTTTTCCACACTGCGCCTCATATATGAAATCATGAAATTAGATTTTATGTTTTAAACTATGTACCGAAAAACGTTTTAAAAAATGACAAATGTGATTCTTTTTCTTAAAAATAATTGCCTAAAGTAAACTTTTTTTAAGTTCCAAAGAGGAAATAAAATGCGTTTCGGATGTTATTTGAAACGTCTTTTCAAATAGAGTTATTAATTTTTATATTTTGTGAGAAACCATTTCTAGGCTGAGTATTTTTATGAACGGCTCTAATTTTAAACGAAATGAATGAGATAAATTAGTTAACTAGTTTTTGTGAAGAAATCGATTCACTGATTCCATCACGTAGCTGTTAAAAAAAAAAACAATTGAGTAAGACAATATGATTTATTAAACGAACGCGAATAACTCAAATTGCATATGAACTTACATTAATGATTTGATTTAGTTCTTTTTTAGACTATCACGTCACGAACATTTACAAGTATATTTATCTTGATATTTTTGCTGGTTCAGTGGTTTCGTTCCTTTTCTTTTCCTATTTTTATCACGAACTTATCTTTTAATTATTGACTACTCATCTTTCTTCATTAATGGCCCGATTTCACGTGCTTCGAGCGATTTATTCTTTGTGATTCAGAAGAAGAATATGAAATAAATTCTTTATTCTGCTTAACGTAAAATGTAATTGTTATTTAAAGTATTTATACTTCATTAATTTAAAGAAAATACCGTTATGCAAATATTTGGTGTTTAGAAATCGTATGTATATAAATGCATGCAGTTCTCGAAACAAAACAACAGAATATAAATAAATAGAAGGCCATAATAACCTTTGAGCTAGAAATCAGATTTTCATTTACTTAGGTAAATTATTAATGGTTTAGGAGGCTAACCTGCAATATTCTAAATAATTAGTGCGATCCGTGATGGCTCAAGAGATAGAGCGTTCACCTCCCAATGAAGTGAACCGGTTTCGAATTCCGCACACGGCTCGCACCGACCACAGAGCTGCCGTAAAATATCTTCCCATGCAGCAGAGATAAGTATTAATTACGTGAAAATAACGTTAAAAAGCCACAAGGTTTAGAGCAAAAAAACGTTTTTTCAAAACGTTTTATTTCCGTTTCAAGTGGTAGTCAAGAATTAGGTAAAAAAACGTTAATATTTGGGTTGTTTTTAACGTAAAATTGACCATTTTTTGCCCTTATTTTGACTAAGGTGAATTTCGTAACCAATTTTTCACGTATTTTTTACGTTATTTTAACCACACTATTTGCGTTTATTTTCGGTTATATAAATATCGTTTTTTTACCATATTATTTACGTGTTTTTAACGCTTATTTTTACTATAGGGAATACTCTTAACGTGAATTTTACGTTATTTTAACCAAACTATTTACGTTTATTTTCGGTTATATAAATTCGTTTTTTTCACCATGAATATTTACGTGTTTTTAACGCTTATTTTTATTAAAATAACGTAAATTTTACGTTATTTTAACCAAAATACAAACGTATTTTATCCTTACAATTTACGTATTATTATCAATATTTTTAACGCTTATTTTGAGTTTGGTGAATTAATAAATTTTTCGCGTAAATTTAACTATATTAATTTCAATTTAACGTAATTTTAACCGAATTGTCAACAATAACATTTTAAGTTGTTTTTTTTATTTATCTAAGAAGGAAAGAAACCATTCCATATTTTAATTTTTACGCTGCACTAATTACACTAAAAATATATCATTTACTTTTTATTTAAAAAAAACTTTTAATTCTTTTCAAACTAAAATAACGGAAAACAGCCGATATTCATGCTTTTTTTTTAAGAATCCTAGAAAAAGCTTTTTGTTTTTAATCTCACTTTTTGTAAATTTTTACAATTCAATTTATAACTCAACGAATATGGACTGTAAATCTTTCTACCTCTTCACAGCAACATACTGGTTTATTTACGAAGTTTCATGTCTCTCAGGAATTTTTAAAATTTTTCATGCCTAAAAGTTTGTAATATAAAGAATTGGTAGAAGAAAAATTCAATACTTACATGATTTTCCAAAGCCCTATGGAAAAAATATTTTTTTTTTAATTTTTTTTTTAGTTCAAATTAATAATTAAGAAGTCTACTGCTCTCCTTAAGTCCATGTTTCCAAATTGCTTGCTTGAAGTTATCTACTCTTCTAGAATGATTTTTTAGTTTTTAGATTGAAAAATTTGACTAAAATTTACTTTAACACACACACGAAGAAAAAAAATAATATTAACCAAATTTACCATTTGATTTGTTTCCTTACAAAAATTACAATTTTTAATACAGAAGAGCAGTTAACTTAATAATTTTAAATGCAGAAAAAAAAAACAGTAAATCAAATAAGATTTATTAAGTTTTATTTATTTTACAACTATCATACAATATATTTACAATTTATAGATTTCCAATTATAACACGTTGCCACAGATCTGAATCATGTATTCATAACTTCTTCCACCCCGCTGTTAGTATCACCTCTTCAGTTCAATGTTCCTGGAAAACAAATAACTATTTTAGCATATGAAAAAAAATATACCGGACAATAATATTAAATTGCTACAACCAACAGTAGATTTCTAAAACGAAGCAATGCTGACTAGATAAAATACATAGTTAAATAAAATTTAAAAAAAAAAATTTAAACTGTTTATTATTTTCTTGAAATTTCTACTAAGTATATATCGATTGAGTGCATCAAAATATTTAGATATAAGAAAATCTATTTTACAAATTCTATTCACATATTACACTGCAAAATTACATACATATACAGCACAAATCTGAATTAAAATATTTCATACTATTTTTTTATCCTAGTTAAACCTTACATTGAAGCTAGCAGTAAGTTATAAACAAATCATAAAATAATTTTTTGTGTGGCTTTGAGAACTCCTCCAGACTAAAAAACTAGTGCTGTCTGCTGCTATGGTAACAAGCGATAGCACATTTCTAATGGGGAAACAATGGAGGAATATTAGCAATTTTGGACTATAGAAACAATTAAGAGGAACAGCATTAAACTTGAAATTGTGTAAAAAAAATAATAATTTTATGCTTGAAACTAATTAGAAATTATCTTTCTTAATGCTGCATATATATATATATATATGAACAAAACAAAATTACCAACCTTCCACACCCTTGCAAAAAAATAAAATAAAAAATAATTTTGAACTAGTACAGAGCAGATTTATCAAAAAATTTTGTAACTTATTTAAAGATGCGAAAATAAATATACAGTGCACTCCCAATTATCCGGGTTAATCACTGGGTCAGGTCGCACGGACAATCGAAAAACACGGATAATACGAAAACTCCTTTTATTAAAGAAAATTTCAATATCAGTACAAAAATATAAAAATTATTGACATTTACATGCTGTATAACCTCAAACTAGGAATTTTTCTTTTAAAAAAATATGTAATGCGTCTTTGCCGTATATCGATACACATATTTTACAAACCGCAGTAATGCCACCGTGGTCAAATCCTCCCATGTAATCTAATAAAGTTTCCACTGAGCAACAGAATGAGAAATTGTATTTCCCTCATTTACTACATCTTCTGCATCAGTTACTATCATCACTATTTGATTTAACAACATAACTATGTCTTCATCAGTCAAATACTGGACGCCAGGCGCATATGCATCACTTTGAAACCAATCTTCTAAATTTTCTTCATTAAGAATTTCGAAACCTTAGATTTCTTTTGCTTGTTCGAGAATACTGTTATCATATTTTTCTAGCACATCTGAAGAAGATTGTTCATCAAGCGGTATGATCTTTCTCCAAGATCGTGATAACGTAGACGATTTTACCTTTGGCCATGCTGCTGATATTCCATATACTGCAATCCAATAACGAATATTGCTTCCAAAAATTTGGTAGTGTTATAACTTTATGAATCAAATTTTTTTAATCTTGAAAATGTTTTTCTTTATGTTTTTCGTGTGACTCCGGAATGAGCACGGATAATCTGCAAACCGGATAATCCGCGCACGGATAATGGAGAATGTATTGTATATATTTCTGTCAAACTGTAATTCATATAGTTTGTAGTACTGATAATTCCCATTGCATGAGCTATTTAACTTACAAGATATATAAGTTTTCTGCAATATTAGACATTTAATGTAAATTTTACTTAATAGTTTTTGTTAAAAAAAAAAAAAAGTTTGAACATAAGTATGCTAAATGTATATAGTAAAATGCAAGAAAATATAATAAATTAACGAAAACTAGTCTGTCTAACTCTTTTAGGAAAAAAGTAGGCATTTTTTGCAACCTTGATATATACATTGAATCGTGTTTTAAAACATTTAATCATTAATACTTTAACACCAAATAATAAAAACAAAAACATTCACTAACAAAAATAAGATATTTAAATAAAAGATGTTTTGTAACAGTATGAAATCAAAAAATTTTTCATTTAATGTAAGCATAATAATTTAGTGCAGAAGTTATTGAAAAAAAAAAAAAAAAACCTTTATAAAAATAAAGTGATAATATCATAGACAGATATATCATATAAATAGAAAATATCATAGGTATAGTCATAGACATAAAATCATTAATTAAAGTTAACAATATTTTAAGTTCAATTGCTAATATGCGTAATTGTAGAAAATTACAGATGAGCACAAAAAAATAAATAATTATAAACATATATATAATTGGCTTTTTTTAATTAAAACAAGGATAATTTGAAATCTTGAGGCAGAATGTTTTTGAGCTATCTGCGACTAAACTCTCTAGCACTGATATCTAATTGCAAAATACTTTTAATACAAACATATATGTTGCTAATTTAAAATAGCAAATATGCTGTGTTAACAAAACAAAAAAATAATTTTCTTAATTTAACATGAAATAATTTTTTATTCTAATATTATGGATGATATTCTCCCATTTTGTTGGTGGGAAAACACAGACTTTATTTACTTCTTCGCATTTTGTAAATAATCATCACAATAAAAAAATATTAAATATCATGAAATCCATAGTAGTAATTGCCGCCCAAAAAAATATATGATGAAATTACGTAAATGAGACTCCTCAAAAGCGTGTTACGCTTTGAAATTAGGTTATATTAAATAATATCGTATAAAAAATATCGGATTTAAAAGCTAAGAAGAAATCAACATCTATAACTTCCAAAAATTTGATAGAATAATTGCCTTAAAATATAGATACTGAAATGCACAATTCGAATTTTCCATATTGTTTAAAAATATCAAGATGTTTTAAAACCAAGTGAAAATCAGTATTAATAACTGCCGAAAATACTATCGAAACATTTCATCGATTTACGATACTATAGGTGAAAATTGAGTGTGTCAAAAACTGATTATCTAAATGCATGATTCAAATATAGCGTGGTCAAATATTTCTGTAAAAAAGATAAGTAATATATGTTTCTTTTCAAGAGAAAAATCTTTCTGCAAGAACTCTGTAAAATTCTGCAACAATGTCACCATGCTGCTGCGATTCTGCCACAGAGATTTGAAGTACTGGGCAATTTGTATAAATCGTAACTCCCCGAGAATTTCCAATTGATGTTGTTTTTTCATTTTATAATTCATTTGAATGTTTGCCAAATGTTTGGTTTGAGTGGCCTTTGCTTTTGAGTAATTCATCAAGCTGTATGATCGCTGAAGAATTCATAAAAGCAAACCAGAAGTTTCAGAATTTGCTTGAACTTATTGAGGACTATGGATAAAAAGACTAATTTAATGCAGATAAAACATTTCCCTTAAGGACAGCAAAAATAGTGGATGTAAAAACAGTAACAGTTTACCATTCTACTTGATGCTAACGATGAAACGTACACCAGAAACTTTTATTATAAATTAGTTGGATAATGCAAATGCTGATGACAGTGCATCAAATAATTAGGATTCTACAGTACATGGAATATATATTTACAATATATGATAATTCATTTTAAGAGATAAGTTTCTGAGTACTTTTATTTGTTGTTATTAAAGCATGGGCAGCCTATGTAAACAATTTTTAATTACTATTTTTAATATCAGCGAAAGTAATCTGAAATAATTTTTAACAGTTATATTGTTCATGTTTATAATTTCATAAATTTTTTTTACCCATTTTTAAGTACAAGAAAAAAAGAAATAATTTAATACAGTTATTTCTATAGACATACTTAATTCAGGTACCTTCAAATGAGACTTGATGGAGCTTCATTCTCAAAGCCAGATCCTTTCCAAACATTTTCCTCAGAAGTACATCAATAAATCATGTAAAAGAAAATTCATTCAGTTTAAAAACATAAATACGTTTAAAAACATAGAAATTATTCATACATATTTTGTTTTGTTTATACGGGCACATTTATTATTCAGAACTAGAGAGGTAAAGAGTAATGGTTTGGCAGAATTTTAGCTAGAAAAAAATAGTGAAATGTTGAATATTCCGCTGCAGTATAGCAGCAATATTTTTTTTTTTTTTAAATTCATTAATAAATATTTCATATGAATAAATAAGTTCATTTATTATTGGAAATTACTCCATGCTTATCTATATTAGTGGAATGGGCTAAAGTGAAAAGAAAAAATTAAACAAGTAATACTTATAAAATAACTAAAGTTATAAAGTAAAATAGAAAGAGAAAAAAAATTATCATAATTGTTACAACAAAACTTCTATGCTAAGAATAATATTTTCTGCAAAAGAGTATCCATAAAGCAACATTAACTAAAATATAATCTATTAGAAATATGTTATTAAAATGCTGTGTTATCTTAAAAACACTAACAAAAACAAAAGATCATATACAAATGTAAAACAGAAAAATCTATTTTAATTCTGAAAATAAAATTTTAAAGCATCTCAGCTTTCCAATTATCATACGTTCCAGATAAGAATAAAGTCAATAGAAACATTCTTAATTACTGTGTCATACAGTTAATAAAAACAAAGTTTTTTAGAAGTGTAAAAAGGTAGGTAAAAACCAAGACAAAAATTGTTTAAAAGAAAAATTTAGCAATAAAAATTTCAATTGAACTTTTTCACTTAGTTTTTCTGAGAGGTACCTATTTTGTGAAAATTGAGACATAATTTGTGAAAAATTAAAGACTATATTAAAAAATCAACACAAAAATATGGAAGAAATATGGATTTGCTGTTTCTTTAAGGAATACAAAAATTAAATTATAAGAAAAAGTATTTTGCGAAACTACCGTTTTTCGTAAAGTTGAATTTGTGAAAGTACCGCTAAACCAGGGGACCGTCTAGGTTTTTCTAAGAGGTACCTATTTTGTGAAAATTTAAACATAATTTGTGAAAAATTAAAAATTATATTAAAAAATCAACACAAAAATATGGTAAAAATATGGATTTATCGTTTCTTAAGAGATGCAAAAATAAAATTTTAAGAAAAAGTATTTTGTGAAACTACCGTTTTTCCTAAAGTTGAATTTGTGAAACTACCATTTTCCTTAAATTGAATTTGTGAAGGTACTGCTAAACGGTAGTAAATTCGGCATGGACAGACCCCTGTAAACGGTAGTAAATTCGGCTTAGACAGACACTGCCTAGGCATATTTTTAAAATACAGTGACTACAAAAGAAGTAAAAAAGCTTTAAACAGCAATGTAAATTTAAATAAAAGCTTGAATAAGAATAATTCTAAAGATAATTCAATATTAAAAATTACTGCAATTATTTTCCATTTCGTTTTAGCTGATAAATTTCAAAAACTGTTTCAAAAATAAGTAGAAAAATTTCCAGTAAATGTTCAACTGGGTGTTTTTATTTTTTTTTTTTTTTTTTTAAAAGATATGTTTCAAAATAAATAGTCAAAAAAGTATTTTGTCCATGTGAGATTTTCTCTTGCTATAGTTTGTCAAGATGATACTTCCACGACATTTTGACTGAAGATTATATCCCGAAACCATCTGCTATAGACTCTTGTAAAATTTACACTAATCAAGTGTGTTTAACCCTTGGTTCTTTAAAAAGGTAAAGTTAAAAGAAACTGCCATGAATCGCAACTGCCACTACTCAACATTTTTTTAAATGCAACAACTAATAGTTTTTATACTTTATAAGACAATAGTAGATAAGTAAGTAGATAAGACAGCTCAAATTAATAACAAAATGATAGGACTGTTTCAGACATAAAACTTGTCTCATCTCATTTGCTAATAAAACTGCCATCTCGTACTGAGTAGGCAAAACAATAAGAAAAATGCCCATATCGGGATCTGCCGGTGAATAATCACTATATCTTCTAAACAACTTTCATGCAGCAACCAGAAGGAACTAAAAAAAATTAACGGACAGAGATCAACTTGAAGAGTTTAACTCGTAGCTACCTTTCGCACACCTTTACATATTCATTTAAAAAGTTAGCAGTTGGAATTCTATTTGGTGCCTAGGCGATAGTAGTTTGTATAACTGCTCATAATACAGAAGTATCCCTAATCGGGAATTAAAAGTTTAATGAGGATTTCTATGTTGTTACCTATGGCAAAATATTCATAAACTTCCAGCGGTCCACGAAAAATTAAGAAAATATCACAGAATGGGAGTAACTCAAAGAATATAAGTTGTAGCGACCCTCAGGAAAACTTCTACAAACTTCTTTTTAAATTTTTGCCAAGTACAAAATCTTTTTTTTGCTTCAACATTTTTTACTTGGCACAATCTAGTTCAAATAGGGAAACATCCCCTTTTATTTGATTCATAAAATTAGGGGATATCTCTAAAATGAACAGTGGCAGAATAATCGGCACGTCTTGGCAACTTCTGGTATCAGAGAAACTGAAAGAAAAAAAAATTAAAGAAAGGGACCAACTCGAAAGATATAACTCGTAACCATTCGGCAAACATTCATGTTTTTTTTTTAAAAAATTTCATGTTTATATCGATTTGATAGCTTGGCTATTGTAGTTAGTGCAACAGATTAAGATACGGAAATATCCCCTAAAATTAGTGAAACAGAATAATGGCAGAATAATCAACAGGTCTTCGTAACTTCCAGTGGCTATCATCACACTGAAAACAAAACATGGGAAGAAACTCAAAGGGTATATCTTGTAGCCACTACCCCCTGGCAAACCTCTACAGGCTTTCTTTTTTAAATGTATGCACGTTTGCAATCCACAATAGTAGGTGCTTCAAATCACGGGTATATTATCTTCAGAATAATGCTTATAATTGTTACTTTTTGTTAATTGTTATTTGTTATAGCAACAAAATTTGTCAGGTGAATAAAATAATGCAGCATTAATTTAATAATTTTGATAATTAAAGCTTTAAAACGGAAATTTTTTTACATAAGATCGCAACTAGTTTAACTCAGTATTTCAGATTAATATTCCTTCATTAAGCTTAGGTGCCATCAGAATACTTTTAAAAAATTCATGATTTTATTAAAAGTATCTTAACTGCATAAAATTGTATATAAGGGTCTGTATTTCATATCTTTACATTATATGCTCAGTAAATGAGAATCAACAAATTCTCTTGGTTTTTTTCCAAAATCTTTACGTTTTGTCATAGTATGTTAAACTTCGCAAATGATAGGCTTAGAATATTTGGGTTTATTTCAAGCAAAATCAACTACAATAATTATTTACTTTTTTGATAGTGAATCATTACAATGAATTAACATTCTAAATAGAAATAATTAAAGTAAGGAATAAAAGAACTTACCAGTGAATTCGCCGCATAACACGCTTGCAACAAAATGTAAATAAACGCTAAGTAGCGTCGTAGTGTAGGGGTATAAATCCTTGTGTAAGATGTTGCGCCCACGGAAAAAGAATGAAAAGTTGAAACTCAGTATCGTTTAATCCACTTGTAAAACAAAAACTCAAATAACTGAAAGCAATATGGAACATTACTTTTGAACCTTTATTGTGAATAAATTTTTTTCTCATCTATTTTTGATTTTTCTTATTATTATTCTAATTAAACCTGGAATAAAATACTGCATTGTAGAATAACTTTCATATAATATTTTTAAAAAAGTTAAATAAAACTGTCAAGCCTTTTTTAAAAAATTATTACTATTTTACCTCATGACTTAAAGAAAAATGAAATTATATTGTTATGTAGTGTTATTTTCATTCCAGAGATATAATAGTATTTTATTTTAACTAGTATAATATTATTCGCGATCGCAACACTCGATACGCCATCTAGCGGGAGACTGTAAATATCGTGCATTAGTTCCCACATAACCATTGGCACTGACGGACGCCATTTTCTTAGCATAAAAAAAGAAGCAAAATTTCCCTAAAGAAAAGGTAAAACTTCTTGAAAAAACTAATCAGAACATGCCAAACATTGAAGCAGAACACGCCAAGCATTTGAAGAACAACTTCTCAATATTTTTTACCTTTCTATTACCAACAACATAACATGATTTCATGATCACTTGCTGTTACAGATGTGTGTATTGCGGTAAAATAATTTTTCTGTCTTCAATTCATTACAAGTTAAAATGAAATCAACATTGCTTTCGTCATTCCAATGAATAAATGTGTTCCAATGAATTCCATACAGAACTGTAATAGTTATAGAATATTCTTCTTCTTCATAGAATAGTATATATTTCTGTATCTACATAATTCAGAAAACAACAATAAAGAATGATCCGAATTACTTGAAAAAGTATCTTTTGTGCTGATTATAAATAAATTTTTTATCGTTTTCTTGGTAAGTGTTTTTTAGTTTTGAAAGAATTTCAACTAGAATACAGTTATTCTGTTTTTAAGCTACATATTAAAATTCATATCGAGATCTTACAATTATAAAATTTTGATGTGTGGTATGTTACCTAAAAGTTATGAAGGGATAAATTATGTATATATTATTTGAGAATAAAATTTTCAAACAAAGAACATATCATTTTGGAATTCTCCGAACTTATAAATCAGGTAAGTGTTATGATTTTTATAATAAAAAATTTGCTTGTAAATAATTTTTTTTTTCTTACTTGATGATCGTTCTCTACAAAATGGTTTTTTTACGTCTGATTAAATACTATAAGAATTTAAAAAAAGAAACAAAACGAAAGTTTTTATTGAAAAATTAGGAAATTTTAAAATCGTTTTTATCCTAAGAAATCTTTATTTTACGTCTTTTAGTTTATAGATTTTTGATAAAATTGTTGTCAAAATACTTTTTTTGAAAAATTAAATGGTATTAAATTATATGTTTATGTATACTTCTTGCATATTCTAAATATTTGAAGTAATATGATTCAGAAAAGTATGGAAGAAAAATTCGGTACTTACGTATTAACCACAGCTACAGATTTGGCAGATTTTTAAGTGCCGCCAATCTACACTTAAAACTTTTGGAAAAAATCTTAAAATGAAACAAAAATCAAAGTAGTCAATCGGATTTAGGTGGAAAATGGGCCGATATAGAGTTTAGCATAGATTCAAAACAAACTTTTCTCTCACCTGATTCTATAGCCATTATGAACTCTAATAAATAAGATTCAAAATGAAATAACATTTCCAAAACGGACTTTTACTAAGATAAAGTTTCATGATATGGACATTGGTACATTTTCGTTATATTTCACTCTATAAAATATTTCGCTCTTAAAAAAATAAAATTGCATCTTGTTTTGTTTCTATCCCAAGTCCCAAAGACGCATTTTCGTAACACTAAAAATGGCGACAAGAAAAGAATAGTTCTTTTTTTGTTTTGTTTTTGTTTCGTAAGCATTCTTTATTTTACGTTAAAATTTAAATGGGCCTTTCATGTTATACCATTAAATTTAGTAAAACTATTTCTCAGGCATTAGGTTTGAACTTTTATAAGAATATACCTATTTTTTTCTCTATAAGAATATACCTATTTACAAATATTTTTCCGATGTGTTCTGGATGTTCCTTCTCTAAAAAAAAAAGGAGATACCATTTTGTTTTCGTTTGCATAAGAAAGAAAACAAGCATTTTTCTTTTTTAAATTTAATCAGCCACAATAAAGATGGAACGTTACAATGCTACATGCTACATTAAAAACGTCTCCAGTGTAACTGAATGACTGTTCATATGGAAATCGCAGGGATTCGGCACATACAACAACGCCCCCTATAGTTCGTTGCGATCGCGAATTGGAATAGCTTGTACATAAAAAAAAAAAAATAAAAAAAAATAAAATAAAAAAACAAATAAAAAAAAAAAACGATTTCAATGCTTTTTATAATTTTTATGAATTCATGAATTCGTAAAAATTGCTGTTTTATGCTCTGGAAATGTAAAATTATTATAACAATAATTTATTATTAAAAGAAAAACATGAATAAATATTATAAATTAAGATCACTGCTTCGGAAGACATACAAGATTATTTAAAATACGCGATTATTTATTTTAAAATTTTACACTTTTTTGCTTCCTCTGACCAGTAAAAGCTGGGTCTCCACCGATCGCAACGGCAACGTAGATCAAAATTTGTTGCTGCGTTGCTTCCTCTCTGTTGCCAAAGTCTTTCATACCGGTAATTGGCAACGACTCTGTTTCTTGTCTCGCGCATGCTCAGAAGACTTATCACGCGATACAGTTGCGTCATCTCCCGTTACATTTTATCACTTTTGTTTTTTTTGAAAGCGCTAAAGTTCTATTTATTAAAATGGAAAGAGCAAATTTGAAAAAAGTTTCTTTTTTAATATGCATTGTATATAATTTTTTCATATTATCTTGATTTTTTGTTTATTTTGTAAATTATATTACATATTTTAAATAGATTTTTTTTATTAAACTCAACATTTACTTGAATTTTGAATGAAAGACTGTGTTTTTATCATATTATTAAAGATTTCAGCTAATACGAACTTTCTATTTCATTGTGATTTTTTTATAGGATAATGAAGTTTTTATAAATCATTTAGGTAAAAATTTTAAATGCTAGGAATAGAATGTAAAATATATGAACCTTTTTAATAATTCCATAATGGTTACAAGTCATTACATAATTTAATATCTTTTTCTAAACATGATTCCATAAAGATAAATGCAATAATTATTATTTTGAATGGGGAATTTACTTTATCTTTTATTTTTATTTACAAATTCGAAATTACTTATTGTCTTTCACAATAGTTTTACAGATGAAATTATGTCTTATCATATACAGTTTAATTTTTGTTAGTACAGTGTTCAGTTCAACAATATCTGCAAGATAGTTCTTTCCACGTTCTCTGCAGTGATCAGTTTTCTTTCTTTTAACATAATAGAATGATATGCAGATTAAATTTTTCTACCATTTTTTTTTTTGGATTATCTGCTGCAAACTATTGATGATATAACTAAATACCTGCATAATCAATACGATTTACTCTTCACATAATTAAATACTTTGCAGACGACAAAAAACACAATTTTCTTTCTGAGGGAATCACTCAATTTTTTTTAATTTTTTTTTTTAGTGCCAAAGCTGCAATTTAAATTTTAACTTAAAAAGTTAATTTAAATTTTAACTTACTCCTTTCAAAAAGACTGTCTCCTCAAATCCATCTTTGGGTCTTGTTAGACTGATATTTGATAATTTAATAAATGGATTTGAATAAAAACACTGTAGAAAAATTTGGTAAAAAATTTTATGATTTTTTTCTTATTGTGTAAAAATAAAAGGAAAACACTGTTTTCTACAGTAATTAATAATTTGATTGTTAGAGAACCCATTCTACAGCAAAATAATCGTAATTGCTTACACCAAAAAAATAGATGAGGTTATGCTTTGAAAGCCTAAGAACGAGAATTCCAATTACTAAGAACACAAGTTTTAAAATACTAACTTATTTCTTAAAAATAAAATGTAGGTGAAAAATATGTCCTATTTAAAGATATCGGCTATTTTATTCATTCAAGTTATTCAAAGGATTAAGAAGTTTGCAACAAAACTCTATATATTTTTTTCTTATTGACACTCAAACCTGTCGATAGCGAACTAATACTAAATCTAATAAAATCAACTACACAATTCTAAATAGTATTTTATTCTTGTTTTAATTCATCTCTTATTAGATTTAATAGTATTTTAATATGAAGATCAATCTTTTTTCTTTTTTTTTACGTGTCCCAGATAAAATCCTCACGGCTATAATTATATAACCACGAGCTGTTTCGCACAAAGTCAATCAATTGCTCTTCCATTTTTCTTAATAAAATTGAAAACAAATTATAAAATTCGAATCGCTGCTTCGCTTTATTCACGTCTTCTGTTAAACGGATCAAAACACGAGGGTTGGGAGCGGAAACTAACGACGAATCTGATTGGCTACTAGGGTTGGCAACGGCAACAAAAGTTGAATCGTTTCCAACTCTTGAACTGAAAGCAACGGCAACACGGCAACATGGAGAAACGGCGTTTGTGCGCCGGCGCGCAACTTTGGCAACAAGATTCCAGTTGCCGTTGCCCCCGGTGGAGATCCCGCTTAACTTCATTTTCAATCGAAGATTTGATCGGTAGAAATTAGAGGATTGTACTATAGTAATTTAACTGAATGAGACATTAACTATGTTATATTTTAAAACTGTAAAACTAAAAATATATATTGATTTTTTTGTGCATCATATAGGCTGATCAATGAACCATAAATTGTAGGATTTCCATTTAATTCGAAATGAGAGAAAGAAAGATATTGTAGAATACATTCTACGTTAGGTTTTCCATCAAATCAAAAAGATTTAATCTAACTACATCCACCAATGTAAAAGTTTTATCGATTAACATAATATGGGATCAACATGTACATTTATTTATCTCTGGTTAATCTTAATTATTGTATCATGATTATATGTTATTTCTCAAATTTCGTGCTTATTTTTTGTTTTCTCGTCTGCGTGGCTGAAGATTTTACATACATTAATTGGCATGCATAAAGGCTTGGTCTCATGATTTAGGTATAATTTTTATTTTTTAGTTGTTGGTGATGACCGTGTTAAAAATAATCGTTTGAAAAAATTCATAAAATATTTACTACATAAAAAATTGCACATTTAAATAAAAAGCACATTTTAAACCACGATTTCATTTGGAAAAAAAAAAAAAAAAAAAAAAAAGTGGTAATTGGTGGATTTGAGTGGATTTGAAAACTTTATAACAAAAAGGGTAAAAAAGGGCGTCGTTTTGTCAACATTGGTCCACGTGGATCATGTTATTTTCATATAATATATTAAAAATTTTATATTTAATTTTAGCTGGAAGGATCCATTTTCGTTGAACGTTCCGTTTCCCTCTTCAGTGCTTCAGATAAAAAAAAAATGAATCTGTGTTTTCGCTTGCTGATATTTGTCTTCATTTTAAAAGCAATGTATGTATATATTGAAAAGATTTTGTTGAAATTGTATTCCCAGATAACACAGTGTAAACAGATAACGTGTCAACGAATTAATGAAGGTAGGAGTTTTAGTTACGTCGCACTAGAGGTGTACATTAGGCTTATCATCCATTTAGACCTAAATCTGAAGGGATAGGAAATTTTCACCAGATCCCTGTAAATTTGGTACAGCAATGCGACTGACCACAGGCCTCTCAATTCCACTGATTTTAATAGTACATATATCACATGCACTTGGTGGTGTCGAGGATCGAGCACCGCCCCCGCCAGGGACTAAAATGGCCCTTAAAACCCCTATTAACCAGGAACTAACCTTAAATGAAAAAATCTTGGTCAAAAAACATATAAAATTTGTCGCACTAATGTCAAAATATTTTTTTTTTTAGAGGTGGGTTTGTTTTTCTAGGGTATTATTAGCATGGCAAAATTTAGGTCTTAACTTCAATTTTTGAGGAACTTTCGCTTTCCCTAACTTAAATCTTTTTCTTTTTTATGTAGATGATCTAAATAATTAAAAACAATTTATTTAACTTCCTTAACTATTTAAAACCCTCCAAGCATTGTGTCCCTAGGAAAATTTTACTAAAATTCCCTGCTATTTAACATTATTGCCCGATATGGAAAAAAAAAAAAAAAAGAAAAAAAAAGAAACAGGCTTTCAATGCAAGAAAGCCTAGAACTGGCAGTTCGGAAAAAGAAACCGAACTAACACTCAAACTATTTTTAAAAGTACTTCAATTTCACATACTCAAAATCTCACTCATAAATAATATTTTGCAAAGAAATAAAGAATTATCATTACTTGCTCTTGTAAAAAAAATTATTTTTCTGACATTACAACAAAATTTACAATTATTATTTATATTTTACGCTATTTTATATATTATTTTTTATATTTTATAAATTTATATTAGTTTTTACTACATACTACATTTTATAAATAATTTACTTATTGCAATTAAGATTTTATAATTAAACAATTTCTAGATTATAAAATTCAAGAATCAAAGCAAAATTTAATAAATTTGTAAAAACGTTGTTGTGTGTAAAAACGTCTTTTGATAACAACAAATATTTTAAAACTTCCCTCACTAAATTTTATTACGAAAACTAATTATGAGAATTATCTTTTTACCTGTCTTTTGGCACGTTTATATTTTTTTTAGTAATAAATATTATATACATTAAAGAATCAAGATTGATAAATTTTTCAAAATACTTTAATTCTATTTTTACAATTTAGGAAGTTTTTGGAAGGAAAAAAAAATTAAATCAGTATTTTAAAATAAAGTAAATGTCTCTTTCATGCAGTAAGAACATGGAATTTAAGAGTAGACACATTTCTTAGTAATTATTTTGAAAAAACTTATATACGGTAAGCGATAATTACAAAGTAAAAAATTAAAAAATAAATGTTAACAAAATTTACCAAAAATTTCTATTTCATGTTGATTGAAGTAGAAAAAAATAATTATAATTTTAAAATTATTTTTTATAAACTTGTATGGTGAGCGATAATTGCAATATAAAAAAATAGTGAATCAATTTTTACACAATAACAAAATAATAAATAATTTAATTTATGAATATTTGAGTATTAGTAATTATAAATATTTGCATATTAACATCCCGCTCTAGAGAAGGATCGAACCTAGGACCCCTTGCCCTTGAGGCGAACGCTTTAACCACTACACCACGACTCTTGTCTTAGATAAGGGTAATTTAAATTTAAGTAATGTGTTTCTACATTGTTATGTTCGTTGCATGTCAAGTTGTAGCAAATTTTTACTTTATTCAGTATTTTGGAAATTCTTTAATTTTCATCATAGTTTAGTTACATAAGAATTAAAACTCATATTTCCCTTGTCAGTTACTGATAATGAGCCGACTTAATATTATCAACAAACAAATATTTATAACCAGTTTAATGAAACAAAAATAATTATAAGTATTTAAAAATTAAATATAAATTCTAATGAAAATCTACAATGTTCAGTTTATTCGAATTCAAGAGAGACGTAAAAGATTATCTTTCGTGGGCCCTCACAGGTTCACCCTTTTTGTTTGAAACATTTTTACCATTAAATTTACGTTTATAATCCCAAAAAATTTACGTAAATATAACTATGCAACAAAACGTCAATTTTTCGTTAAAATAACGACTTTAAAAAACGGTCGAAAAATGGGTAAAAAGTGCACGTTAAAATAACGTATTTTTAGTACGTATGTTTTATTATATATGATTTTCATATAAGATTTTATTATGAAAAAATTTCTAGATTATAAAATTCAAGATTCAAAACAAATTTTTTGTGTGTAAAAACGTTTTTTAATAACAGCAAATATTTTAAAACTTCCTATACTAAATTTTATTACGGAAACTAATTATGAGAATTTCCTTTTTATCTGTCTTTTAATATGTATGTTTTTTTTTTCTTTTAGTAATGAATATATATACTACATTAAAAAAACAAGATTGATACATTTTTCAAAACACTTTAATTTTATTTTTATTATTTATGAAGTTTTTGTAAAAAAATAATTTAAATCATTATTTTAAAATAAAGTAAATGTTTCATTCATTGCAGTAAGAACATGGAATTTAAAAGTAGACAAATTTCTTAGTAATTATTATAATTATTTTTTAAAAACTCCTTTTTAAATAATATCCTTCTTGGGCACTCAAACCCTTTTTTTAGAAACCTTTTTACCATTAAATTTGCGTTTATATTCCCAAAAAATTAACGTAAATATAACTATGCAACAAAGCGTCACTTTTTCGTTAATAAAACGTTTTTAAAAAACGGTCAAAAAATGGGTAAAATGTACACGTTAAAATTACGTATTTTTAGTACGTATTTTTAACGAAATATTTAAAGGGAAAATTGATAACGTTAAAATAACGTCATTTTAACGTATACGTTTTAACGAATGAAGAAATGGTGAAAATCATCACGTGAAATTAACGTTATTTTAACGTATACGTTTTAACGAATGAAGAAATGGTGAAAATCATCACGTGAAATTAACGTAATTTTAACGTATACGTTTTAACGAATGAAGAAATGGTGAAAATCATCACGTGAAATTAACGTAATTTTAACGTAAGCCCAAAACCTTATAACGGACGAACGGATTTTTAACGTTTATTTGCCCTTTCATGCTGCATGGGTTCAGTGTTAGGCGGATCATGAGTTAGAGCCCCCTTGCCATAAGGCTAACCGTGAGAGGTCTTCGTGATTTTCCTCTCCGTGTTACGCAAATGCGGGTTAGTTCCATCAAACAGTCCTCCACAATGGCAAATTTCTTCCAATACTTGATCCAGGAGTTCCCTTGTCTTCTGGATTGGTTTCAAAATTACATGACTACGGGGGACATTGGTGGTTTTAAACTAAAAATTCGGTTGGCTGTGCAACGACGGTTATGAAATAATATAATTTGTGCATACGATATCTTAATCTAAAAAACCTAATACAAAACACACTACATAAACATACCTCAAGGCATTTTGATTATTGTCTGCTAAAAGAAAGAGTTTAGCAGCGATTTTTTAAAATATTTTCCCGATATATCAATCAGTCAAAAATTTGAGTCGAATGTACAGGAAATCAGTTTTAGACTATTTTACTATTTATCTGGAAATATTTTTAAAAAAAATCGAAATACAAATTTACTTTGCAATTATATTAATGTAAATAGGAAGTATATAAAAATCTCTTATCTCTAAGAACCCATTAAATGTGTGTTTAATTGTAAAAGTATTGTGTATAAACTTATTTTATGAGTTTTATATGCTTGAAGCTTATGTAACTTATAAGTTAACAATTTATAAAATAAAACTTCTAAGTAAATAAAACTGATTGATTTAATTCATTTTTCTTTTTTTTTCCTTTTCATATTTATTCTTGGTGTTATATGAATAAATATAGAGATAATCAGAAAAGTGACACGTGATATAGTTGAGTTCAATTGATTACTAAAAATTGTCCCATAGGCTACCGATTTGTACTTTCGAAATCAAAACAAATTTACCGTAGCGATTTCCAGATTTTTACATTAACACTTTATCGTCAAAAAATATTAACTTTAACGGATATTTTAATGAAGGCGTAAAAGTATTTTCCTTAGGTAACAAATCATTAGCTACAGTGCAGCTGAGATTTAAGCTGTTGTTCTTTTTTTTAATCTAGTGTCGCACTCTTAGTAACAATAAACAAAACGTTGTTTATTTTAAATTATACCACTCTAACTATTTGCTAAGAAATCCATTATCTCTTAAAAAGTCTTCGCATATAATGAAGCAATATTATTGGACCACTGAAAGAAACTGGGATATAAAACTAAATATTCAGTGAGAAAAACATCAAATAATCCGAAAAGCTTCATTTGGAACAAAATAAGTTCCCCTATCAATGTGATACTTTTAAGGTATTAATGAGGAAGAGGGAGGAAATTTCATTCGATAAATAAAGAGGAAATAGTAATTGTTGTAAACACTTTGTATTCAATGTTTCACAATAACTATTACTCTACGGAACAATATATATTGATTGTGAAAAACGATATCTTTCGTTTTGAGAGAAAATACAAGTGTTTGCTAGTTAAATGTTACAAATGGGTTTAAATTATCTCCAACGAAATAAACTAGTTTAGAAATTTTTATTCAGCAGATTCTGCAGATTAACTATTCAAGAAGTAGATTTGATTATCTGTCTTACGAGTTTTATACAGTTCCGTTTTTCGTCAATTTTGTGTAAGGTAAAATTTTAACATCGTCAATAATGGTTATAATGTGTTAATTTCTTCGTTTGCTTTTTAGCATTATTACTTATACATGTTTTAGACGTTATGGACTTCCCCGGAATTCATAATACTATAACAAATATTAAAATAATGACACTGAAATAAATATATTTTAACATAAAGAAAAGAAAATGAGAACATGCTAAGCAGATGCACTTCAGGCAATATACGGAAAAGCTTCGATAAGCAATGCATAAATAATTTAAAAATATTTTAAATTTATTCTGGTGAAATGAAGGAACTGAAACTTCTTAGAGACATTAAGTAAATTAAAAATAATGAAAAAAAAAATGATAAATTCATAGAATGAATTAAATGATTCATTCTAGTAGTTAAGCTTATTACCACAATGAGGTACTGTATACTTTTGTTAAAAAATGACCATTTTCACGCACTTTTCAAAACAAACATAACGTTTTCACAAACCCTATCAATAAAGAGATTTTTATGATACTAATCTGTTATATTTATAAAGTAGTGCTTTTTATGTATACAATTGCCATTATTAAATAACGGTATATTTAATTTTATTTTTTCACCCCTGAAACAATTTTCTTTTAATACTAGTTTTAATCTAAATACTAGCTGAATACCTGTTCTTCGTAAGGGGGTATAAAAAATAAATATCACTCAGTACTGAACAACACTACAAAATCGTGCACAAAACTTAGAAAAATAAAAAAGCTTCAATAATTCTAATGTTTTTTATTTATTTATTTATAATTGTTTACCCTTCTTGGTGCCTTTGCGTTATTAGATTAAGTAAAACACGTATTTAGTAGCTCATTTCATCAATATAAAGTTTAACTGCGCTCAGTGTCATCTAAAAGAATGCTATTGCTCAAGACACCACCACTTCTCGCAAAATTTACTACAATCATGGTATTTTCTCATGTACTTAAAATCTTACAGACCCACTATGCTACATCATAAAAATGTGCAGTATTGATGCAACTGTAATCTGCCTCAAATTTACTCACAAAATGCTTTGTACCGATACAAGAGTATACTTGGCACCTATTAAAACTGAATAAATTATCATGTCAGTCTGCCTATTACCAAAATTAAGCATCCTTAGTTTTAATGATGGTAAGGCGACATTTTATAGTTCCCCGTAACTATTAAGTGCATTTTTCCATTAATTTTTCTTTTTAATTCATAGCTTATTTTTTTATTTTAGTTTTTATCTGTTACCAAAATTAATTAAGCATTACTGACGTCAATGATAGTTCGCCCATCTTTTTTACGCTTTCTTAAGCGAATTAAATATATTTCTTCATTAATTTTGCCTTTTAGTACATTGCTTATTATTTTACTTCAATTATTACCTATTACCGCGATGGCTGAGAGGAAAGAGCGTTCGCCTTCCAATGAGGTGAACTGGGTGTGAATCACGGCGATGGCTGGTCGATACAAATCCGCATCCGGCTTGCACCGACCACAGTGCTGACTTGAAATATCCTCAGTGGTAGACGGATCATGGGTTAGAATCCTTTTGTTGTCAGGCTAATCGTGGGAGGTTCTAGTGGGTCTTCATCTCCCTGCAACGGTGTCTTGGTATATTCATCCACTTTTAGATGCACCTGGATAACTTTTTTCAAATTTTTTTTCCGCTCATGCGCTGTATAAAGCAACTACTTCAATTACTCTTATCTGGCGCAGTTTTATTATTATTTTTTTAATTTTAAAGCAATAATTTCGTTATCAGTTTAAAATTGATTCAAACGCTTTGTTTAATTTTTTTTAAATATTTAAGCTGTAGCAAAAGTGGCACTGGACCTAGTATATATTTCGGACATTTACCAAAGGTCTAGTCATACTAGGTCTAGTTAAGTGCCATTGCTCGGTATACATTTGCCCGGTATACCCTACACTGATATTTTCTTTAAAGTCAAGTGCCATTGCCCGGTATATATTTGTCCGGTATAACCTGCACTGACATTTTCTTTAAAGTCAAGTGCCATTGCCCGGTATATATTTGCCCGATACTCTAAACACTGATGTTTGTTCTAATCTATCCTCAGTAAGTATTAAAATATCGAATAAATGTAATTATATCCACGAATAAATTAATATCAAATTGGATGTAATAAATATTTCGGACATTCACCAAAGCGACTAATTTGATTGTCAACATTCACCGGTGAAAGTCAACAACCACCGATTTCAGTCATTCACAGTAACATGCGCATCATTTACATAATAACCTCATCAGGACGATTATTTCAAACTTTGCCTAAATAGCATCCGGCATATCAAAAAATAAAAACAATTGGTTTTTTTTGGCGATAATCTCGTAAGGCGATAAAGAATCATGCATAGTACAGGAAAGGAAGATATTAACCTCGAAGGATGAATAACCCAAGGAACTCAAATGCGGGTTAGTTCGATCAAAAAGTCATCTCGGGTTAGTTTCATCAATGGCAAATTTCTTCCACTATTTGATCCAGGAGTTCCCTTGTCGTTTAGATTGGGTTAGAAATGACGGGGTTGAACATTGGAAGTCGTAAGCCCAAAAATTGGGACGGCTGTTCAACGACGGTTATAAAATTAGCACCTGTTAAACAAAAACTAATTATTATTGGCTTCAAATAATAATATTGGTGTTGCATTTTATGTTGATCTTCAACGAATTAGTTTCATTTCTTCATTAAATTTACCTTTCAGTGCAAAACTTAATTTTTTTTTTTAGTTTCAGTTATCGTTTATTTTAAATTATTTAGTTTCATAGTAACTGATTTTAAAAAGCATAACTATAAACAAATTAAACATGCACTTATTCGGTGACATAGTCCCCCTATCCTTCCACTATCGCATAGGTCATTCAGATAGAACGAGTAAAAAGTCACTAAGTATTACAGAACGCGCATTAAACAACTTTTTTCGATTCACGTTATAACCTAGCAAATATCACTATTGTTTTTCTTAAAATATTTATCAAAATTAAATCCCCTGCAATTTACTTTAAAATAAAGGCTCCTGCTGCTAAGCTAATCAGAAAATTTCATTTGAGTGTCTCTATATTAAAAATTTAATTCAAGGAAGAAAAAAATCGGACTTTGTTTACAATTGTATTAATTTAGTTCCTTGTTGAATATAGTGTTTTTAAAACTTAACCTACGTTACAGTATACGGACACACCGACAGACACGCACATAAGTATTTTGTCTTATTATATGTATAGATGGATGAAACTTACTAGAATGAACGAAATCAAAATCATTATTCTATTGTTTTGTAATATAAGTAGATTTAAAATACATTATTCTTCAACTTAAGTGAAAGTTTAAGTAAGAAAATATCTTAAACATACTCTCCTATATATATATATATATATATATATATATATATATATATATAATGTTGTGTGAGTGTGTGTGTGTAGAGAGATAGGCAGAAAGAGATATAGATCGATATTAACTTTTGTAAACTATTATTCTAGGGAAAAAAGCGGAAAAGAAATTTTTGCTTTAGCTCCTGCTAGCTTCCGCCAGGTAAATTGTTAAAAATCTTAGTATTTTGGAATAAAAAGATAAATTGTTTTCATAAATCAAACATCATACATCAACATTTTATTTTTACTAATCCTCAAAATGTATTCTATTTAGGCTAATGCTGACATCACTTTTTTAGTATTTAACTCAATACTAAAGACAGCAATAAATTCCCTAAAATGATCGTCATAAAAAGACGTTCCTAAATGTTTCAGCAAAAAGGAAGAGAAAAATAAATCTCTAGAGAAGAGTCATTAAGAGTGTCTTCCATTGGCATCCTCTCTTAAATCCCTTTTTCGCATGCTGATTATTCCCTAAAGGGAGACATTATCCCTTACAGTTAAAAAAAAAGGAGCCTACAAATGCTTAGTTAATTAACTACTACCATCTCAAAGTTAGATTTTAATATTTTTCTGCTTTTTTATACAATTTTTATAAACTAATGAGTTCATTTAAAATGTATTATTTCGATTTATAAAATTTGTCTCGCTTAAAAAAAACACGAATCTGTTTTAATAAATTACTGAAAATTGAAAGTACCGTACTTTATTTTGATTATAGGTGGTCAAAACATTCGCATTAAATTATTCAGTTCAATTATATTTCAAGAGCAGAAAAAAAATTAGCTTAAATATTTTCAGAGTTCAGAAATGTTTCATGTATACTGTCTAAGCACTTTTACATTGATCGAAATAGAAATATTTTTTTTCCTAATATATTTAATGCAAATTATATTTCATTAACTTATTTATTTCATTATTTCATTAACTAATAACTGAAAACGAAATATATTTTAATGATTAAATATTTGATAGCCCTATAACTAGATTATATATATCTTATGTAGCAGGTCACAACTATTCCTAAATTTGTATGACTTTCGTTCGACTACCATTATCATCAATATATTGTTCGACTATTATTATCAATATATCATCAATATATTGTCAGTTGACTGATCGTAAGACACGGTTCCCAGTAGAGTGCAGAAGTCAAGCATCCTTGATTGCTGCCAGTGTGCGGGTGGGTGACCATTTTGATCAGGCTACGAAGGGACCGAGGTTGGGCTGTATTGGTCCTCGATAAATTATTCAATAGTAAAGTGCTCAATTTCACGCGCAGGTCGTTGGGATATCCATCCCCTCCTCAGAGGATCAAAATTATGATGGCATGTCTTCGGATCATCCTGCGGGATATTTCTCAGACCGTCGCCAATAGCCCATTAGGCAGCTCTAGTGCGACATAAATAGGCAACAACAACAATCATTAATATATTGTTCATGTATATATGTATTAATATTATTGCGATATATCTGACTACATTATATCTGATAATAATATTAAAAAAATTGAAATTCATTTTATAACATCAGTTTTATTACCTCACAAATATTCATACTAAACAATAATTCGAGTTGAATGCAATGATAAAAAAAAAGTAAATCATTCCCAATACTGGGGTCACAAACCTTTTACAATTTTTTAACCAACACCATTTTGATGGAAATATGCAATGTTGTCAACATTACTAGACGGGTTCCTTCACGTAAACAAGCTGGTGTAGATTCAAGAAGCATTTCGCAATGTCTGTGTCTTATGTTATCACGGTTCATAATAAGAAATAGCTTCATATTATTTTTATGCTAATTGCTATAATTTATAATTATGAAGGCACTACATGGCAACGCTTTTAATAGGATAGAATGGGTAATGGATAGGATTATCAGGCTGAACCATGGGTCGAAAACTTTTTTGATCATCGGCCTCTATTTAATTTTTCGAAATCTCCATCGACCCCCATAAAAGTAATTTTCAGTTAATTAAAATAAAACTCTATTAGATACTGTGTTGTACATTTATTTTATGATTTTGAAAATTTATTAAAGTAATAGTACATTGTGTAACAATAGTTTTATGAAAAAATAAGTAAAGTGACTACAGATTTATTGCTTCTTAATCAATGAGATGGGGGTGGCTGGTGCTTTTTTGCAAAGTTCGCTATATAGGGTTCAAAATTGGTAAATTTTAATCTTAATTCCCCTCGAAACTCTACATTTATTTCTGTGCTTAGTTGAGATTGAATTTACGTGACTGAAACCAGCTTCAACCATATAGGAACTTGGAAATGCTAGCATAAATGGCTGAGCTATTTCGTAAAGTTTTACATATTTTTGCATCATATTTATATTTGTACAAAATTTGATTATTGTTAAATTCTTAAAAAGCGTCCTTGTTTCAAGATCCGATAATAATTCAGCAAGCTCATCTTGCAGTTTGATGTCCACGTTTTCAATTTGAACAGAAAATAGCACAATAATCCAATCAGGGATGTCAATGTTTTCAAAATCAACAAAGAGCAGTTTAATAACGTCGCTCAATTTTTGAAGATGACCTGTATATATATATATATATATATAAGTTTTAATAACGACACTGCAAATATTCAACACAGTTTGCAAAGATAGCTGAAACTGCATATGAAACTTGCGTTTGTAACGTCATTGCACATCACTCGTGACATTTGGACAAGCGCACATTGACTTATAAACCAGAAGTGCCGAGTTTATGCCACTGGTGCGTAAATACTTGTTTTACCCGAATAAATATACGTTTATAAATTTATGTTCTATTAAGAAACTGATATTAAGTCAATTATAAAAAAATTCAGCGATTTTACATACTCAATTAGGTATGTGTGATTTGCTTATTAATAACTGTTTTTTTTCAATCTCAATCGACCCTTCTAAATCGGATCGACCCCTATTTGACCCCCTGGCTCATATCGACCCCCGCTTCTGTTACATAGACCCCTGAGGGTCTATATAGATCACTTTGGCGACCTCTGGGCTAAATAGTGTAATAATTTCATTATTATGGATCATGTATTCAGTTACTTATATATATATATTTATATATATATATTTTTATATATATATATGTATATGTGTATGTGTATATGTGTATGTATATATATGTATGTATATATATGTATGTATATGTATGTATGTATATATATGTATGTATATATATGTATGTATATATATGTATGTATATATATGTATGTATATATATGTATGTATATATATGTATGTATATATATGTATGTATATATATGTATGTATATATATGTATGTATATATATGTATGTGTATATATGTATGTGTATATATGTATGTGTATATGTATGTATGTGTATATGTATGTATGTGTATATGTATGTATGTGTATATGTATGTATGTGTATATGTATGTATGCATATGTATGTATGCATATGTATGTATGCATATGTACGTATGCATATGTATGTATGTATATGTATGTATGTATATATATGTATGTATATATATGTATGTATATATATGTATGTATATATATGTATGTATATATATGTATGTATTGTTCACTCAATTACCTACTTTCACCTATAACAAGTGGCCGGGATAGCCTGGTTGCTAGGGCACTCGACCGATGTCCAAGTGTTCGTGGGCTCGATCCCCGTCGATCGGAGGTCCCCAGGGTAGTGAATGGTGACTGATGCACGTTAAATCTGTCGAGTCACAGAACCCTTTATGTTCCCGTAACAAATCAGCTTTGGGGGTACTGATCCAGGTGTTAGTTACCTTGCCTTCATGATTGGTACAAAATGACAAGGCTAAGGAGTTGAACTTAAGCAGTCGTAAACCCACAATTGGGTCCGCTGTTCAATGAAGGATATAAAACAAAATAAAATAAAATATATTGTATAGAAATCAAATTTTATTAACTATAGCATACAAAAAACGTGCTAATAAAAAAAATGTGTGAAATGTGCTTCGAATAATAAAAATGAATCATAAGATTTTAAGATAAGTATTTCTTAATCATCTAATTTTTTTAAAAAAAAATATGGTTTTATTCTGTAATAATTTACCATACATTAAGTAAATGGGAATAAATTAAAAAATCAAAAGCAGCTTATCCTACTCATTATACTTTTCTTACTCTAAGAATTTTTCCTTTTTCTTAGAAGAAATCGCACGTGGGTGGAAAATTCTCTCTTCTCCAGTTACTTTCGAAATTGAAATGAAGGAAATAAAGATTAAAAACATACATTTCAAAAGAAATATCGCAAAAAAAAATGATGAGATAAAAAGATAAAATTCATAATTTGCACATTCTTCTCAATTCAGTTCCAGAGAAAGCGTAGGAGATTCTCGTGGTTACTGTTGTACTGGTTATTAAAGCACGTCTCAACATTTCCCCTCTATTTCTTTATACGGAGAATATGTATTTATTTTACTTACTTCAATACATTTCTTATAGTTTCTGTTTTTTTTTTTTTTATATCAAACGAAACATAGATTACTGATATATATTTCAATATTTTTTTTTTTCATTTTTATGTCATCCATAAATTTTATTATTATTTACCATGCATATCTTTTTATTTCATTCTTAAAAAAAAAAAAAAAAAAAAAAAAACAAAGAAATTGTCACAGATTACGCATTGGCTAAATGATTCTTGTCTCATTGCTTGTTTTAGTTTGAACTGTAGGTTAGAATTTCTGATTTTTAATTAAAACAATAAAAACAAACATGCAGTTCAGGTGTTGAGATTCTCTTTCATTCACAACTCAAGAAGTATTTATGGGATTAAATTCCTTGAGTTTATTTTTGAGACATGGGTCCCATGTCTCAAAAATAAACTCAAGGAATTTAATACATAACAGAATTAAAAATGGAAAAAAGAATTTTTAAAAAATTATCAAGCCGCAGCGGTTGCCATAGCAACGCATGCAATGAGGACACGTGCGCACTGTTTATTCTTTGTAAACTCTTGACCCCAGTTGAAAAATGTGATGACGTTCAAATAAGATGCGCATGCCATCAAACCCAAAACACCTATTTTGCCAATGGGTAATAAAAATAACATCTTTGTTAACCCTGCCTGCTGAATTATTTACTAAATAATCAATAAAAAGAAATTAAACTATTTTGGGTATTTTAAAAAGACTTATTCAGATTTGTGATTGTTGGAAAAAAAATTATCTGAAATTTCTTTTTACAATTTTTTATAAGTGTATATTTTGTATTTATTTTTTTTTTTTGTACATAGAAAATAAATAAACTCATTTTCACGCAGAAAAAAAAAAAGATTTTAAATCTAAGGGAATAATTGTAAAATGATTGATGGTAAAAATAAGGATGAAGAAATCACACGATTCGAACACATCAAAAAGGAGTTAAATAATTGTACGCTTCGAGAATCACGCGTTGTAAAAAATAATTTATTGAAAATATGGAAATTTAAAAAAAAATAAATGTAAGAAATTCAATCACGACAACTTCGAAAAAAAAGTATTGAAAAAACTATGGGTTTAACGTGTCAAGCAGTAAATATTCAGGTACACAGAATTCCCCGTATCATAATATTTTCGCAATCTTTAAAAGTCGTGTGAAAATCAATAGCAATAACAGCCAAAAAAGCTCGATTGAAACTCAGCATAGATTTTGCGCAAATCGAGCGTGAGAAAATAATTATTCAAATGTGCGATTTGAATTTCTTGTTTCTTAATAATATCGTATGAAGATTTCCAGATTTTAAAAAAAATAATCATCAGTAACAATAACTTTTAAAAAGTCGATCGAAGAAAAAGGATATAGTCGCCTAAAAAAGTGGTTAATAGATGCATGAATTTAATTTTGCTTGTCGTAATAAAAATACAGGTATTTAAAATGATAAAAACAGAAAAAAAACATCAATAATAGTCAATAAAATGATCGAAACACCGCATGGATTCACGATAATATCGACGCAATCGAGCTCATCAAAAAGTGATTTCTAAAAAGCGGAATTCAAATTTCGTGCTACGTAATAATATTGGAATTTTAAAGACCATGAGAAAATCAATCGAATTAACTGCAAAAGAAAGAAAAAAGATCGAAACTCGGATTTACGATTGTAAGGAGCGTGTTGAAAACTGTTTATTGAAACACACGATTCGAAATTCCCATGTCGAAATATCACATTAAAAATTACTTCGATCTGCTAGTAGCCAAATATAAAAAAAAAGATGATAAATATTTATCGATTAAATAATTCTTCTGTTACAAATCAGAATTTGCAACAACATTCTTACTTATTAAAATATAGTTTTAAAAAAAACGGAGGAAAAAGAAACACAATTTTTTCTAGCTAACGATCTAGCTTAAATGTTAGCCATTTCGGAATTACTTTTTAGATAATCACTTTTATACTTCTGTGTTTGCCTCAGTAGTTTCTTAATTTTAGTTTCTTAAGTTATGGAATTCCTTTTCTTGTGTTACGTTTTTCTTAAGCAAATCTGCTTTAAAAAAATTATTGTACGGAAATAAGGACTTCGGGGTAAAAAAAAGATGTGGTGGTAATGGCAGAAAAATATAACGATAACGAGATTTTGTGTAAGAAACAAAATTTAAATTTTAGTTTAGCGTAACTCTGAGATAATTTTGTTGGAATAAAATATATTGATTCGCGTAAATCTGTGAATCAATAGTCTAGAGATTCGCGGAATACCGCGAATTAGCAGGAGAATCGTGTGCCCGCTTATTCTTTGTCTTTTTGTTATTTCAATTGTAAAAACTAACCGCTTCCCTTACCAACTTTTTTGAGAAAAAAAATGAAAAAAAAAATCAACACATTTTTTTTTAAAAATTTTATTAAAAAATACAAGGAACTAAAACGAAACCTAGTACACAAGTTTTAATTTGAAATTTTAATTTTTTTATGTATAAAAAACATTTAATTTACCAACAGTTTACTATCCCGAGTTATCAAGGGGAAAATGAAAAAAAAAAATAAATATTAGTCTTTGTATGATACTTTTAATACAAGGAACAACATTAAGTAATACTTTCCAAACACGAGTGAAGTGATAAGCCATTATTTTACCCCTTTTTTTTCTATGTAAATTCTGCAACCGTCGTATATAAAATAGCACAAAACACGTGTGCAGTCCCACAATCCAACAGCAAAGCTTGCAAACAAAACTTGGCAAACTTCCAATCACAGCAGATTATCATTATTATTATTAATATTATTATTTTGCTTCTGGCCGAGTAAAAACATGATAAAACAAAACGTACTGACAAATTCTGCTACACCCGAGTTAACTCGGGATAATCAGGGAAGCGGTTAAAAAGTGCAGTAGTAGGCTGCAGTGAATAAGAAGATCATATTCTATTTCACGAAGACAATTTTAAACGATGAGCTCAAAATAAGCATTGCAAAATTTTGGGGCTTATAGGGAAACATAATAATATTTATAGAAATTTTCTTTGTGCTAAAAAAAATAAATAAAACTCAGTGATAGAACAGTAAGCCTTTACAGCAAAGTTATAAGATTTTCATCGTTACCTTTCGAGAAGAATTTTTTTCAGTTTTTATTCCAAATAAAGTTCGATTACTTTACAAGTATTTTTTTTTAAATTTACAGATAAAATAAGGAAATGGAATTTCTCAAATACGAGATATTCAGTTACGAAAGATACTGAAAACTTTTTAAAGGCTAGTCAGAAAGATTTTGCGAATTTTATGACAATCATGAATGCATATTATTTGTTACTGTAAATAATATTGCACCAGCATCATTAACAAAATCAATACGGATATATTTTTAGGTTTCTTTAAATAATTCAAAAAGGTCCCAAAGAAAAAGCTTATTTTGCAAAATTGAAGCTTTATAGTTTTTCTTTTGTAAAACATTGTTTTTGTAGAATAAAACAACACATTATAACACATTACAGAAACATTAATCAGTTGTATAAAAAAATATTATTTTAGCATTTCGGAAAATTCTGGAGTTAAATTTCTGAAGGCGTTATTTGTTCATTTTTTTGGATTTGTTCAGTTTTTGCTACCTTTGTGAAATTCTTGAATCACAATTTAAGTTCTTTTAATGTTTTATCTATTATTGTTAATCTATAAATTATATTGAATCAAAAGGGTAATATCAAATAACTAAAAACATATTTAAAGCAGTATAATTTAAAAACAAATAAAAACATTGTTTAAAAGTACTGAAACTAATAGTCGTTTAAAAGTATAGTTTAAAAACGTGGTTAAATTTCTCAAGCATACATAGATTTCTCGATTTTAAAGTAAAAAAGCATGATGTGAATTTACCTTTGCATTTTAGAAATAAAAATATTTCGAAATCAAATAAAAGTCTGAATTTAAAATACAAAATCAATACCTTTTTTTAAATGTAATGTAATTTTTTTTCTACTCAAACATAATTCTAGAATGAAATTAAATTTAAAACTTTGATACCATCTTACTAAAACCATAATTTAAATGACCATCTTTTATTATTTTTATTTTTCTTTTAACTAAATTGCTGAAACCAATAGGCACTTCAAAAAATAATTTTAGTTCAAAAACGCGGCAAAATTTTTCAAGCGTACATAAACTTTTCAATTTTTAAAAGGATTTTGATATGAAAGCGCAATTCACTATTGACTTTTAGACGTATTAAGTAAAATCTAAAGTGAGAAACGTAAAAGAATAAAAGTGCAAAAATTATATTCTTCTTGAACGCTTTTTTCATTGTTAAAAATAATTCTGGCTTATGATAAAAATTATAATAGGGAGAGAATAGCTATATTAGAAAAAATAGAAACAAATTTTAAAACATGCATCCATGGTTTAATAATGTAATAGACAAATGCAGTCCCTGGCTTAATTATTAGACGCACTGGAAGATTCTATGTAAAATCTTAATTATCAAGTGATACTCTACAACTTTAGTGTTTTTACGCTGCTGAAACCGGTTTACACTTTATATTCGTGTATTAATTGGTTAGCATTGTCATGCAATACGTTAAAAATAAATGCAAATGGGAAGACTATAAAAAATCTCCTCTATAAAAACCCATTACATTTATGTTTAAATATAAGAGTTGCATATAAACTCGTGCAAAACGTGCATTTATTGAAACACCACAGTTCATCAAATAATTTGGTCTAATTATTATAATATACCAATATAATACCTGATATAATAAATATTCTATATTTATATAATATATCGTCAAATTTATAGCATATATCGCCGAATTTAACCGATTGATACCCTAACGTAAACAAGTGCAATCACATAAAAACAATAAAGCTGTATAGTATTACCTGATAATTTAGATTTCATTTAGTGTATCTAATAATTTGGCTAGGGACTGAAGTTAATAATAATTCTGGCTAATGATTATATTTAAAAGAGGGAGAGAGAATAGCTACATTAGAAAAAAAAATAGGAAAATAATTTTAAAATAGTTATTCATATTTGGATATCATAATAGATAAATAAAGGAAACAGGAATTTCTGGATGGATATTCAATGAAAATAGCATGAGAGGGCATCCAGTCAGAAACTTGAATTGCAAATTTTGATATCATTTATATATCGAATATCATTTGAAACTAAAAGAATTCCGGTTGAACTTTCAATAACCTAGATTGGTTTCTTTGCTGATAAGAAGTCAGCGATTCATTTTTCAAAAATGATTCAAAGAGTCATATTGATTTTTCTGCACCGATAAACAGCCTACTAAGATATTAGTTTAACGTTGATTTAATAAGATAATTGATGCGTAAACACATTTCTAATGTCATGTAATAAAAAAATCTTATCTTATAAACTAATTTATGTTAAAATGCTCGATAAATATTTATAACGTATCGATAAATATTTTAAATGATTCATTTCATAATTTCTAATGCGAAACAGTGTAAATTACCAATACATGGTTTGAAATTAATGCTTACCGCTGGCTTCAAAATTACCGCTGGCTTCAATTATTTGAATATTAATAAAAAAATCTAAAATAAGAGAAAAAAACTTTATAATTTTTTTAGTTCTACTTACGTCGATTCCTGGTCAAATTATAAGACGCACTATACGATTCTATGTAAAATCTTAATTATCAGGTGATACTATACAGCTTTATTGTTTTTACGTAACTGAAACTGGTTTGCACTTGTTTACGTTAGTGTATCATTTGGTTTAATTAGACGATATATTATATAAATTTGACGATAGAATAAATTAGGCGATATATAATATAAATATAGATTATTTATTATATCAAGCATTATATTAGTATATAATTAGATCAAATTAGTAGACGCACTGTAGTCTTTTAATAATGTCATGATTTGCACGAGTGTATAAGCAATACTTTTGTAATGGGTTTTACATGTAATGGGTTTTTATTCTGGAGATTTCTTATATACTTTCTATTTATATATAATATTTGTATTTATTGTTAGCGTATTGCATTACAATGTTAACCAATTGATACAGGAACGTCAACGAATACAAATTGGTTTCATCAGAGTAAAAACAATACAGCAGTATAGTATCACCTGATAATTTCATATAGAATCTTATAGTGCGTCTAATAATGTGTCCAGGGACTATAAATTGTGGATTTATTATTGTGAAGTTTCAACCTTATATTCAAGTAGTTCCTCAATTGAAGGCGCTGATTTGTTTTTGAAACATTGTTATTTGCTTCATATCAACTGAATCATTTGCACAAGAGTTTGTAATTTTATCATTAAATTGCGACAGATTTTTCTGGATAATTCCGATTATACTTTGAAACAGTTTTATTTCTTTCACAATGTTTAGAATTGACGAACTTTCATCAATTTCATTTTCTCAATTCGAAAGTTGATGAAAATAAGTTTAATCGATTCCGAAGCAAAACGCAGGGTTCAGTACATTCCTTTCTCCTTGTTTTCCTTCAATTTTCCATATCGTCAATCACGTTTACAAACGCCCAGTATTTTAAATGCATACCGTGAAGAGTAATAATATTAACAGTAGCTTTAAACTAAAATAAGATCTAGGTTGCTGTATTTTTTTTTCTATTTTTTTTATTATTCTTAATATATTTTTATTTGTGCTAAGTGTTATGTGTTTATTTGCTATATGTGTTATTGTTATATGTTTATTTGTGTGAGTGATTTTTGTTTAGGTAATTAATTTGATTTGGCAAATGTAAAGAGTGTTTGATAAGATATATTGTGTAATATTAAATGTCTTTTAAACCGCTTACCTTATAATTTTTTTGTTATTGAAAAAAATTAAGTTTTTTTTTTTATTTCATTAATAAATGTAAGGAACTAAAACGAAATCTAATACACAAGTTTTAAGTTTAAATTAAGTTTTTTATGTATAAAAAACGTTTAATTTGCCATCAGTTTACTATCCTGAGTTATCAAGGGGAAAAGAAATTAAATATTAGTCTTTGTATGATAGTTTTTAACACAAGGAACAACACTAAGTGATACTTTCCAAACATCATAATTTTACCTTCTCTTATTGCATGTAAATTCAGCAACCATCGTATATAAAATAGCACTAAACACATGTGCATTTCCAAAATCCAACAGCAAAACTCGCAAACAAAGCTTGACAAAATTCCAATCGCAGCAGATGATTTTTATTATTATTATTATTATTATTTTCTTTTTTTGCTTCCGGTGGACTAAAAACGTGATAAAACAAAACGTTCGGGCAAGTTCTGCTACGCCCGAGTTATCTCGGGATAATAAATATTTGCAATACATTCATGACCGAGTTAACTCGGGATAGTCAGGGAAGCGTTTAAATTGAATAATCGATAAGATAGAAAGAAAAGTAAAAGATAGAAAATAAAAATCTATTAAAAAATGTCTAAAGTTTTTATTTGAAAAGAAGTTGATGAAACGTATTGCCTGGCATTTTATAAAAATACATCAATATCGTTTTAAAGAAACTCTATATCGTTCATACTGATTATAATTTAAATGAAAAAAACCTATAAAAGCAATAATTATATAAAATTTATTTTTATGAGGAATAAGAAAGAAGTAATAAAATAAGAATGATAACATAAAGATAAAACTAGTGTAATGATTCCAAAATAACCGTTTTATGTTTAGTTGCTTATTTATGTTAAAAATTATAGAAAACTGTATTCTTAAAACGTTTCTGCTACCAGAAAATATTACTGCTTCTGAACCAGATTATTCTGCTATCAGAAAGAAGTATATAATTATAATAAGCAAGAAGAAAATAAATCTTTTTTTTAAATATTTGAAAAATTAAAGTTTTGAAAAGATTTTGAAAAAATTTTTAAATTATTTAAAAATTTAATCAATTTTTCAAACAAAATTATCTTTTCAAAAACATATTTTGTTTTTGTGGAATAATCTCAGAAATTATCTGGAAAACGCAACATATTTTTAAAAATCAATTTTCTTCAAATATTATTTAAACATTGTAAATCCTTCTTCACATTTTATTGCGCCGAGTATATTTGATAATTAAACTATTGGTATTAGTTATCATAAAGGAAATAAATAATATTAATTATTTTTCATAGAGTATTAGATGCGGAAGAAATACTTTCATGATTTAAAAAATCACTTCAAAACTTACCATAAAAACATAGTTTTTTCTAAAGAACTAAATATAATCGTTTTTTATCTTCGTATTTTCCAAAATTAAAAGCTTAAAGTAATATATGTTTTAAAATTTCTTAGACGATCTTAAAAAAAAAAAATTCTAAAAAATTCGATAACTTCAAGTATTATTAAATAATGGAAAAAGTAGCTTCTTTATGTTTGTTAAGTGAAACTAAAAGTGTTTACATACTTTCGAAAGTATTCACGGATAAAATAATAGCATAAAATCTAACAACTTCATGCATAAAGACACGCAATATTATTTTTTTCTTTAAAGGAAACTCTCGTCCCCAGGGTGCAATTGTCCATCCATAAATGCGAAAATGAAATTTGTCAGAAAAAAAAAATTCCTCGGAGTATAAGTATTTATTTGTCTCCTTATCAACTATTAATTAAAACAGTTTGTTTTACATTTCTTATGAACTTTTAATCTTATTTATTGTCGAAGGATTCGCGAAATATTGCTAATGAAAAGCATTTAGTTGAATACGAAAAAAAAAGTGTTTTTATCTAATTGTGACGATTTATGAAGGTTTTTAGAATTTTATGAATTATGAAGATTTTAATTATGGTGTTCTCAAATAACATGTTTAATAAATCATAGCGTACGCTTAGGGAGTCATTCTCTAATATATTATTCTTTTAAATAACATTGGGTATATTTTGACCCCCCTCCCCATGAAAAAACAAATTGCATGCAATATAAAATTACGCAAGTTGTTCTGTTTATGAAAAAATTGAAATGTCATTACTTATAAACATAAGCCGAGATGTTTAAAAAAGAAATTATATCAAAAATTGCTTAACTCAGATGGATTTTTTCGGCCAAAAAAATCTTCAATGTAACTGCATTTAACGTAATTATTTCTTTCGAAAACCGTACAATAAATAAAGTGCATTTCTTTACTTATCTAATTGTGAGGAATAATGCTGTTATTTATATCCAAATCTTCCGATTAAATAACCTTTTCATTGGTGGTTAATAATGTACGTTTGCGGTTCTGCTAAATAGTATTTTTTTAAATAACGTTGGGTTTATTAAATTTTTTTCTTTAAGAAAAAACAATTCCACTATGAATGGAGTTTTTCTTTTTTCCCGGTTGCTTAAAACAATTGCTAACAAAATTGACCTACAGAGTTATCAGTAATTTTAAGGTTAGAAAAAAATCATTATTTTATCTAACTTCAGGGATTTCTATATTGTATGAAAATTACGTGATTCATAAAATTGTGGTAATATTTGCTTCGAAATGATACAAAAGCTTATACATCAATGGGAAAATAAGAGTGAAGTCAAATTTTGATTATTTATGCATGATGTTTAATCACACACAGAACAAAAAAAAAAACTACCATGCTGTATGGCAATAAAATTTCTGGTTAAAAAATCATAATTCTGGTTAATAAACACAAATATACGATACTTAAGCTATACACTTGGTAATTTTTCCATTCTTCTGATAACAATTTAGCGTAAATTTTGGTTCCATAAATTTTTATTGATGCACAATTAGTAAAAAATAAAGAACTGAAAAGTTAAATTTATTCAAATTAATGGTTTTTATTCCATAGTCTTTATCGTGATAAAATTAAAAAAATTTTACCACACTTACAATATTTTATCTTTTATTATAAAACCATATTTTATCGGTAATTTAACCAAACGGCTTCAGTAAAAGTGACCGCAGGTTAAGGTACTTTCAATGAGCCAGAAATTTGGTAGATGTTACCATGTTTTGACCATACTTTTTTCATCAGTGGGATTTCGTACTTATATATTGCATCAAAGATATATTCTTGACTAGTTTGTTTATATTTTTACCAAATTTAGTAAGGCAAGAATAAATTATTCTCTGTAACGACGATGTACATATTTTGCGACAAAGTCTGAAATCCTGCATTCTATAGAATGCCTAGGCATTGTGTATAATGCCTAAAACTAGCCGGCAATGTATGAAACGATTTATATTTCACACATTCCCTAGCCATTCTATAGAATGCCAAATGAGAAACCGGCCAAGTATAAAATGCATCTCCGAATACAGTAGTCAAATTCTTTAAATTTCTATTTTTTCAGGTTAAACTATTCTATTTTTAGTTTATTCTTTTTGCATTATTTAATTAGATGATAAAAAAATAGAAATATACAAAAATATTGATTATTGCTCAATATTATACAGAAATATAAGCAATAATCCTTAAGTGGGCGGGGCTACCCGACTCTCCCTATATATATATATATATATATATATATATATATATATATATATATATATATATATATATATCTCAGAACTATCCAGCAATAATAACTTTCATCAGAAAAATATCACAAATGTGTTTATTTTAATTTCTAACAAGTTTTAATTTCAAAAGATACTTTAAATTATTATGAATTTTAAATCTAATTTCGTCACAATGATAATGTCTAAAAATATTATAGTTTCGCATTAATAGCAATGATTTACTTCCATTTCTGAAACGCGTTAAGCTTAAACTCGTGCTGAATTTTTTTTTTTTTTTCACTTTCATCCTACTTTTGAGTCGTGCTGAACAAGAGGTACATTATTTTTCACTTTCATCTTTCTTTTGAATCCTTTTTGCAGAAATGCGAGGTTTAATTTTTATGCTAAAGGACACTATTCGAGCAAATTGTCTTTAAACTTTTTCATGAACCTCCTTCTATGCCCAAATTTCGATAGTGCTCAAAAATTCAATAATATAAAGAAGAAAATTGAAATGTTTTTCGGGTCATAAGGTTGTCAAAATTGTTTTGCGATGCATTGCCTCAAAGATCTAGGAGTAACATATCAGCTTGATAGAATATCTTGTTTAACAATTGGCAGTTGTTGCAATTGCAAATCAATAGAAGAGCAAGAAAAATTTAAATGTTCCATCAACCATGATTTCCCGCCTAAAATTCAATAAAAATTATGATTATCAGAAATATAGCGTAGAGACTGAAACATACTTTTTGAAATTGCGATCGATTTTTTTTCTTTTTTTTTATGATAATATTTTAAGAAGTGCACTGTTTTTTTAATTTTATAAAATGTCAAAAAGTCACCTTCAAATAAAAACACTCCCATGATTTCACTTAATATTTTATTTCATAAATGAAAATATATGTTTTAGAAAGAATAACTTTAGAATAGATTTAAAATGTGACGGTAAAATTTCCGGATTCGATGTTTTGATAATATTTATTTTTCCCTTGTATAGGTCAAAAAGCATTTGCCCTTACCTTTTATCTGAAAGCAACGTAGTTAAGCATTTAGTGGGAACAGATTTTGACTTACTCTTTATTTTCTTGTTACATGCTTCCGCTGAAATCACACCAACTTCGGTTTTGTGTTGTGACTGCATTTTGGTACCAACGATATACATTGTTAGGCTAATTTGTTTTTCGCTTCTTTATTTTTAAAGAAAATGTGTTTAAACAATCTGGTTAATATTTTTTTTCTTCCGTAAAATGGCAAAAATATTTGCACTTAAATTATATGATGCTTACAAATGAATTTAAAGTTTTAATTTATAAAACAAAAATCTTGATTTATGTTTATAGTAAATAACTTTAATCGATATTTAAAATGTAAAAGGGACATTTCTGGACTCGATATAGTTTACATAAATTGAAAAAAAAAAAATAATAAACAAAAATGATAAATTTATCGTATTCCTAGTAATTAAGCTTACCACAATGAGGCGCTGTAAACTTTAAGAAAAAGATTTGCCATTTTTATTCACTTTTAAAAAGAAACATAACTTTTTCACATATCCTACCATTAAAATGGTGATTTTTTTAATACTTATCTGTAATGTTTATTAAATAGTGTTTTTTATGTTTACAATTGTCAACTTTATTTTGTCACTTTACCTCATCTGTGAATATCATTCACGAAGTAAAGATATATTTTATTTTTATTTTTTTTACCCCCGTGGCAATTTTCTTTTAATACTACTTTTAATATAAATGCTAGCTGAATACTCGTTATTCGTAAGCGGTATAAAAATAAGTATCACTCAGTACTGAACAAAATAATGCTCAAAACTTAGAGACAAATAATAAAGCTAAGATAATTCGAATGTTTTTTATTTATTTATTTTTGTTATCCTTCTCTGTAACTTTGCGCTATTAGATTAAGCAAAATTCGTATTTAGTAGCTGATCTCATCAAAATAGAGATTAACTGCATTCAGTGTCATCTAAAAGAATGCTGTTGCTCAAGGCACCACCACCAATTCGATATAGGGAAATACCCTAGCATAAAGCATTTGGCTTAGCAATTTACCTATAGTGAGCATAGTGAGGTGATATTTGTTAGAAATAAATTTTCACTAACTCTTTATTTTCTTGTTACATGTGAGACAGAAGAAAATTGCTTTTGTTTTCCCATCGCTTTTAGTCGTTAAAGATATTGTTTGCAAGGCTAATTTTTTTGTTTGCAAGTCAACCTTCATCTATGAAAAGGTTACCCCCCCCCGTAGAGTCGAGTTAACTTGTCTTATATACTAGTCAAATAGAATTATATTTTGTAGTGGTAGATAAACACTACAGTACTCTCCACCAGAATTATAGCTGTGATAGAATTAGATGCACGGATACCACTAAATGATTCATTGTTGGCATGTGAGAGGCCGGGAGAGCTGTATTAAGACCACGGTCGCTCCTGTTTAACCTTTAGCAGTCGAGTGTATAAGTTGTACGTTGTGTGTGATCGAGGCTGGGGTGAGGAGGTGAAAAATTTCACAGTCTTAAAAGTATCAAGTCAACTGTTCAATGTATGCGTGTTTATGTGGAAGTGGGCGTTACCTTCAAGATATGCTGGTTCATATGGAAGTGGAAGTTTCTGACAAGGTAGGCACGTTCACATCACGTCCAAAGGTCACCATTGTGGGGAGAGTAGTTATCGACCATGCCAACTTTCATCAATGAAATGTATTTTAATAGTGGTGCTTCGTGTTATGACTCCTAATTCAGATTTCTTTCCATTTAAAAAGTTGTTTCTGAGAAAAATAATATTCTGTCTTTCATTTAATATTTCTCAAATTTTCGAGAAATATTTTAATATTCGGTTATAATAATTTTTTAAATACTTTAAATTGCTGTATTCATTTATTCAAATTCTTTCTCTTATGTTTTTCAAAGCATTTTAAGGTTTTTAAAAAGTCTCAAAAGTATCAAAATTCAAATTTAAAGCTATTAAAAAATATTTTTTTGTGGTAGGGGTTCCTTTTATGACTCATATTCCTAGATTTCTTCCCCAGTTTTAGATGTAGATTCTGATATAAATAGTTAAGTTACTCTTCCATTAGTTCTTTTTTAGTTGATCTAATTCAAATATACTTATGGTGTACTGCACTACATTAATTAAGATAATTAAAAATGAGAACACATTGATCCTAAAATAAATTTCATTAAAACTATTAGTTCGAAAATAGGAAAAACTTATATTTTACAACTGAAACACAAGATTAAGCAAATATGCGACTCATAAATAACATTATTTCTTGATTAAGTTTACTTCGTTGGAAAAAATAAATTATTTGTGAACTAATCTTTTGTCAGAAACATTTATTTGTGTTAAATACGCAAATTAAATAAATTTCTCTTTTCTGAACCTTTTAAATATGTTTGTTATTAGTTTCATGCAATGAATGCTTTATAAATAAGCATCAATTTGTATGTAAAATATTTTATTTTACTAGAAATTTTCGAAGATTGATTTAGATCAATATTTCAAATTGTTCTAAATCAAATTTATTAAAATAAGTTTTTTAAATCAAAAATAACTGAAATTAAATTTGAATCTTAACAAATATTCTCTACAATACACCATTAATCATTTTTAAGTTGATTACCAATTTACATAAAATATAAATTACTAAATTCATTACAACGTAACTTTGACAGGATAAAGCCTCCGCATTTCTAGTTTTTCTTAAGTTAAAACAGTAACTGTTTTTCTTTTTTTATGAAGTAAATGTAAAGGGTATGTCAGATTTCTGTTGGAAAGAGCGGTTTGCAAAATTAATGAGCTCGCTGGGACAAGTCAATTGATAAATTATATTTCTAATGTAATGGATGATTCACGTATTCAAGTAAAACAACGTAGTTAAGTACCTTAGAATAGTTAATTCTTCACGAGAGTTTGGCAAATAAAGTGTTATGTGACAACTTATTAATTAGTTGGTGAAATGTAACCTTGCATATTTAGCATTTGTGTAAGCAATTTTTCTGCAGTAAATTTTATAAAGTTTTTAGGAAATTTTAATCTTCAACTTTCTTTGTGATTTAAAATAGAGTTTAAATTGAAAAATATTGATTTTTACTTAAACCTTTGTTCTGGAAAATAAATTCATTTAGTTCTCTTTTTTTCTAATAATTAATTAGTTAATAATGTAAAAGGTTTTATTTTTAAATTTAATTATTATATATGGGTGAATCTCAGGAATCATTAACTTATGTCTTCAAACTTTTCTTATAAACGTCAAACCGTAACCATCGAAAATTGAAAAAAAAAAGGTATACAATTCAATTCTGCGAGTTTTATGTTAGTGATATTCCAAAAGCTTATTTAAAGTAGAACAAACTTGTATCATTAGTTTAACTTGTAACTCGCGGAATTGGATTAAATAACTTTTTTTTTCAATTTTGGATGGTTACGGTTTGACGTGCCAAAATTTGGCGACACACTTTAAGTGTTTGCAAACGTCAATATTCACGAAAAATATCATTCAAGAAAATATGGTAGTACAGCTGAGCTACTAAATTATGTTTTTAGTGATTTCCAGTTTTTTTTAAACCAGAATACATATTGAAAAAAAAGTATGTTAAACACTCTAAGCGACACTCTTGAAAAGTTGTCAAATATAGGTTTGAAGTAAGCCAAAAGCAAGTGACTCGCGATCAAAACTGTACGTATCTTAAAGTTAGTAATGCATAGTTATTCCTGTAATTTTATTAGAATTAATTTTCGATTATTATGTTATATATTTATAAGAAAAGTTTGAAGACAGGTTATAGGTTAATGATTCCTGAGATTCGCCCATTTATTTAATAAGAAATATAATTTTTTTAATTAAGTTACTTTTTAGTTTAGTGGTCTACTGATTTTTGATTTTGAAAAACAAATACAAAATTTGAGTTAAACCAGGTAAATTGCTTAAGTTGTATTTTTAAAAATAATAATGATTAATATTTATTATGATTATATGCATATTTTATATATTTTGAAGGCTTAAAATACACAATAAGAAATTGAAACATACATTCAACAATGGAATCAATAAAGCTCTGAAATGAACACTGTTTCATAGACAATGTTTCACAAACACTGTTTCATAAATTGATGCCACAATATTTGCTTTATTTATTTGTTTGATTACTTATTTATTTGTTTGATTACTTATTTATTTGTTTGAAAAGTATTTTCTACTTCTTAAACAAATAAATAAGTAACTAAATAGTTTCATTCTTCTTAGGCACTTTAAATAAGCTAAACATATATATTTCTGATCATTTTTGCTCGTGGGAATTTATTAAACTTAAAAATAAAATTTGGAGAGCTAATTCTTTAAACGAAATGAATTTCAACATTAAATTTATTCAAGGAATATATCTAAATATACTTATGTTATTCCTGTAATTTTATTAGAATTAATTTTCGATTATTATGTTATATATTTATAAGAAAAGTTTGAAGACAGCTTATAGGTTAATTATTCCTAAGATTCGCCCTTATGCGGTAATATTTCTGATTAAAATCTAAATAACATAGTTAATTCAATTCATGAGTCATAAATAATTGTGATTTAAGGTAAATTCGACCCAGGCATCAGAAATTAAGTTATTGCAAAGATTAATAAAAGTTAATGCAAATTATCTCAAATCATACAAATTAAGTTAATTCAAATGAGGTTTATTCATCAATAATAAGGTTAAAAAAATGTATTTTGCGCTTCAACAGTGTCCATGCAAACTAGGGTTTAGTCAATAAAAATTTAATGGGCAATAGAAGCAATAAAAATTAGAATAGAATTATGCTACGTCATTAATAATAAAGTTGGTAAAAACATTTTTGAGTCATTGATTGTTTGATATTAGTTGAATGAAAATGATGGTGTGTCATAAAAAATTGATTTAGTGTCATTTCAAACTAAGTAGTTTAAACAGTAAGTATAAATGTAATATTAAGGTCAATGCAGATTATGCTGCGTTATTAGTAGTGTGATACTTGGCTAATGAAAATGAGGTGGAATTTTTAACTTAATATCAATCAAATAGTATTAAGAGTAAGCTTATCTCATTAAAAAGCATGAAGTTAGACTCCCATATGATTTCAAAATTCAATAAAAAGTACAAAAAGAAATTAACTAGAAATCTTTCAACTCTAAAATCTATAAACTTTATTGAGATGTATGAGAAAGCGTATGACTCAAACACTTTTAAAATAATACTTCAAGTATTTCTTGAGAAGTATGAAAAATGAGTCAGCATAGAATTTTTTTCCATTATTTTGTCCAATCCCTGTCTGCATGTTACTGTGAGTGACCGAAATGTGTGGTTGTTGACTTCCATCGGCGAATGTTGACAATCACATAGTAGCTTTGGTAAATGCCCCAAATATATACTAGTTATAGTTAAGTGCCACTGCCCGGTATACATTTCCACGGAATACCATGTATCAATGTTTTTTAAGGTCAACTGCCACTGCGAAGTATGCATTTTACCTGTACTCTGAACACTTATGTTTCTCCTAATCTATCCTCAGCAGATATTAAAATATAAAATAAATACAACAATATCAAGGAATAAATTCATATCAAATCGGATATGACACATATTTTGGACGTCAACCGAAGTGACTATGTAATTGTCGACTTTGACCGTAAATGTTAACAAATTTCTTGATTTCGGTCATTCACGGTTACATGCATACAATCAAACACACATAAAATTATTATCTATTTTATCTTAATCTATCTTTTCAACTGAAACTTTTCCGAAGTATCAGAAAAGGCGTAATTAATATGATTCACTTTATTAGCATAACCATCTTAAACGTTATCTGCGGTGTCTGGGCGACTTAATTTTTTATTTAAAAAAAAAACACAATTTGCATTATTCAATTGTTTAACTGTAATTTTAATCCAGTTTTTCTAGGATCAGAGGGAATGTCTGAGTAGAATGTCCTTCGGAATTCCCATAAATATCCATTTCTTCCCTCGAAAGAAAGTGACACATTTGGAATTCTTACGGAATGGTTTTGAAAGATGGTTATTATGTAAGATTTTTTTTAATACTAAAATGCGTAAGCATAAAATTTTTAATTAACTTTGTAAGGTACAACTTCTTTTTTGAATTTTTTTCATACGGATTTTTTATTCTCATAATAACTGTCTTAAGATTTTCTTTCAATATTGTTAATATTGTTATATTATATTCAAACTTTGTTTTTAATTCCAAATAAAATTGATAAATGCTATGGATAAATGCTATGGATAAATACAATGAAAGATAATAAAATAAATTGGAAGATGACTGCTATTTGAGAATTTTTTTTCTCCTAATAACCATTTTAAGATTTTCTTTCAATATTGTTTGATCAAACTTTGTTTTTAATGCCAAATACAATGGATAAATACAATGGAGGATAATAAAATAAATGGAGGATTGTTGCTATTCGGTTTTTTTTTTCTCATAATATCTATTTTAAGATTTTCTTTCAATATTGTTTGATCAAAGTTTGTTTTTAATGCCAAATACAATGGAAGTTAATAAAATAAATGGAGGATGGATTTTTTTGGTTTTTTTTTTCATAATACTTATTTTAAGATATCTTTCAATATTGTTTGATCAAACTTTGTTTTTAATGCCAAATACAACTAATAAATACAATGGAATAAAATAAAATAAATGGAAGATGGCTGCTATTTGGGTTTTTTCCGATAAAATAATGCGTCTATGGGAAATTTGTGCATCTTTATACGGTGCAAATTCCTTCTTGTAATTTTATTTTTTTTCTTTCGGATTTTTTATTTCGTATTATAACAGTTTAATTTTTTTAAAATTATAATATAATCAAACTTCGTTTTTAATGCCAACCGTTACTTAAGCTTTAAATAAATAAATAAATATCACTAAAAAAACCTTTTTTAAAATCTATTATTTTTGTTCAATTTTTTTTTCATTTATAGTGTTTCCAAATTCATCAGCAACATAGTTTTCTCTATGCTACACCAGTGAAATCTATCATAGCATTTGATATTTTTATTTATTTTCTCATATTTTTTTTTAATATAAAACACGTTAAAACAGTATAAATTTTTAATGCATGAAAGGTTTGTATCAATATAATAAGAAACAATTCAGAACAGCGTTTTTCGAGAAAAAAACAAACAGTTTTATGTTGACAATAAGTATTATCTAAGTATTTAGGAAACGTATAATGATTATAAACTACTTGAAAACGAAACAGTAACTTTTCAAGATGACAAAATTTGTAAATTGGCCACCAGGCTAAGTTTACCTATTTTACAAAGAACTGAATTTGTTTTACAGAACAAAAGAGAGAAATGCGTGTTGTTCTGTGTCTATTTTGTTGTCAGATAAAATAAATGAAATATATCTAAGTGTGTTATGAGTTAAGGATAAAATTTATATTGCAAAATTTAATTAATTTTGATAACAAATATAATTTGATAACAAATATAATTTTATCTAATAAATTCAAGATGGAAATTCATAATTTTACAGTCAACCACCATTAACCAAATGACGATAATTTACTTTTGGTGTGTTGAAATAAATAAGTGATTATCCAAAAAAATTCCGGCAATTGGCCAATCAGATGTATTACGATGCCTGAGTTAATAGGTGATGAGTTATATGATAAATAAAATTTTAAAGCACTGTTTAAAAGTCAGCCCTCTACTCGGAATAAAAAATTTTGGTAAAAGTACTACACCGTAAGGTAATGACATGACTAGTAAAAAAGAAAAATTCTGATTAATAAAGCCAAAATTTCATTCGGTAGAACAATTCATTTCGTAATTTTTCCGTTCATATAGTTTGTGGCAAATTCTGGTTTTTGAAATTATAGTTCTTATTGCCATGCATTTCTTAAGATACCAAATTGAAAATTAAATTTAACCAAATAAATGGTTTTTGTACTATGCTCTATAGTATAATGATAAAATTACCAAGCTTTACTAGATTTATAAACTTTTATCAAATATTATAAAACCATATTTTATCGTTAAGTTTACCAAAATCATTACCAAAAGTGTTTCGGCAAAATTTACCGAATTTTGTGGTGTTTCCTATAGAGAGAAAAACGCGATAAGATTTATAATAGTTTGACTGTTTTGACCCTACTTTTTTTCTCTTTACATTCTCATAAAACCGCACCAACTAATCCATTTCTTAACTATACATACACAGAAAATTGACAAAAATATATGTTTTTGCGAGCTGGCGATTTAGCAAAACAAACACTTCAAATAATGAGTACAAAAAAGAAATACTTTAGAACTATTTACGACCTTAGTTTTGACTTTTAGGAAGAACGAATATTTCCTTATTTTAAAGAAGAAGAAAAAATTAGAGAGCCGCTATTGGCATGAAACATATTCTTCCATAGAGCAACCCTTTAATTGGAGCCCTTTGATCTCAAAGCCTGAAATTATATTAAGTAAAGTTGCATAAAGTGAAGAGTTTTGGAAATATATACTCTTAGATGTGCTCTTAAATTTGAAAATCTTTTAAATTTAATTAAAGTTACCTTTCCTTCCTTCGGTCGATCAACTGAACATTTTCTTTACTTGAAGTTTTAGTTCTGATTATAGTTACATCAAATATAATCAAAGAGCCTCTTCTAGATTGACCGTAGCTTTTAAGTATGCTGCAAAAATAATTGCTCAATAAAATTAGAAGATAATTATGCATGTAAGATACCGATTTATATTTTGCAATATACAATTTTTTTTTAAAATTTAGTTTAGAATTTAGTTTTTTTTGCTTCGATTTATTTTCTAGTTAGTGCTAGCTATGAGTGATATCAATAGCACGGAACATTTTTCTAGTCATTAATTACAACATTGGACAAGACTTAAGTATATTGATTATTGTGTAATTTTCTAAATATCATATTGTGCGATATTTCCGTGTTATTCATTTTAAAATATAACCAATATGGACTGAAGTGGATGTCTTGCACTATCATGCAGGCTGTCGTAGACCAGTTGGAGAGCCGTAATTTGGATATTTTTGATCCGCCGACCGGACTGTATGGTATTCAGGGAACTGACCTTAAGTTTGAAAGTTTCCGGGTTCAAATCCCGAATAAAAGGCATGGATGTTCTTTCCTTCTCTTCTTTGTCCTATGTGTTCTGTGAGAGCTGCGTTGGTCCACCCAATATGGTTCCTCTGAGAAATTGGTCAACGAATCTGCCCTTCTGATACCCGAATGTCAAAAGTTAATAACCGGGTGAGCATTGGAAAAAAGGGATTTATTTTCAATTTATTTATGACATTACAGCAATTGATATCAAAAATAGCACCCAATGCACTGAAAATCACTTTTAAACTTGCATAATTTTTATTTCATAATTATTATATTTTCTTTTTCTTTTTTTCTCTGCCACCGTTTTTTTTTATTATTTTGTAAATTTATGTTTGGTATGTCAACTTGGTTAACAACTTACCCGTTCAATATATTTCGATGAAACATAATACTGTAAATTTAACAACACTGATATTCCTCAAGGTATTGTATCTCTTACAGAAATTTGTATTTTTGAAGTTTATTTGGTCACGTTTGATTAGAGGTTTATTCGAAGTTGATTTCAAATACAACCTTCAGAGATCAGCCTCCCAAGGTGAATAATCAGGGAAGTTGTTTTTGAGTCGTACGGATTATTTTTTATACACTCCAAGAAATGAGGTGCGGATATTTTCACCCGATCTAATTTATTTCATCGTATTCACAGTTCATATTTCTGCACTTATTTGCAATTTTTAGTTCATATTTCATAGTTTTTAAGCAGCAAAATAAAGTGTAACGTAAAATTGAACAACGAAAACAGTGACGGTTATTTTTTAAATATTAAAGATATTTTCCACACAAAGTGGAGCAGTTATCAGTCCTGCAAAACTATATCAAACATCTAAATTTTTTGGACATACTTTACTTCCTAACAGAAAATTAACATACAATTACTGACATTGAGTGAAATTAAAATATATCTGCATAATGGTTCCTAATAGGTAAATTTTTAAGAAAAAAAAATATGCCTAAGAAGTATACAAAAATTTTTTTATTGTGTACTGATATGATATATAAGTTTACAACCGCATATTTTAAAAATAGCCCTTTTACGGTGTTAAATTTATGAGCCAACACAGCTGACGTCAGAGGGTGAGAGAAAATTGCTTTATCGATAAAAATCCCACTGGAATAGCATGTTCAGATATTTCTTGCCTTCCTAGTTTACTCTCAAAATAGCTAAAACGTATATTTTCTTGGATGCTGTTTATCATCATTTTATAAGAAAAAGAAATGTTATGCGACAAATCGAATAGAAATATATCATTTATACTATTTTTTTCAATCTAGGAAGAGTCATATCTTTAAGATATTTTTCAAAACTGGGTTTGGCTTTCGAATTCCCAAAAACGAGTGTCGGATTCAAGAAAATTGTCTCATGGGTAGCTTAGTTTTTTGATGAAATTAACTCACAAAAATTTGCCTATCATGTTTTCGTTTTGCGTGATTCATTTTTTTTTACATTTATTTTTGTAGAACAATCAAAAAAACCCTTCAGAATTATGATACGCGATTCTCCCTACATTGCCAAGGAGGAGCATTTCCGACACTATCACATCATGAGCATACTGACATGAATATAATTTGGAACGTTCATTTCAGTTTTTAAACAACATGGTACAAGATGGTAGTTGATTACGAATAATGTCTCACTGCCGGTTGACTTCAATATTTGCTATCGGTTGTGATTATTATTTGATCCGAGGTCTTTAAACATGCATGACTCTTTCAAGAAATTGTGATTATTTATTACCTTATTCAGGGTTTATGTTTGTATTTTGAAAGATTGGGAAAATGATGCTTATTGGTTCATGTAGGCATAAATTTGTCGTTTGAAATTTAGGATTTGTTAGATAGTATTTTGCATGTTTTGGGTTAGATTTTGGTCAGATTCCAAAAATGGGCTCAATAGTTTAGTCAGGAGAGCACTCCAAAGTTTGTACGCCTTAATGTTAATTTAACTTTAAACGTATTTCACGATATCCCTAGAACTTCTTAACGTATTGAAACATTTTTAATTTCAAGATACCCCTAGAACTTCTTAAACGTATTGAAACATTTTTACACACAGTACACTGTTTATCCAAATATAATTCCATGCATTTTAGTAAATATTTATTTTTTTATTTAATGATGGTCGCATAAAAATTTAATTGCAAGGTATAAACTTTTTTACATGATTTTAAAAAAATGTAATTTTATATGGCAAAATGCGAAATTTGGGCGAAATCTTTCAAAATCCAACTATCTGACTATTTTAAGTATCTGACTTTTTTGAAATTCAATTTGTCAGGAACTATTCGACCAATCCCCAAATAAAAAGTTCAAAACAAATCCTTTTCGCAAATTTTAATTTTAAAGGTTTTGTTGAAGAATTCTGAAGGAAATGCAAAGAAAAGCATGCATTCAGTTTTCGATAAGTAAATCTGAAGGTTTGAAAAAAGTTTTGTGTGAAGATTATCGTAAGTATTTCCTCGCTTTTAAAGTTTAAAGAATTTTAAACGAAGTCATATTTGGTATTGCCGTACAGCAATATGTGAAGTTGCGATTAAGGTATCGCAAAGGTTTTAGACAGAGAGCTAAATATAATTGCCATAGAATTTGAAAATTAAATTCATACAAACGTTTTGATAGGAAAATAATCCGTTTTTGTTAAGATTTTAAAAAATAACCGATTCCCTGATTATCCTAAGTTAACTCTATATATTGCAAATATTTACTATTCCGAGTAAACTCGGGCATAGCAAAATTCGTCAATACGTTTTGTTCTATCACGTTTTTACTCCACCGGAAGCAAAACAATTAATAATGATAATCTGCTGTGATTGGAAATTTGCCAATTTTTGTTTGGGAGTATTGTTGTTAGTGGGACTGCAAACTTGTTTTCTGCAATTGTATATACAATGGTTGATGAATTTACACTGAAAAAAGTGTAAAAGTGTTGGCGTTCACTAGCGAAAGTGAAAGTAATGCAGATAATTTTTCAGATTATGAAGATGTGAACATATACAAAGACTAATATTTACCTTTTTTTCATTTACCCGAGATAATTTGAGATTGTGAACTGATGGTAAATTAAATATTTTTGCGCATAAAAAATAAAAATTTCGACATAGAACTTGTGTATTATGTTTTATTTTAGTTCCTTCTATTTATATTAATAAAAGAAAAAAATATGTTGATTTTTTTCATTTGTTTTCCTTCAAAAAAATTGGTAAGGGGAGTGGTTAAACAAACAATTTATTTCTAAGAATGCTACGGCTTTTTAACGGATATTTTAAAGAAAAATTCAGATTTCATAAGAGAAATGTGACGAATATACGTAGGTTTTATAAAGGAAAATTTACCTAAATCTTACTTCAACAAAGCCTTCAGTACACGTTGTTTATTCAAGAAGATTAGTGATTTCTCAGAAATTGAAGAACATCATCCCTATTTTATTCCTTTTTTTATCATCTTATCTTGTTTGCGAATCAACTAAGAACTCACAAATATCGCCTCTTTCTTAGAAAGATATTCGAATTTACTTTGATCCCAGAAAATTGTTTCTCTCGGCGATAAATGTTTTAAAGCAGTATAAAAAAAGTATCATTTTATCAATAATATATATAATCTGTAGGTTTCGATGCTTTAAGAATGAATCTTGAATGACATTCCCATATTTGAACTTATTCTAAGCATTTATTTACGAATTGCTTCAGGACAATACTGGAGAATCCAGTCTTGGAGGAAATAGAAAATGCATGTATAAGGAATTGCACTCATATTTAATGTAAGTTAAACTGACATGCATCCATCAAAAGGATCATTTCCATTCGTAATACGTCCCGAGTGATTGTAAAGACACAGTTCTCAGTAGAACACCGTAATCAAGCATCGCAGGCAGCGGTCAGTGTGCGTGCGGGTGACCACATTGATCAGCCTGTGTTGAGACCGAGGGTGTGTGGTATCAGTCCGCGTTAAAGTGTTTTACCTGTAAAGTGCTAGACTCCACGTGCATGTCGTCAAGCTTCCAAAGCAGGGGAGCCATCCCCTATGCAGAGAATTAAAATTACGATGTCATGTCTTCGGATCATCCTCGGGGATGTTTGCCTGACCGTTGCCAATAGCCGATTGTGCAGCTCTAGGGCGACATCAGCACTAGAAAAACTGAAGCTTAGTATATACCAATATTGCCCAAAAACAGTCAAAATGACTGGATTGTGACATAATAACTAATGTGTAAAAAAAAATTTTAAAATCAATGTTTAATATTTTTAATATTTACAGTTATTTAACAAGTTATTAGTAAATATTAACACGAAAAAATATATGTTGTACAAGAAGTCACAAAATTCTAAAAAAATTGTGTCATTATATACATTATTGTTTTTCTATTTGAAATTAAAAAGCAGTCAAAATGACTTCCTTGGACAATCTAGTGTTAATAATGAATATATCGGGAATACATCCTAATTTATTTTTTTGAAAGATAAGTTATTCAACTATAGCAAAAATTATAAAAAAAATATATATGTTGAGCTTCTAGGGGAATTTAACAATACTTTTAATTGTGATCAGACGTTCCATCCTACCCTATAAAAATGCTAGCCCAGTAGAGTAAAAAGAAGAGTTAACCGTCAATTTGATTTAAGATGGTAGAAACTAATATATGGATAAAAGCGTGATATGAGCTTATTATCAGTCCAAAGGTTTAAATTTCTTGGAGCTTTTGATAGTTATTTAATTGCAAATAACTGAGAAAATAAACTTCAGCCTACCTATCTATATTATTCTAGAAAATACGTTTGTAATTTATATTGTAGAATTTCTGTTTAACATGTAAAATATTCAATTCGTTTCATTAATTTCCTAAAAAATGTGTATCTTTATATAGGTTCTTTACTACTCCATTTAACAAAACCAGAAAATTATAAAATGTTAAAAATAACAAAAATATTCCAATTTAGCACAGATAATAATAAGGCCATGAAAACTGGCATAGAAAATCGGTTTCCAACCAATCAAAAAATTCTAAATTGTTTCACTAAATATAGATTGCATTGTATTAAGCAATTTAAGCAGACATCATTAGCGTCAATAATAGTATAACAAATTTTGTAAACAAATTTTATTCAAAACAATAACAGAGTTTATTCAATACGGATATGTAGTGTTTAACCATTAACTTTGCTTTTTAGTGAATAACTTATTTATTTTTATTTCAAGAAGCGATAATTTTGTTAATAATTTAGTTTTTTTAGTCCCCTTTTTAAAGCATAATTACAAATAAACTGAACACGAATAACTTTAGAAATATTAATTTAAGGACATAGTCAGCGTATGTCTCCACGTTCACGTTAATTATTAATTTCATCTGACACAACGAATTAAAAACTAATAAACTTGCAAATTACTCCTTTTTTACTATTAATGAGAACTAAAAACTCTCTAGAAAACATCACTCAAGTCAAAATTTTTTATGGTTTTCCATTGATGAACCAACATAGTCTTGATGGTAACCCTCAATAATTCCATCATGAAACATTATGTTGTTGATGGTAACCAACATAAGTAGCAATCACCCCAATGTAGAAATCGGACTAATTTATGATGGTCCAACTTAAAAAAAAAACCAAAATCGTTTTGATGGTACATTCTTGCTGAACTAACAAAAATTTCTATAAAACTATCACAGACATTTATTGCTGTACGATTATGAACCATCACGAATTTCCTTCATAGTATCTCAGAAATCAAATGTTGGAACGATCATGAAAAATCATCATTCCTTTGTAGGAATTTGGATGTGTGTGTAGTTAATTTACGTCGCACTAGAGCTGCACAATGGGCTATTGGCGACGGTCTGGGAAACATCCCTGAGGATGATCCGAAGACATGCCATCACAATTTTGATCCTCTGCAGAGGGGATGGCACCCCTGCTTCGGTAGCCCAACGACCTGCACGCGAAGTTCAGCACTTTACGGTAGAACAGTTTAACGAGGACCAATACCGCACACCCTCGGTCCCTACGCAGACTGATCCAAGTGGTCACCCACCCGCACACTGACCGCAGCCAGTGATGCTTGACTTCGGTGATCTGCTGGGAACCGTGTCTTAACGATCAGTCCACTGCGGGACGAAGGAATTTGAACTGAATTATGACGGTTCAACATAAAATTTTTTTTTTTTTTAATTTATATATTCCTGAGAACCAACAAAAATTTCCATTAAACCATCATGGAAATGCATAGTTGGAACCACCGTGAGCCCCCACGGATCGTCATGGATTGTTGATCAATGAAAATAAATTTTCTCGTGCTGGCTAACCATCATAGTATTAGAGTAGCATTTTCCATCATGGAATGATGGAATTTCATTGGCATTTCCAATACCATGAACGTATAATGGAAAATGCTGTATAAGGATGACCATCAAATGATGTTGGGTCATCATTAATCGCACTAAAAACATCATAATTTTTTGATGGTACCATCAGGAATTTTGACTTGAGTAATGTTATTTTTAAAATATTTGAAAAATAGAAACGTGATAAACGTCTTTCAAGAACGATCTATTTGAACAAGTTTTAGTATTCAAGGATAAAATTGTCACTTTCATCTACTGTCTGAATTTTGGGCAGCTAAAAACACAAACTATTCTGGAGCTGCAAGAGAGGAAGATAGAGACACACAGAATCTTCATTTTATTATTATAGATTCGATTTCAAACCAATTACGAAAACTGAATAAAACTTTTGCTGCAGTAAAGGTTTCTGTGTGTCTAAATTAAACTTTGCAGTGTTTTGGGTCTCCAATAATATAAGTATTTAAACTAAAAAGCTGTGATTTCTTAAAAGGGACCTGGATTAAGCGTGTGGATCAGAAATAATTCCTTCTCTTCGATTATTACATTCATTCAAACTCATTTTCTACTCAATGCATTTAGAAATGGAAGGAAATAGTTCGAAATGAATTAGTAGAAATCTTTCCCTTTCTGGTGCATAAGTGCAAGCGGCTTAAATTCTTAGCAATATATTGGTTTTAATTAGCCAATGAGATCAAGTTTGCACGAAATTATGCAATCCAGTGCGTACTTATCACCTAAGGGTATTCTCTATAACTTAATCAATTTATTTTCACAAAAGATAACTTTTTTCCTTTTGATATGAACTAAACCCAATTAAAAGTGTATCCTTTCGAATACATTCACGGTACTTTAACTCTGACTGAAATTATTTTTCCGGTAAGAGCAAAATCATGAATATTTGCCTTGTTCTGACAATTTATAAACTTTGATTATAAAATCTTTAATTTTATAAATCTTTGATTGCATATAAAATCCTTAACTTTATAATCCTTGATTATAAATTTAAAATTCCTTGGTAAGTAAAGAAGTTTCAATTAGATCTAGTAATTAGTACTTTTGTAATAACATATAATAACTACTTTTTCTTAAATAATTTAGTTCTGACGTTGTTCTGAAGCTGGTTTATTCACTGCAATATTATGTCTAGTGACCGGCAGATAGTGTTCCAGTCACTAACGGTAAAAATAAAATTGCACCCGGAAAGCTATCATAATCCTAAAATTACAGGTCTGCCCGTAAAATGAATGGACACAATGTTCAATAATGTATTGTTAGTGATTCAATAGTATGCTCACAAAAATTTCTTCAGTTCAGGTTCAACTGGGGGGACTCGTTTGTCAAATGAAAGAGAACCATAGAGGTGAAGTTGTGAAGATCTCAAAAATATTAAGAAGTGGTAGATTTACGTGTTCGTTGTCCATTGTCACTTATGTAAAGCAGTGTTTCCCAAACTTATGTCTTCTGTGTACCCTTTCTAAATTTTTCGTAACGCTGTGTACCACTAATAAAAAATGAGTGTCATTTTTACTATGAAAAAAATTGCTCAAAAGTTAAAAATCACAACTGGCTGTTGACACCACTAATTATTAACTGTTAACCACACTTTGGGAAACACTGATGTAGAGGATGCAAGTAAGAGGCATTCTTTCGAACTGGTTGGAGTCGAACCAATGACCTTTAGTTCCATAGAGTCAGATAAGAAGTTTTATTTCAGGGTTCTTTTTCCTCAAAGAAGGAATATGGCTGTTAAAAGCAACAGTCATCTCTTACAAGTTTTGCGGAAGATTGCCATCATTACAGGCACTAAAAAGAAGGGAACTGTCGGTATAAATTAATGGTCAGCTTTTAAATTTCAGTCTCGCAAAAAAAAAACATTTTGAGGAATTCACTTAGGAAGGTATGAATGGAAAAAAAAAATTCTGAAAGATATTTTTACATTTCCCTGCATTTTTTGATAAATATTTTTAGAGTTTGGTATACAAGTGTCTTAGTTATGACACACCCGAATTTGGAGTTGCATTGCCTTTAACTCTTTAGATGATTGTGATGTTTTCTAGATATCGCAATTACCCAATTAATATGCATTACACACATTAACTTTTTTTTAATCGAAGGAGATAATAAGATTTTGCTGTTTGGAGTTTGGGAGAAAAAAAGAGAAAAAAACTCAGTTTTGATAGATTAAAAAGACACCAGCTGGCTTCTAAAACGACAAAGAATTAAAAAAGCCATTTTTTATGTATTATAAATTAGAAACAAAACCATAGCTTAAAAATATGTACTATTTTTTTGAAAAAAATTCTGAATTTTAAAAATAACATAACTTAAATGCTTTTGAATTTCATTATATTTATTATTTTATTTTTAAAAAAAAATTCAGTGATTTTTTGAGATTTTCCAATCTAATGTATCTCATTTATATCAATGATCAAGTCTTAATTGTTGCACACTTTTATGAACGCAAACTTCGAGGCGAAAATTGTGACATTTCTGTATACTGACATGTATTACATGTACATGTATAATTAACATTGAGAGGGTTAGCTAAAGATGGGAGAAAATTAATCTAACGGGCATAAATAACTGTTAGAAAATTACAACGGCCTTAAAAGATGTATATTGTTTGCTAAAAAATCATTATGGTTTATAGTGGAGTCGTGGTACATGAGGGAATGGAGTACTATCCCAGTGAGGTTCCTAGGTTCGAAATCTATCATTGGCAGATCGATACAAAAACTAATTTTTCGCGAAAATTAATTTAACGGGCATAAATAGCTGTTACAAAACTACAACGGCCTCAAAAGATGTACACTACTGGCCATTAAAATTGCTACACCAGGAAGGCGACACAACACGAACGTGAAATTTCCAGGACGGATAAAGCAGGGTGTGGTATTCAAATTATTAGCTTATCAGCGCATTCGTGCAAAGCAGGCGGCGATAGAGACCCTTACAATGTGAATAAACAAAGAGATTTGATATTAACTTACTCATGCAGAATTGAATTTGAGGGTTGTTTTGGGGGTAAAGTTTTTGTTATGCCTCGTGTAAGAATGAGAAATGCCTACCAGCACGTTTGATCGAGGTCGAATTGTGGTCTACCAGGATTACGATTTATCATACCGAAGTATTGCTGCTCGCGTTAGTCGAGATCCCATGACTATTAGCTGAATATGGAATCGATGGGTTCGTGACAGTCATATGGAAAGCCGTGAAGGATCTCAGCGGCCCCCCATCACTAACAGCCGAGAAGACAAACATGTTATCCACATGGCCTTAAGTGATCGTGCAGTTACGTCACGAATCCTGAGTCAATAAAAGGGGTCATTTGCGAGACAACAATTGTCTGCACTAACAGTTCGACGACGTTTGCAGCAGCATGGATCGTCAGCACGGCAACCATGGCTTCGGCTATTCTTGACGCTGCATCACAGGCAGGAGCGCCTCAAATGGTGCGATCAAGGACGAACCCCTGGACGCAGGGATGACATGATGTCGTCTTTTCAGAAGTTTATAGGTTCTGTATGCAGCATTGTGATGGCCGCATCCGTGTTTGGCGACATCGTTGAGAACACCCATTGGCTGCTTGCATTCGACATCGTCATACTGGCCCATCACCAGGAGTAATGGTACGGGATGCCATTGGATACACGTCTTGATCACCTTCTGTTCGCAATGCCGGCACTTTGAACAGCCTCCGTTACATTTCTGATGAGTTAGGGCCAGTTGCTCTGCCTTATTTTCGAGGCCTTCATAAAGCTACGTTTCAGCAGGACAATGCACGACTGCATGTTGCCCGCACAGTACTGACCTTCCTTGACACCGAACATGTTCGCCTGTGGCCCTGTTTAGCACGTTTTCCTGATCTCTCACCAATTGAAAACGTCTGGTCAATGGTTGCCGAACGACTGGCACGCCACTACTAATCAGGCACTTCAGTCTATGAATTGTGGCATAATATTGAAGTTGCATGGAATGCTGTACCCGTCCATGCTATCCAATCTCTGTTAGACTCGATGTCCAGGAGAATAACTGCTCGACCTATCGTTTCTCGAACATTTCGTTTACTTATCGATTCAAATTTTACGACCAGCTAGAACCAGCACCAATTACAGAACTGAGATAAAATATCTTCAGTAGTAGATGGCTGATGGGTTAGATGCTTGGGGCTTGTCGTCGTGCTGACCGTAGTAGGTTTTTGTGTTTTTCCTCTGCAAGTAACGTCCAAGCGGTTTAGTTTCATAAAAAATGTCTCTTTTAAAGCTATTTCGCCCATTGTTTGAACCAAGAGTTCCTGTCTTCTAAATTGGGTTCAAAACTACAGAGTTAAGCATTGATAGTCGTCAAGTCTTGTAAAAGCGTGCCTATTTTTCAGTGCTTGAAAACTTTCGACTGTTAAATCTATTTTGTATATTTTCGAAGGGAATGAAATATTTTCAATCAATTAAGAGTTCACCGCTTCAGTTTCTTGGGATTATTCACTTAATAAGTGTATTATTTTCAAAGTAGGTTATTTTTTAATTATGAATTTTATGAATTTCATTTTTTAATTTATGAATTTAATTTTTTCATTACATTTCTTGATTTTCAATATCGAAAAAAATACTGTGCACAGAAGAAAAAAGCCAAAACACTCTGAATGATTGATGATCAAAAAATCTGATATTTATTAATTTGGACTCAATTTTTAAAGAAGGAAATCTTTCTAAGTATTCGACTGTAACTAACATAATACAATTAGCATAGCCTTCTAACCATTAAGTTTCAATCTCAGCACGTGAAAACCAGACCATTAAATCAAAAGTTATTCAGGGTGTTTTTTTTTCTTTTTTTGCTCATTGCACGTATACTGCCCGACAATAATCTAAGAGAAACATTCAGTTTTCGTCATTGTTTTTTTTTTTTTCAAATTTGTTAAAAATACTTAACGAAAATCAATCCATTAAATTCATTTAGGAAAAATTCATTTCATATCCAAATATTCCTTAAAAATTGCTCAAGGTTTGAGCATTTAGAGTAATCCTTTTATACCTCAAATGCGCGGAAAATATTTAATTTTTATTTTCGTAATTTTGTTTCGAATGGAATTTCGTGACTTATGAAAAAAAATTCAAATTTGAATACGTTGAAAATTTTAAAATGTACCAGAAATTTTCTAAGTAGTTTTCGTGAATTTTTATAGAAAGCTCTGATGGGTTTTCCACAAATTTTTGTTTGCACAATTAAACAATATTTTTTTTTAAATGATGTGCAGCGTAGCAAAAGATCATCCCTTTGATGTTTAATTTCCTTTCTTATTCTTTCACAAATCATTGAATTCTTTGTTCTGTTTTATTCTATGATAAAAAGAAAACCACCGAAATTTCCTTAAAAAAAATTCGAAAGCTGCTTAAAAGTTGCTGGAGACTTTTTTCAATTTTTAGATATTCAAATAAGACTTTTCTCATAAATTACCAAATACGATTCCTAACAAATTCATGAAGAAATTTTTTTTTATTTTTTACTTCGTAATCTTATAAATGCGTATACTCAGTAAAAGCGGACTACTTTAAATACTCATATCTTGTGAAGTTTTTTAATATTTTTTTCCAAATTTTAAAATAAAATTTTTTTTATTAATTAAAAATTATTCAAAAATTTATTTTTTTAATTTTTATAAAAATTTCTACAGTTAGAGTAAAAAAGAAAAAAACGCAAGGCAAAAAAAGAAAAGAAAATTTCGTAAAAAGTGTCCGTATTTTCATAAATATTTAAATTAGGATTACGAAATTATATGAAACTGTTAAATATTCACTAATTAATTGATACATGTTTCAAGCTTATTGATAACTATTTTGAGTTAGGGAGTTCAAAAATTATTATCGTTCTGTCTTTACACTTTATTGATAATTATGAGAAATCGTACGACTTAAACATACAATAAAAAGGTTTACAATAATTTTTTAGGTATATTTTCAAACATTTGAAGGAAAAAAAATGCCAAAAAAAATTACTGTGTCTCTTCTATTATTGTAAGACAGTGTATAAAGAGGAGATGATAAATAAAAAAAATTGTCCCACTCATTATAGACATATTTCATCTTAGTTTGTCATTTCTACTCATGAAAACAGGATTAAGATTAATAATATAAATAATTTCTTTTTGGCCTCTTTTTTTTTTCAGTGTAAGAGAATGAATCTTTTATTAAATTCCATTGCAATAGAAGATGTACATTCTTACATATTCTCAATCTTTCGAAACTTTTTTTTATCTAGGAGGAATGTTTTTTTTTTTTTTTTTTACCGACAATTATATCTTTTCGGCTAGATTTAATTGACTTTTCTTGCAATTTTTTCTTGCATTGTAGTAGAGATAAAACGAAATAAGCAAAATTATAAAAAAAAAAAAAAAAAATACTTCCATCTGAAAAAAATTCGATTCGTCTCTTAAAAGCTTTAATAAAATTCCGTTGAAAATGCATTTAAAAAGTTTAGAATTTTTAATGTATCTGCATTTCTTGGATAAGAAATTTCCACATAAGAATAATTTTC
>OX421971.1:11588827-11596327 GCA_949128135.1 Parasteatoda lunata | reverse complement strand
ATATTGAAAATAAATATTGAATCTTTTCTTTCTAAATCCTTTAGTAAGTAAAAAAAGTTTTTTTTTATCTGAAATATGCAGGTATTATAATTCTATAGATTTTACCTCCTTGAAATGAAAAGATGTCATCTGTTCATCAAATCACACGATTATATCCACAAAAAGGAGTGCTTTCTAATATTGAATCAATATAGCCAAAGCAAAATATATCAATACAATAGTGTAAGGAGCACATAAAATAATTAAAACAAAATAGAACAAAATAAGTAAAAGATATATCACTTTAAAAACACAAAATAAAATGTAAAGAAAATAAAGAACGAAACACAAAACAAATTTTGTCAATCGAACAAAAACACATTTTGTTTCAATTTTTTGAGCGCTACTCACACCATTAGTAAATATTTATGGTACACTATTAGATATATTTTGTTTTAGCTATATTGATACAATATTCGAAAGCACTCCTTTTCGCGGACATAATTTCGTGTGAACTGATAAAGGGATTATATGTTTTCATTTTTTCCCTTTTTTAAGGTTTTTTTTTTTTTTTTTAAATATTATTGGTATATAATATTTTTTAAAAATAATTTAATTATTTTTCTTCTCTTTTCATTATTCTCTATTATTTTTCATATTTTCTCGATATTTTTAACTTATTTTATGATTTCTATATACTTTCAGCTTATTCATAATAAATAAAACTTATTATAATAAAACCTTTATTGTTCTATAATACATATATAAACATTAGCATTGCTATTTTTATTTTTAAGTCATACCATTTGGTTTCCTACGGATTTTATTAGTGGTAATCAAACATTAATAACCATCTTTTACCCTAAAAACAAACTACTTTTCAGAAGAATCTACATATTTATGAGAAATTATGGAAGTAACTCCTCCCCCCGCCCCCCCAAAAAAACGCTAGACATAATATTAGCGCCGCTTATTTAAGTGCCCTCCACCAATAAGTGAAGTCTCCTAAGTGCAGTCAATGAAATACAATAGTTTCACTTTTAATAAAGTTAAGAGAAAACAAGTATCCCAATTATGCATCCATTAAGAAATGATTTTTTGAGGAGGATTACAGTTGTAAACATATTTTTTTAAAAAAATTCAACATCTTTTATGATATCAAATTACAACATTTCGCTTAAAGTTTTATTTTTATTTTTTTGTCATTCTTTTTTACTTTCTTGAGGGAGAGGATTTAACAAATAAGATTAGATCTTGATATAGGTTTTTTTTTTACATTAATCTGCCTGCATAAAAATATTAGAAAAATCTTTGCACATGAATTGTTTTTGCGAATTGCATAATATATAAATGGTAACTAAAATAATGGAAATTCTTTTGTTTGACACAACGGTGATAGGAAACAAAATTATAAAAAAAATATATGGAAACCATTAACCGCGAGCTAAATATAATAATTATATATTTAAGGTCATGGAATTTGGAATAAAAGATTCTGTGTTACAGACAAATGGGGTATCATTTGGTGGAGAAAATTTGAGAGATAGACCGAGTCTGATCCTTTTTTTTTTTTTTTTTTTTTTTTTTTGAAAATTTAAAGAGAGAAATTTGCTTTGAATTTTAAGCAAGTTAAATAAATCTCTGAAGAAAAATAATTCTCAAGACCTTGAACGTTGCTTTTAACTTCGTTGTTTTCGTAATTACAACATAACAATAATTTTGTTTTTTTTTTATTTCTAATTATAATCCTATCTTATAGATAATAATAATGTTTGAATGAAAGTTTGATATCTAAAGAGTAATATTTTGCAAATAATAAAATACATTGCATGCATATACGTTTAGCAAATACAATAAAATATTTTTTGTAAATAATAAAATATAAAAACTGTTACAGTTTTTTTTTCAAATACAAGGAATGTTACATAAGCTTAATTGAATGAATTATTATTTATTTAAATATTATGAACTTTCAAAAAATAATAACATGCAATTGCGGGATCGTAAGAGTGAGATTAGAGTAAAGGTAACATCTAATCACAAAAGATAGGACGTCACAAGAGTTAGGTCATATTTTAGAATACGAAAGAAAACTGTGATTTGAAAACTAAGCACCCAGAAAATGCTATTTAAATAAATTGCCCAAAATAACTTTAAGAATAAAAACTATTGGGAGTACAAATTAGTTCGATCTGTTTTCAGAAGATGGATCTGGCTGTTATGAATGTTTCATAGTGACAACTGGTTTCGGTGGTTTCAGAAGAGGTTAGACATCTGTTAATAATATTCAGTTTATATCGCTTTGAGTTTCATACAAAATCCCTGTTTCTTACTTTGTTGAATATGTCAAATTTTGGGGTAACTAAGCACCATTTGCGGGAGGTTTTATGTTTCTGCTTTAATTGTAAGAAAAATGCAGCTGAAGCGCATCGAATACTTGTAGAAGTTTATGGTGACAATGCTCCATCTGATACGTTATGTAGGAAATGGTTTCGACGTTTCAAGAATGGTGAATGGTGTTGTATACTATGAGTTGCTACAAGTTGGTGATTCCATTACAGGCAATCGGTATAGGCTACAATTGATTCGTTTGAGCTGTGCATTATTAGAAAAAAGGCCGGAATACGAGCAAAGACATGACAAAATCATTCTTTTGCATGATAACAGTCGGCCTCATGTCGCAAAAGTCGTAAAAAAATTTTTGGTAGCGCTCAAGTGGGATATTTTTACAACACTCGTCGTATTCACTGGACATAGCTCCTTCTGATTACTGATTGTTCCGCCGGATGCAGCATGATTTGGCATGTCACCGGTTTACTTCTTTCACAGAATTCGAAAATTGGCTCCTAACTTGAATTGCCTCAAAAGACGAGACATTTTTTCCAGATGGAATTCGAAAATTGTCTGTGAGGTGGGAAAACGTAGTAGTCAGCGATGGACAATACTTTGATTAATCTGTTCATTAATTTTGTTCTGAAATAAATGCTTTTTTGACCACAAAAAAACGGACCAAACTAATTTGTACTCCCAATACTTTAATATAACTTGAAGTTAAATTAGTTTAATCGAAATGTATTAAATCAATAAATAATTTTAATTTAAAAATTAAAGTGTATTGCACCAATTATGCAATGTTAATCCATTTAAGAAAATATACTTTAACTTATACTAGAAAAGTTTTTCTAAAGTCAAAACATATTTTAAAGAAATTTGATTAATTAATATAGTTTCTGAAAAAGGCAAAATTTAACCAAACTTTCATTTTTTAATCCACTGCTCAAAATATTCTTCGAAAGAAAGCTGTTTTCTTTAATAACTTCAAGACAAATTAATTTCAATGAAGTTTAATTACTCAATAAATAATTTTAATTTAAAAATTAAATTATAAAACACAAAAAATGGAATTTTAATCAATATCAAAATTATTCTGTAAAAAAAACTTTATTATACCTTCAGGTCACAAATTATATTTTCACGAATAACAAATATATCCTCAACATAATTTATAGAAAAATCACGAATATACATACATTATCGATATTAAAAGTACTGATGCATTTTCTTATTTCCTATGATAAATTTGAATTTTTTTAAAAAGAAGTTCCGAGTTGGTTTCCATGGGAACTGTCAAGCTGAAGGAGCCATTACTTTCTGGAAGCATAAACAGCAAACATATCTTAAATTTCCAAATCCAATTTATCGTAACTCCCTTGACATGTAATTGACAAGTATAGTGCATGATACAATGGTTATCAGAAATGAAGAAAAAACTATAAAAATAACAATAAAATTTCCCCAAAACATTTATTCGGTTAAATTTATTTCTCAGTTTCGTATGTTATACTAAATGTAACTGTAAATTATAAGTATAAAGAATTATAATTTTGAAATGCAGAATTCGGGTAGGCCGAAAATTCATGAATTATAATATTTATAACAAAATGAATAATTTAAATAAATTATATTTGGATTTTATTTACCGGAATTTTGTTTTTATTTATTTGTTTTTCTTAGTTTACTATTGGAATTGAAGAGAATATTTTTAAATTGCAATTTACAATCAAAATAAGATCACGGCAAATTTATTTCGGAAAAATTTGATTACCAAAAAATTGAAAATTGGCGAATCAATTTTTTTTACATTCAGAAATATGCATACCACACTACGGAAGTTTTACCGAAATTTTTTCTTCATGTGTTGATTCTCATCACATAGAAAACTTAAAATTTCCGGTACTTACTCATTAATTATTAGTTTTTTTTTTAGCTTATTATTAAGATTGAACAAAATATTTTTAAATTACAATTTACAATCGAAATAAGATCACGACAAGTTTCTTTCGGCATAGTCTGATTAATATTAAATTTAAAATTGGCTAATCAATTTTATTACATTAGAAATGCATGATAAGATTCTGCTTGTTTAGATACAGGTTACAAGCTCCTTTCAGTCCAAAAAAGTATTTCACAAACTTTAAAATTTGGTCACTAGGTTCAATTAAATTCATTGATATATATATATATATATATATATATATATATATATATATATATATATATATATATATATATATATATATATATATATATATATATATATATATATATATATATATATGAGAGAGATAGAAGCTTGAAGTTTCATGAATTCTATGTGAGTGGGGAAAAAATAAGGATTAAATGGTACAAAGAGGAGTTCAAGATATTTCTGTCAGTTAAGCAGATTCTAATTGTATAACTTGCGATTTATCTTATTCTTTAATCGGATCATTTATGCTGCCTTAATATAGCGTAAGAAAAAAAACTAGAAACCAGCCAAGAACAAAAGGCAAAACAAATACATTAGGTCACCTCCGTTTTAGTGAACCTGAACATGAATTTATCAATAAATAATAAATGTCCAAAAGAGTATGCGCTAATTAAAAGCCATATTGATTTACATAAATTTTCACAAAAAAATTTCATAAATTTTCACAAGAAGAAAAAAGCTTGCACAAAAACAAGAAACAATGTATAAAAGAAAAATAGAAAATAACTCATTTTAACGTGTTTGTATAACCGTTTGATCTATTTAGAGCTGGGATGGTTGAGCAGACAGAGTACTAGCCTCGTAAGGATGTGTCCTAAGTTCGAAAATTGACCATAGCTGGTTTATGGGCTTACTGCTGCTTCTGGTTTACACCGACCCCAGTGGTAACGAAACATTTTTCCAACTGTGACGAATTATGGCTTAGAATTCCCTTGCGGTCGAGATAACCATGGGAGATTATTCGTGGTATTCCTCGTCATGTAAAGCAAATACGGATTGCTTTCATAAGACAATTTCCTGAGAAAACGTGTTCATTACAATTATCGATGAAATACGTTCCAAGACTTTTGCGTTATTTAAAATCTTACAGTGGTACAGAATTGAACATTATGAGTAATAACACTAAATTTAATATGGGTCAACAGCTCAATACCGGTTTATAAAATGAAATTTACTTACTTATTGATTATTAATTAGGTCTTATAAAGAAGAAAATAGCGAACACTTAACATAGAAACCAAATCAATTGCAATGTTTTACAATTTAACACTTTTGACAAAGAATAATAACTTAATGACAACCAAAATTTATTTTTCTTTTAAAGTCGTGAAAATAAGATCGGTAATTTCGATGAAATATGAAAGACAACGCGTTTTATCGTAATTTTTTTATTAAAGTTTAGGTGACGGCACGCAATCTTTTCGTAGAAAAGGTAATTAGCGAATTAGATTCTTAAAGTCGATAAATTTTTACAGAATAAAAGTGATGCAGTAATTAAACTATCTTTTTCAGTCTGTTTAGTTTAAAACACAAGGAAAAGTTTATTTTAACTTAAAATAAAGGATTTTTTTTCGAACTAGTTCTCTTGTCATTAAATTTTAAATAAAAGAATGGAACATTTGCTGCCCTTGTTCTTAAATTTTGGCATATCCTGTTCCCTGGAAAAATTAGTTCCTCTTTAATATTGTCTCGCTAGGCTTACCTTAATTAATTTTGATATTGATTTTTAAAATCTCGATACATTTTTCCTTTCATCGCATTTTCAGAAATCAGACATTTAAAAAAAAAAAAATATTATACCTTCCGCTAATGGTTCGCTGATTTCATTACTAATTAAATTTGAAATAAGAATAGTCTCCCACCTTTATATATTGAAATTAATTTTTTTTTCTTTCAAATGTAATAACTTTTATTTATGGCTTTATAAGCTATTACTTAGCCATGAAAGTATAATTCATTCTTTTATAAGTTCTATAAATAATAGGTTTACAGTATAAGTGTTTCCGATTTTTAAATAGTTTGATATCATCTGCGTCTTTTATTGTAAATTCTTAATTATTTAGTTTAATTTAAATCATTATTGTCATTCAATAATTATTTTAAGCTAAAATACACTTGAAATGCAATGAAACAAACATATCAGACAAATTATGGCAGAAGCATGTGTAAAATATAGTATTCTAATGAATTATGTATACAATTTTATTTTATTTCGAAAAGTTAGAAATGCTGTATTTTTTTTTCTTTGAACTAAATAATTAGATGTGCGTAATTGCGTTTCTGAATGAGTACAAAAACGTTGAACAAACATTTCAGTTTAGTTGCAACTGTTACGTTCATTTAACAATTATGAATCCATAGAAAGTCTTGCTGTTTATTAATCCATTGGAGAATGAGGGCGGAACAAAGATTCTCAAGGAAATCACAATTTTTACTAAAGTCTGTCTAAGATTCTATTACTGAATGGAATTAATATATCATTCACACTGGGACAATTCTCATCCCTTTTAGGCTGTATTCCTGAAGCGTAAGATGCAAGCTTTCAGCAAGTTAGAATGCCTTTAAACGAAATATATAATTTTTTTCAAAATATTTTATTTTTATCGATTTTTCTATTTTATATTTGTTAGAAGTTTTACAATTGGTGCTGAATTGAATGAAGTAGAATACAATGTCCTAATATTTAGAAGAACTGTCGAGATAGTCTAGTTGATAAAGCGTTGGGCCTATGTCCAAGAGGTCATGATTTCGATCCCTGCCGGTCGAAGACTCCCTGTGAACAATTAAAAACGATAAAATTGTTTCCAATTGTTGCATTAAATTGTTTCCTTGCAGACTGTATCAAATCTCTCAAATTTGTACTCATTTATGTTGATTATTAAAATAATCATAGAAAATAACTAAAACATATATCATGTAACATATATAATGTGCATATATATGTATGTGTATATATGTCTGTATATATATATATATATATATATATATATATATTATATATATATATATATATATATATATATATATACAGTACAGGTCAAAAAGTTTAGACTCACTTGTATTTATTTCAAAACTTCAAAAATGATAAATATTTCTGACTTGAACGTATAATTTATCAAACGTAAACATCAACAAACTTCGCAAAACGCTGTTTCCATTTAAAACTACTCATTATTTTTCATTTTGTATCTATTCTGTCATTGTTAACGAAA
>OX421971.1:11531603-11588627 GCA_949128135.1 Parasteatoda lunata | reverse complement strand
GAATTCGGCTCAAGCGTGCTATGATGCTGTCCGAAAAATAGCAAATGGTGATATTTTACACAAATATCCCCAAACAAGAGATAGCACTCAAAACTTGGAAAACTTTACGCTTTATTTATGTTGTAATATTAATACTTATTCAAATTTATTTTCTACTCACAACATTTTAGAATTTACAGAAATCTCTTTATGAATGGTAAAATTACTCATAAATTTAAACATACATCACAATAATAAAATTTCCTAGAATATCAAGCGTGTTCATACATCGCGTCGTAAACTTAGAATAAGCGGGGAATATACCGCTATATTTCTTCCTAATGTAAATAACTAAGTATTTTTTATTATGCATAAAAATATTCATGGCATTAGCAAATGCCTCATGTCTGCATTAGATTCATAAAACATATCAATTATTATTACTGAATTCAGGGATTAAGTAAGATTTAGGCTTCGAGATTTTCACTTGTTAATTTCGATATAAGTCGAGTTTTTACAAATTATAACTTTGAGAGGATCTTTTACAACTTTCTTATGTTAAGAGTATAGTCAAAAGATATGTGTAGGTTTTAATTAATTCCGTGTAGTGGAAAGAATACATACTAAAATCGAACAAGATTTAAACTGCATTTTTTTACAAAGTCTGCATTATTTCAAGTCTGTTGTTTCAATTAGAATAATCAGAATTGCGTGCATCTGCATACTCATAATCCAAATCGCTTCCCATCTTTAAAAAGAAAAAAAAAATATCGCCCCTACTCTGACTGTTTTGAAATTCTAAATATTCATTTTGTAGGCTAAACGTTCATGTAAAGAAGGTCAGTTATTCTTTTTTTTCATCAATGTTATCAGTTATACCGCAAATTTTGCCCAGCGCAATAGTTAGTTTAGTTCTTTGGACATTAAACTTCTACCCAGAAAGAGTGAAAACACATGTTTCAAACTTTACTTGCTTCCATATGTTAGGAATAGCAAATACATCATTTAAATAATACTGTTTACCCCTATACAAGTGGAAAAAGGGTTAAAAAATTATATATTTTACTAACATAACCATCTTATTAACCATTAATCAATCATGTAATAATACGTTCTTTAAAGAAAATATTTTGCCTAAAGGTTGGCACAAAACGTAATTTATATGAATGGTATCATACATACACCTTTTTCTTTTCTTTATCTTTTGCTTAATAAATAAGGCTTCATGAATAAGTCACGGTTGTTTTGTTTCTGAATCTTCATTTGCCGAAGCTGGCATCATCTGTACAAACTGACTGTACAATCTAGATAGTACGCAATTCTATATATTTTAATCTTTGTTTTCCATACTCCCAGACATAAGTCATTATTTATTTTATTATTTAACTATTCTCGACAAAATAGTATATAAATATGTGAACAACAATTTATTTTATTTGAACAGAAATTGAAAGTTTTGATATCAAAGCAACATTTTACATCATATTTTTAAGTATAATTTCCCCATGCTTTATATTTACAGACATGGATTTATCTTTTATCATTTAAAAGACTTTATTATTAATATATTTATGAATCGAAATAGCTCATTTTTGGATGATTTTTAAACATTAAATCAGATTTCCCAAGCTTAACGTGTGCTTGAAATATAAATTATGCTATTCTATTCATAGCGCTGCAGATGTTTAATTTTTCAGCTTGAATTCTTGCGAATGTTCGTCTTACTTTAAAAGGCTTAAATAAACTAATTTTAAATACAGAATATTGTGTAATGAGATTAATAAAAATATTGAATTAGTAGTTTTCAAATGCAATTTCATTCCTGAATTAATTTTCGTGTACTTAATTGCGTCCTTCATTATTTACTACTCGTTAGTTGTCAGTTTCTCGTTGGTTGAGCTGCATTCTTATTTCTGGATTTTAATTTGAGACAGCTTAGTTGGTTTGAAATGCAGAGCTCTGAGAAGAGGTGTCTCAAGACTTTCCTGCAAAATAATTAGGGTCACTTCAGAAATCCGTTGGAATTTAGTTCCTCCTTTTAAATCCAGGAGGCTTATCATCTTGTTACGACAGTATTGAACTGTCTAATCTAAACCTCCTTGAACCAGTATTATGGATATATTAAAAGCCATGTTATCTATGGCACATCTGAGCGACAAAAAGAATGAATGAGGTTATCAGATATTAACATAATGAAAAAAATTCTGCATAACTGCTTTTTTTTAAAAATTATATTGATTAAAATTTTAGAGCATGTCCAGACTCATAACAAATCAACACCTCTGAGAGTACTGGATTGGAGATGGATCGTTATCTGATTCAGGTTAAAATTACGATCTGTGGATGACTGAATAGATATGTGAATGGGTCCGCCCTATAAATGAGTGTGACGTATGGGTGTGGCAGAAGTTGAATTCTTGGCCATAGATGGTGCCACTGGAAAATAAGAGCAATCGCACCCCTCTGCCTTCACAGGCATACGAAGCAAGCAAGTTATAATAGGGTGCTAAGTTTATTGGTCTCATCGAATATCTTAAAAATGCTCTGGTCAACTTCTTCACACAATGTTTCATTGCACAATGCTACTGTTCAACTTGATTGACGATTGACTAGGGAAGATGGCTGAAGAGGTGTAAAGAGTTCACTGACAATTTGGTGAATCTGAAGTCAATTGCGATAGGTACGTTATGGATCACATAGCTGTACATTATTGCTCACTGTATATTGCTGTACATTATTTAGCACATAGAAAAGAAGTGAGTTTGCATTCTTGGTTTCACAGCACTTACCAGGAAAAATTCACTTAAATATAAAAATGCCCTGATTTTGCACCGATTACCTCAATTTACCTCAGTATTTTCGTTTCGCAGTACAATTTGAATTAATGGCATTTTAGTTTAACATTGAATTGTAATTTTTTTATAGTGCAATGAAGCTGATTTAATGAATATAAAGGACTATAGATATTTAGAAAATATGATGGTATAAGGAATTAAAATTAATATGAGTGCATAGAATTAATATTAACCATTCTTTTTCGCTTGACATAATATATTATGCATGCATAATTTCTTTATATACAAGGAACAAAGAGCAAAATCAGTAACTACTAATTGAGTAACTCTAGAAATTCATAGTGATTTATTGCTCATATATTAAATCTCTCAATTACAAAAACTGTCAGAAGACAAATTGTAATGTGGTATAAAAGCAAGATTATATAATTTTAAAATATTACTCAAACGTTAGTGTTAGGACTTTTTACAGAGACTGTAGAGAAATATTTCTGGAATTTCTATTAAAAAGGAACGCGTTGTTTGCGTAGCAGCGATGTGAAATGTATAAAGTTACATTTCGATTTATACGAAGCTGCTTCGATTTTATTAACATTTTTGCTAATGCTGATACTTAAAGTGACCACCGCAATTTTTCAGAAGTATTTTATTAAACATATATAAGAACCTCAGTATCAAATCATTTTGAAAGAATTTTTTTAGTAAAAATTTTATTCTTGAGTGAGTGAGAAAACTAGGATTTGAATATATTCATACGACTTTAAGATTTTTTTCAAGAAAATTCAACTTAATAACATGAATTGTAAAAAGGATCATTTAAAAAAAATTCAAATATCGTGTTTGACTTTCTTTCCTTGTTTTATTTCGGTGTTTTCTTTTCTGTATGATCTACCATTACTCTCTCTACCATTCGATTCTTTACATACATCTACCATTTGATGCTACATCGAAGGGTACGATAAAAACCAGTTCCAGTACGGTTAAAAAAAACGAAAAAAAAACACGTGAGAGCTGAGGAGCAAATAACAGAGAAGAGATGCTCTCCGAATTCAGAATGCAGCTCATGAAAAATGTATCAACCGACAAAATAGATCGTGAAAAATTGGGGTACTGTCTTCGAATGGTAAAGTTTGTGGGTGGGGATTACCGACTTTATTTGTAGGTCGATTTATAAATTACAAGGATTGACGAGAATATATGCGGTATTGATTTCACATTAAGATTACAAGCTTACGCGAATGCTCCAGCTCTAAATCATTTTAATTTTTACTGAAAGTAACTTTTCTGAAGAAAAACAAAACCTATCAACGCAATATTAGTAATTTTTAAAAGTGGATCATGGGTAAAAGTTTTATTTCCACTGGAAGAAATTTCACTATTTTGAAATAGTGAATACCCTTTAAATAATAAATTTCATTTCAAAACATTCTTAATTTAGATAGGTTTTTTATTCAGAATCGTAAAAAAAAAAAAAATATGTAGGAAAATAAAATTATCATGCATTAAACGTAATAAATTTTTTTTGTCATTGTTTTTAAAGTCTTTAAAAAGTAAATTATTTCGTTTAGAAATCTTGACATAGTTAATTAAAACAACTACAAGAGGGAGTTTTTCTTGTGTTGTTTGAAAAATGTTGACAAGTACAAGTAAATACTTTAGTGTTACAACTAAATACAATGCATACATTATTTTAAGTATAAAAGAAACACATTTTCATTACGTTTACCAGTACTCCTACAAACACACATATTATAGGATAGCCTAGTTGGGGTCAAAGGGTCCTCCAGGATCAATACCTCTGGGGGTACTGGATCGGAGATTGATGGTTTAGTTCAAAACTATGATCTGCGATTACATGGATGTGTCCTCTCTGTAAATGGTGGAAGCATGAGACAGAAGTTGAAATTTTGACCATAGATGGCGCAACTTAAGAACAAGATATGCACCCTCTGCCTTAAAATAGGCTTTCAGTATTGAGAAAGGGCCTAAGATAACAGCAACACATTTGTTATCAATAAAGTGTTACATAGCGATTTCAGAAAAATGTATAAAATACTAAGACAAAGTATCTTAAGAAGCCAATAAGATGCACAAAGACCAATGGGTTATAATGAATTGGGTAAATAAAATGGTCATTTTTGATTTCAAGAAAAATAACAAAAATTCCTATAAAGAATCCCTTTCTTATTGAAGAGTTTTCACTGAAATATGGGAATCGGTGACATTGCACGGTCCGTACAGTAAGTTTTAATTTCGTTTTAAATTGTTTTTGTGCATTTTAATTAAATAAACTTTTAAAATATTTAACACGTATTTAATGTGAACATAATGAACTAAACATTTTATGCATATATATATATATATATATATATATATATATATATATATATATATATATATATATATATATATATATATATATATATATATATATATATATATATATATATATATATATATATATATATATATATGGGTTATTTTCACAAAAATCTCACGGTCATTTTCATATCCCCAGTATATTTTATGCTTGTTTTACAACTTATGAAAAAAAAAAATTCAGGCAAAGTGTCTCTCAGAATGCAGGCTAACAAAAGACTAAAAGTAAAATTATCAATTTTTATTTATTATTTATTTTAGGTAATTAAAATATACCAATATGTCATTCCCTTACTTGTCCCCACTGTTGATTTAAAAAAAGATAAAACTGTTTCTGAAATTAAAAATTACGATTATACGCTTTTTATTTCAGAATATTGAAATATAGAATTCAGAAAATCAATTTTAAACTTCTGATAAAAATATTGCCACAGCACTATTTTAAACTTTGTCCCTAGTATTTCGCGTCATTCCCTCACAACAATGTTCTTATCACCTGCAATATTCTTAGAATGAAAATATTTTAATAAAAATTTTAGCAGTTAACAACTGACATCATAGAACAAAATTGCAGTATGTTTCCATCTTCAACTTAAAGAAGCTTTGCTGTGGAATAAATTTGAATAAATCAAACCAGGTAAAATTTTTTACATTTGTCATTCCCTCATATCGTTTTTTAAAGTAAAATAAAATACAACTTCATCGAGAAAGAGGGTAATTATATATTGCTTTCTTGCATGAATATAATTGTATGTGATTGATTTCCGAAATCGATTGGTCCTAACTGTTATTTTTATATTTCATTAAATTTGTCATTCCCTCACTAATGTATAAAATGAGGGAATGATACTAAAGTGAGGCATTGATTCTAGATGAGCATATTAATTTTTTTAGAAAATAAAAACAGGTTATATAATAAATTTAATTGGTTTTTAATGAGGCACTATGTTTGCAAGTAGGAACTAATTTTTAAAATTTAGCAAAGACTCACAGAGAAAAGAAGTTATTTCATAAATTTTAAGTGGAAAAATTCGGAAAAAGTACAGAGCATTGTGCTTTTCAAAGCGATTTCTGAAATACAGAAAACATAAAGAATCGTCAAAATCAAAATTAAATAAAAATAACAAAACTTATGAAACTTCAGAAAGCCTTGTTGCTTTTTTTGAATCTGATGATGTATCCCGATTGTGCTCAGGTAAAAAGTAATGCGTCACAAGAAAAGATAAAGAAGCAAAAGAGAGTGCTTCTTCGTACACTAAGAAATCTACATACAAAATATTTAAGTAAGAACCCAAATCGTCGAATCAGTTATTCTACTTTTTCTCGATTTTGGGTATGACAACCAACAATTAACGATAGAGATGCATTTAAAGGTATATCATTTGCTAATATGGAAATGATTATCTCAAAACTTTATGAGATAAATATTACTGAATATAAATCATCAACATGTTTAATAAAAGCAATAACTGTGATTCCAGCTGTGAAAATTGTTTGTTCAGAAAATGTCCTAATTGTAAAGATAAAATGCCAATTTATAAAGAGTTTAATGATAAGAAAGTAATCAAGTACAAAAAGTGGGTATTAGAAAAAAATTAATATATTGTTAAAAATCAAGAAAAGATTTCTAATAAACCAATTAAGAAAGAATATAAAGTTAGTACATCCAATATAATTAAAGGGCTAGAAGGCAACTTACCAAAATATATGGTAAATATTGCAAATATAGTTCATCAGTATAAAACTATGTATGAATTGAAAAAAGAATTATCAACAGATTCAATACTAGTACACATTGATTTTAGCAAAAATTATAGTTGCAAATATAGTGAAGAGATTCAGTCAGTGCATTTTGGAAGTGGTAGGCAACAGGTAACTATACACTCAGAAGTTTATTACAAAACAGAAAGTGATAAAGTAGTTTCCAACTCTTTTGCTACAATAAGTCCGTCATTTCGACATGATGTAACAGCAATATTGGCCCATCTTAAACCAATTTTTAAGTTGATTTTGAGTACAAATGAAGTAAAACATGTTCATATGCTAAGTGATGGGCCATCAGTCCAATATAGAAACAAAAAATTTTTTCATCTGATATCCCACATATAAAACAGCTTACTCCTGGTATTCTAAACTTTACTTGAAACTATAATGATCCGGGCATGGAAAAGGAGCTCCCGACGGAATTGGAGCTGTTATGAAAGGAACAGCAGATCAGAAAGTGGCAGAAGGAAAAGATGTGCATAATTACAAAACACTTGTTTCTGTATTAAAAGAAAATTGCTTAGTAACTTTATTTGAAGTTACAAATGAAGACATAAAAAAATTTGTTAAATTAATTGAGAAAGAAATAAAACTATTCACTGGCACTATGAAAGTTCATCAAGTTGCATACAGTTCAAGGAATAACATATTGAATTTTCGTTTTCTTTCGTGTTTTGCATGTGATGCATCAATTTTGTGAGAACATTATAATTTGGGAACTGCATATGAGTATGAGTCTAAAATCTCTGTTCCATTATGCGCTAGCAAAACCCGAAATACAGAGGAATACAAAATAGGAGATTGGGTGCTAGTTGAGCATGAAAAAATTTTATACCCCGGAGAAGTAAAGATCTTACATTCAAAAAATGTAACAATTGATGTAATGGTTCCCACAAATGAAGGAAAATACAAATGGCTCTTTCCATAACACATACATAACTACACAAAAACAGACATCAAAAGAGGAATTCTACCATCCATTCCATGTGACAATCGTGCCAACCAATTTTATTTCCTAAACCTGTAATAACTAATAAATATATAAAACTAAACTATAATAAATATTAGATATACTTAGTATGTTAACATTTTCAAACTTGAGGTAGCTGTAACATAGGGAAAAACATGTATTAAAATAAAATATCATTCCCTCATTATTCGTGTCATTCCCTCATTATTCGTGTCATTCCCTCACTTTTTAAATTGTGAAATTAATTAATTTATTTAAAAATTAAGTATAATTTAAAGGATATATATTTTCTTTTTAATTCCATTACACATTTCTATTAATATAAAAAATATCAGAGCTTTTTATTCACTTTACTTTTTGGGGATTTTTATGAGCAGAAAAATGACAGTTTTCGTGCGAATAACATATATATATATATATATATATATATATATATAATTTTGTTCAAATAAAAAAGAAATTAATTGAATGAACTTGAGATAAGAATAATTGAAATGAACTTGAATCATAAATTGTTTCCTTTTTTTCTGGATCATGGTCTATTTCACTTCAGCTGTTTACTAAGACGTTAAAGTTATTTACTAATTCAGGCAAAATTGATTACTAAGAAGTTAAATTTGTTTACTAAGAAGTTAAAGTTGCTTACTTATGCAGCTAAAGTTGTTTGCTAAGAAGTTAGAATTGTTTTTAAAAATTATTCATAATGGCGACTATGTTATGTGTTCTTTCTTAACCAAGTATTAAAGTATATTTTTTATGATTCATAAAAACTGAAGTTCCAAAAATATTCACATTGGGGCACTTAATTTAATATTTAAGAGACGAAAAAGCAAAAGAGCCATTAAAATCTAACGAATCGTTATTAAGGAAGGCACGACTATAGACATTAAAACATGTTTGATTGATAAATGAAATTGTAAGGTGTTTCTAATAATCAGTTTTCATTACTTTTTAATTTCTAAGATAAAAGAGCAGTTTTTATTTTATTTATTTAGTTTCATTTCTTTTCGTCTATCTAGGCGCCCATTTGCTGAGAGGTCTCTTGCCACAGGTTCAGCGTTCTCTCCATGGACCGGGCAAGACTGACTGGGCAGACTTAGTCATTCATTCCCTCAGTGAGTCGTTTAAATGAGTACCAAACATGTTTTTGGACTCAACACTAGAATTCCGCAATCGGTTGATAAACCAACTGAAATTACAAGAAAACTGGAAATAGTACAGTTAGTCATAGCCCTCCTGGGTCTGTCACGGTCTTTTCATTAGATTTGCTTCGTCTAATTTAAACATTAATTTTCAACTCCTAATGTTTATATTTTGTTAATTAAAGAATTTTGTTCATTAAGGATTATATTAAGGAAAGTCATTACTCCATATATAGTACATGAAACGCCATTTAAAAAATTTTGTTTTATCTGTAAAAATTTTCTATCTAACAAAAATAAATTACAAATTTTCTAAAAACAGAAAACTGAAATCCCGTACTTTTTTGACATTCGTTAAAAATATTTTTGATTTAACTTAAATAAAATATAATTGTATATCTGGAATAGGATATGGTTTTTAAAATGACTGCAAATGAAATCTGGAATAAAAATTAGCCTCAAAAAATAATTTTATTTTAACTGCCATATTCATACTATCAGTGACATTCAATTCAAATGATGACTTTATACTTGTTCTAAAAGTCAATTTCTTTTTAAGAAAAAATAAGAAATCCTTTGACATTAGGAAAATAATCAAGTGATAAATTGAAATAAGCATTTTGAAATCAAAAGTAAATTGTTTTTCTGTAAAATAACATCTAAGCAAATTTTTGCACAGTTGTGAGTAATCCTTTTTTAATTTCTTAGTTTATTCCTTTACGCGTTCCATTATTCTTTGATTACTTTCTTTCATGATGCGCTTCGAAAGAAAAAAATGCATTCTAGGAATTTTTACGTCCTTCAAAAATTGGAAGAATTAATTTCGAGATGTGGCACAAAAGATTAATAAAAAAAGAAAAATGCTTTTGTGCATCCTATCGAGATAATTAGTTTTAAATTTTCACTTATTTACGCCTGCATTATTATTTTTTCTCTCACTCTTTTGTAATTATCAGACATTAAATAGCCTTAATAACTCGAATGTCGATGCTTTTTAAGATTCTTGAAATAAACTATTTTCGCTTAAAACGGCAAAATATCGTTTCTCAATGAATTTCGAACCATCGAACAACAAAAATCGAGCGTTTTTAATTTTTTCGATTAAATTGAAATGCATATCTAACCATTCTACAAATGTAGTTTTTAATGACAAAATAATATTTTCTATTGAATTATCAAAATAAAAAGTATACTTACATTCTTTATTTACTTTCAATGTGTGAATTTCATTAAATTATTCAAAGGATGAGAGCAAAAATTACGAATGCTACAAGAAAAGTAGTTTTGCTTTGTAAAATACAATTGCTTACGAAATTCAATTCCTTAAATGTTATAATTTATAAGTTATTATAGTTATTTATTAACAATAATTTATGTAAAATTATTACAATTGTAATATAACCTTATTACATTTTATTAATAACAATAATTGATACATAATTTATTACAATTTATTATTGGCAATAATTGATAGATAATTTATTACAATTTATTATTAACAATAATTGATATAGAATTTTTTACAATTTATTATTAACAATAATTGATATAATTAATAATTGATATAATTAACAATAATTGATATAATTTTATATTGGGTGATATTGAAATATTAATATCGCGATATTTGATCAAAAATATCGATAGTATAATAAACTCGTAATTTTCACATTAACTTTCATTACTTTTACACTTATATTCTACAAAGTTGAAAGTGGCAAATGATATTTATCTTTACTCACGATAATAACGTGATCTATATTTATCGATAAGACACGAGATATTATTATGCGCTTTATTTTTATTGTAGTTGATAAAAATAAAAAAATATCAATTTTAATTCATAAAAAAAGATTTTTATGTTTGGGATTATAATATCAAATAATGCGTCACAGCTCGAATCTTTCGTTTAAAAAGCTAATCTATGGTGGTCCATTAGAACTCAAACGATCCAAGCAACCCAACAATTTACTTTCCAAAACTTATTCCAATTGTTTTCACCTCTAATGTTCTAAAAAACTTAACTAAAAAGAAACTTTTTTTCCAGAGTTTTTAACTCTTCAAACTTTACTTTAACTCGAAAGGGTGTATATTTGAATAGAAAATTCGCAAAAAGCAGAATATTTTTATGTTTAGGCCGTGGAAATAGTTGCGAGAAACAGAAGGATAACACTTAAGAAGCATTCGAAAAGAACGAAATGGAGGCTATTTCTTCCCATTAAACGGCGTAACTTAGAAATGGCTCGATTTACTTTAATGGAAAGAGTCGTTTGCATTTTGATAGCCCAATGTTTTTAGAATGACAATGGTATTTTTTGTCGTTTGGGGAAATCGGATGATCATTTGGAGTGAATTTAAAGCTGTCTTAAAATACGTTAGCCGTTGAAAAATTTGTTATGTTCTAAATTTAGAATGTAAAGATTGTTAAAGAGTGGTCGGTTCAACTTATAAATTAAAAGGAATGAAATCGTTTGCTATGACTATTAGTCTGGTGTAGAATAAAATAAACTAAATAAAATACGATATCTTTAGTGTTCCTTAAGATAGGACCCGTATTCAACTGGAAAAATATTTTAAATGATTCATTCTATTAAATAAGCTACATCCCCAGTAACAATTTTATCTTTACTCCAGTTTGGTTCAATACCGGTTCTATAAGATCATGCACCGAAGGACCAATATTGGGATGCCTAGATTTTTCAATATTGGCCCTATATCAGGCCAATATCGGCATTTATTTGGCCACTATATTGGTTGTAAAGTGGCTGTAAAATATCGGGTGAATTGGACATTTTTATATGGGACCAATATCGTAAAAATATCGGCCCTTTGAACCTTTATTGAGTCAATATTCATGAATATTGGTCAAATGAGAGCCCAAGTTATTTTTCTGGCAGGCATCTTTTGAGATTGTAATTATTAATTTTATCAAACAATTTTAATTATTGCAACAAAAAATTTAGACGGCACAGCTCTCAGATGAGGCTTTATACTGTGATAAACTCAAATGATACTATTTTAAAACGTAGATATATCAAATATTGAAGATGCACTACACTCTCTATATCTCGAACTTCGATATCGCGAAAACCTTGTTATATCAAAAAAGTATTTCTCCCCTTGCCATATATATCCAACTAATGTTAATATAAATTTCGATGCCGAAGAGTTTGTTCTCAAAATATTGTTTCGACGAATTTTTTGTCGAATTAGAAATTAAATTATTTTGGAAAAATCACAAAGTAAGTTGATTGTAAACCAATTATTTACTATTTAATGCATAATTATTTTTGTCTTACTTTTAAAAGTAAAATTATCATTGCTGTATTTAGACTTAATGTAAACTATCATTTCATACATATTTAATAGTAGTTATTCTTATGTTTCACAGCTCTATTTTTTAGAGTAATATTTCAGAAAATATTTTTCTAATTTTTAGAGCATATTTAGTTCTGAATATATCACGTAAATTTGCCACTTCGATATTCTTTCAACGTCTCTTCAACTTAGAAATATTGAGAGTATACTGTATATTAAAAATTGGCTAGGTGACTGTAGCATTTCATAGGACAAGTGCTGAAAGAGGTTTTGTTGGCTCAAATAGTATTTTTTAATCAATGGAAAGAGAGATAATAGAGTCCGGAGTAAAGTAAAAAAAAATGGAAAATGATGAAACAAAATAATTCAAAGTTAAACAATATAATTAAAATTTGTATTTATCATATAAAATTATTGACAAGTTTGTGTAACCCTGTTTTTAAATTTAGATTTTTGCTATGCCCTTAATAATTTTCAGTTTACTTTATTAGTTATTATATTTTGTGATACTTCCTTGTTTTGATACTTCCTAAATATTTATCTTTAAAATGTCTTTATTTGAAATCAAATTGCGTGAATTTTAAAAAAAACTATTTAAAATATTTAAAAATGTAATTAAAATATCAAGCAAGTAGATAAATAAAATAAAAAATAAGGTGTAACAATAGTTGGGTTTTGTCACAAAAAACTACAAACAAATAAATTACTCTAAAAGATTTTCCTATTTTATATTTATTTAATTAGTTTAATTTTGTTTTATGATCTGATCTTTTAAACATTCAATATTAAATTAACATTCAGAGAAATCAAATAAAATTTAACAAACTTCTGTTATTGATATTTATTTATTATTACAAAAAAATGCCGTCGGGTAAAATATATGTTTTAGTTATATTTTTTTATATGCTTCACATTTTAATCTAATTTGAAATATCAATATTTAAAATGATTACATTAGATAAAAATGAAACAATTAGTAAAAACATTAAGTAAATATAAAAGGACATATTTAGTGAACTACAAATGAAACATTAAATAAAAATCAAAGGAAAACTTTAAAATTGAAATTTGTCCCAAAAAGTTTTATTTTTATTTCGTTATTATTTTATTTAAATGTGCAAAATTAAAACAAAAAAGGCATTCAATTTACTTTGTAATAAATCTTATTATTTCAATATTTTGAAATAATTCGAATTGATATTTTTACTAGAATTAATCACTAAAAATAATTTTCTTAGCCATCATATATTTCTGATACCATTTCTTTAAAAAAAAAATAGAACAAATCTTAAAATTTCTTTTCCTCTTAAAACTGAAATGTTTCTTTCGTTTACTCACCTAAACTTGATTCGAACTTTCAAATAAATTCTCGTCGGAAAACTTTTTTATTATTGTCAGTGAAGTCCTCCTTTTGATTTCAGTGATAAATTGAAATTTTCTGAAAACTTACGTTTAAAACTTTTAAAAAAGTGAATAACGACTTTCAAATGGATGTTACTTTTTAAACATTCAAAGATGAACCTTTTGATTTTTAAGTAAAGATTTCATTTGCTATCAAAAAAATAATTCATATATTTTTTAATGTAAGGATTATTAAATTTTACCGTTTCTTAAAATCAATAATCAATTTAATTTTTTGTTCCACCCTTATAAATCAAGTTTTTTTATCAATATGCAAGATTTATTTTGTATATCCATTATTTCTCCAAATATGTTATTTAATTACACATACAGTCAGTTGCTTTTGTTAAAATTGGATGTGTGTACTTAAAGAATATTAAAGCTTAACATTAGCATATTTTTATGCTATTTTAAGTGTATTAATCAGATGTTAAAATATGCTGATATTTCTCAGAATTTGCATGTGATGGTATAAGTGGTAAGAATAAAAATTAATATTCTCAATTAAAATTAAATAATTTTTAACAATGAAACTTTTTAATTATACGCTGTTTTAGAATATTTTATTAAAATATGAAGTTCACTTTTATTGGACTACGTTTAAATAAGAGACTACAGATACACTAAATTATATATGTGCTCTATATACTATACAGACTGTATTTTATTGGACTCTGTATTATATGTGTATTATGTTGGACTATGTACATATCATAGTACAAAAAAAACAAATAATTGTAAAAAAATCTATAATTGTAAACAAAAAAGTTAATGTATACAAAGAGTGTTTTCGTTAAATACAATACTATTTAAATAAAATATTATCAATATCAAATTACAATTTTAGTTGCATTCAGTGTTATTATTTTTTATTTAAAAGATCTTCTCTTTAATAATTATGCATAGAAAAAATTCTGATAAAATTACTGTACTGTATAGTAAAGATGTTCCTAGTTAAAAAAAATCGAAATATACGGTAATTAAACAATTTGGTCATTTTTCCGTTCATATGGTAACGATTCATCGGAAGTTGTGGTTTTCAAATTCATGTTTTTTTTTTCCCACATATTTAGCAAAAAGTATAAAGCTAGAAAGTAAATTTTATCAATTAAATAGTTTTCCTGCCATGCTCTTAGATATCTTGATAACATTTTAAAAATACGGCTTCTTTCAAATTCAATTTCTAATGAACTATCTGACCGATTTCGCAAAAACTTTGCATTTTACCATGTAAAATTACATTCTTTGAAATGATGTCAAAATAGTATACATGAAAATTTAAAATTTTTTTTGACTATAATAAAGTGACATTATTAAAAATAAAAATATTTACTAATAGTTATATTTTTTATGGAATTACTTTTAGTTAAACGAACTTTATAATTGTGTGTGAATATTTTTCATTTCGCTAGCAAAGTTCTCGATATATGGTGAAATACGCAAAATATAAAATTAACATCAAGGGGTCTAAACTTTGGACTGCTTTTTTGACCAAACTGTGGGGACCATATTTCCCAAATTGCAGCATATTTTGTGAGTCAGAAATTTGAATCTTTTGGAAAGAACAGGTATGTTTTAGTAGGGTAAAGGTAGTATGTAAAAAGTACGTTTTTGAGTCCGATTTCTTAACTGAAAACTTCATCTGCACTCATTAATTAGCATATTTGAAGTCACAACCTCGAATCTTTTAAGATTGAGTCCTAGAACGTAAAAATTCGATCATTAGATTAAAAATTATTCAGAGTGGTTCATTTTTTTATTTTGCGCACTTCTAGTAGAATAAAGTTTTTTTAGTCTGCCATTTGTTTTAGGATAATATCAAGCAGAAACAATGTATCAGATGCATTTATAAGAGACTTTTATCAACAGAAATTCTTGTCACGAAACAGAATTTTTAATTAAAGCTCAAAATGCTACTGTTAATTAATTTTAATCATAAATGTTCTGAAAGTTCTGCCATATTGTTTAATGAAGATTATGTAGCGAACAATTACATAAGAAATATAAATGCAACGAAAGCGTAAACTAAAAAATAGTAGCAATTATACTTCTAAAATTGGCAGCATTTTTTAAATTTTTTTCATGTTTATGACATTTTTAGGAGTCTATACTATACTATACTATTACAAGCAAGTCCATAAATATAGCATCACTTAATCGTTAAAAACAACTGTATTTTAATTTGCACATGAGACAAAATTCGAATAAAACTTTTCTTATTGCACGCCTTCAAGTAAAAGTATTTTTCAATTTTTTTTCTTTCTATAACTCTGGCGTTAGTCAGTCTGTTATAAAAGCAATTTCCTAGGAAAGCTAGGTTTCCAGATTTCGAGAAAAAGTTTTCTTAGCTGCTTTCTTTCTTTCTTGTCTCCTCGTCCTTAACTGGATCGGGATAGCTTCCCAATCATTTTTTTTTCTTATCCTTTTTGTTTTCCTTTCAGAGAATCACGTCTTAAGTTCTTGCAGAACTATGATCACGCTCCTTCTTTTGTCTATCGTTTAATACGTTTTTTTAAGAGAGTATCTCCAACTTATGTCGCTCTTACTTATTTAGCTTCCCTTTTTTTTCATTTACTTCGAAAAGGTGTTTGTTTTTTCAGATTCATTCAAATTTTTCGATTTTCTTTTTTTTTTGTTTCATATAAAAGAAATTAATATATATTTTTTTCACGAATACTTCTATCGAGATAATTTATTTTCATTTTCTTTGTATATTTTATCTTTTTTTCCTAGTAAAGCCACAAACTGTTTTTTTTTTTTTTTTCAATTATTTTTCCTCAATATATATTTTAAAACCAAATAAATAAAAGATTAACCAATATTTTTTTATTCTGATGGGAAAATTGGACCTCAAAATTACGTGCAAATTTTCTGATGATAAATTTTCTAGAAAAGTCTTTTTTTTTTAACATTTCAAAGTAAAAACACTGAACATTCGTTCGACGCTTCTTCGCAACAGAGAAAATTTCCAAATCTCGATTATATCATCTAATAGAGCTTATTTTAAAATCAAATTGTGAGCCTGATTTTTTTTGTGGCAATTTTGGGAATAAACTCGTCGACAGCCTCGAAAAAAAGGGTTTGTTGGCTACATCAAGCAAATTCTTCTGCCCTATAATTCTATGACGCTATCAATCAGATAATACTGCAACTACTCAAAAACAAAGTTAATAAACTGTACTAGTGGTAAAATGACCATGGTTTAAAATTCCCAAACTTATTTTATCAATCTGGCTATTAATTACAAAAACGGTGATTGATAACATAATTGAAAAATGGGTTTGATAATATTTTTTTAAAGTCAGTTCTTTAAAATGACACTTATGCCTGTCAAGCTTCCAGCAACCTTAATATATCTTTACTTGAAACCAAACAGTGCTATCACAGTCAAAATAATTAACCTCAAAAATGTTTAAGGAATGTTGTAAGTCAGTTTATTTACGGTTTATTGCAGTTTTTGACCCCAGGTGTTAAACAGATAATATTTGTTTACATGTACAAGAATCAAAGAAATAAATCAAATAATTGTCTCTTTATTTGGCTCAGCAGAACTTATTTTTCAAATAATTGGCTTTAAGCAGAATTGGCTTTTAGAAAAATTTGCTTAACGAGGAATTTTCTTGAAGTAGTAGAGTTTTTAAAATGTTCTTAAAGGTGGTTATTATCGATTTTCGTTTCTTAAAAGCCATTAAAGTTGCTTTTTTCATTCGGTGTTTTTAGAAAGTACTTAATTTCCTCTTTTCCAAAATGAGACATTTTTTCTTTAGCATTTTGATTTCTGCCACGAATTAAGCAAAACGCGTGTCTTTCTCATTGTTCTATTCAACGTTTTCACAATCCATTTCGGCGTGCCGTCGGTCCGCACCGTATAAAAGCATCAATAATTTTACATGTTTGATGAAATACTTGCAGGTTCGTATGTGTCTATACTGAGCTGGATTCGACGTGAAATGTAAGATTCTTACACTATCATGTGCAACTCTGCTGCATTTTGCGAGAAATTCTCATTTTCCGTCCCCTGAAATCAAACTGCAAAATTTCTCGCAATTTTGCTGATCACTGGGACCAACTAAATATTGCCAAAAATTTGTTTTCCCTAATAGCAAAAGAAAATTTTATGTTTCTTGTTAATTTAATCGTTGGTGAAATGCCATCGTTTTTGTCACTGACAAGCTAAGAGGCCATCTCTCGCTATTCTATTTATAGATTAGTACCATAATCCTTGAACTTGACTTAGGGATTATTCATTCTTTTTCATTGTTGGGTCCCACAGCCTTCGTTTACCTTAGAGGTTCTCTTTTATTGATTTAATTTAATAAAGATTAGAAATAATTGAGATTTTTAATCTTAAGGTTTTTTACTTAAGGGATCGTCTACTACTAATATTTCTTTTTTTTAAACTTTTATTGTACTTAATATTTTTTTTCACATTATACTTTTTTTTACTTATTATTGTATTATTACTTTTTCACATTTTCAGTACTTTTAAGTTGTTTTATAAAAAAACTCAATAATATTTATGAGCAATATCAAAAAAAAGTATAATTTGTGGAACTTTCACTATTTTAAATGCAACAAAAAATCTAATTTTATTCAGATATGACAAAAACTTCAATTCAACACTTAAAGATTTGATTTAAGAGCAATTGAAATAAAAAAATTCAATTATATCAGATTTGTTAAGTATTGTGAGTGTAAGAACTATATAATATTTTACTTCTGAGAAAAATGTTAACTTCAATACTCATTGTATTTACATTTCAAAATATTTCAATTTTTTTAAATCATTTCTTTAAAGAAATACTGATTCGATTAGCAGATTTCAAATAAAAATTTATTAGGAGCCATTCACTAATTTACATTTGTAATATGAATGTATTAAAGTTTTCTTAGTTGGCTTAATTCTTTACGTATCTTTATAAATTCGATATGATCAATAATGATAATCTTGTGATTTTTTTGTTGAATATGGTTTTATAAGTAACTTATTAAATCTAAAAAATACGCTCTATGACCTTTATAAATAATAGTTAAATCAATTATAGTTTTGATTTTATTTTACGTAATTAAGTAAAGTAATTATTAATTTTAAAAATAGAACGAGCTACTCAAGATTGAATACATATAAAAAATTGTGTTTAAATTGTTTTTATGGAGGCTGATATACGAAAGAAAAGTATTCTTAATCAGAAATTAAATATTTTATTATGATGATCATATAAAAGTCTTTGATATATTTTCCATTTGTTATATATATATATAAGAACTTTCTACATATGCAGAAATTTTTTTTATTAGTGCTTAGTTCATAATTATGAATTTTTTTTAATTACTTAAAAGGTGCTTATTTTTTGTTGAAAAATATGGCTACGCACCCTGGATTAGTATTGTTTTCTTCGTAAACTTAGTGAGCTTCGTGAAAATGTTGATGCCGGTGACCAATATGTATCGTTATGTGCACGAAGGAATAGAACTGAAAAACCAAATCAGCTGACACCAGTGCTGCCACTGAAAGACTGGTGTCAACATCTACTGTAACTTCACAATAGGTCATTTGCGAGCCTCTTTCTTCATGCCATAGAAGAGAATATTTGAGTTGGGAGCATCCACTGTGTCGGCTGTTCTCTTCATAAAGTTTAGCCTCCCAAACGATGTTACGCGTTGTTTGGTTTGGAGAGAACGTGGAACCCGATATTATTATAGAGCCTAGAAGCACATTTTACACTGATTTGCCCTTCTTGGCCACAGTGGTTTTACTTGTTCTGTTATTTTTATCTTTATCATTTTTGTTTATTCTTGTTTCACTATCAAATACTGCGGTTTCTCTCATTTTGTTTTTCACCTTCTTTTGACACTTTTCTTTGACAAGTTTTATATTTCAAATCACTTTTGTTTCTTCTGTCTGGAAAGTCTTGTTTGGAAAGTCTGAGTGCCTATTTTCTAGCTTTTGAAACACGTCAACTTTTATTGTCATTAGCATATTTTTTTAGCCAAGGCAGATTTTTGATCAAGTAATGGTGAGCTTCTGTTTCTTAGAATTATTTATTTAACACAATCGAATAGTTTAAGTGGAGTTCTGAGAAATAACTGGCGAATGGAGAAAAAAAACAATATGAAGCAATTTTAGAGAAGACTTCTTATTCTTAAAACAATTCTTAAATGGGTCTTAAATATATTTTCTTTTTAAATATCCGTAAGGGTTTACTTGTTGTGCTTATCAGACTGTAATTAGTTTAGAGAGTTAAATCTGTCGCATTCATTTCCTTTGATCATTTACAGCACTCTAAAGCTCGGCAAAGCAAACTAGTTTCTAAATAAACACGAGAAAAGTTTTAATCAATTAGGTTGACATAAAATACGGATTCCTCGTGTTTACTTTTTACCTTAGAATATCTACGTGTTGGCATTTAAATAATTACTAAACGAAAAACCACCCGTTCAATTGATTAGTTTCAAAATGTTTATGCAAATGGAAGACTAATTTAATTAAAATATTTACATTACTTACTTATTATATAAGGGATTCAAGCGAAATACAATTCTCTAGAGAAGTTCTTGTTCTGTTTTTGAAAATGCGTATTTTTCAAACAGCGTAAATACATATTATGTTCATAGAATAAAATTAAGATTAGTAAAAACTCTTATAATGTATCTTTTAAATAAATTAATTTTGATTATACATGTGCAAGAATATATTTTATAGAAATGAGTTAATGTCACTAATTAATATTGATAAAATATTTTGATGCATATTAATAAAATAAGTTCTTAGAGGTGAAGTAGATAAAGTTGATAAATTTTTGTTTTGATTTAATCCAGGTTATAACACTAATTAAATCCTATTATTGTTTAAGACGACTTGGCTCTCTATGACTCTGAAAAATTATACTATAAACAATTTATTCCGTAAAAAGATATTTCTGAAGTAGTTTTCAATTTCACCTGGACGCAATCAAATTTGAAAAAGAAGACCAAAATGCCAAAAAACAAGTTTGTATTTAATTTCGAATGGAGGGAATTGAAACAACCCTTAATAAATCTGTATTATTTAACGTGAAACAATGTTTGTCTTATAATTTAGTTTTTACCACCACTTAAGAATTATAATAAAACTAACAAATGATCGCCTTCCAGTATATTCTAAACGAAAAACTGGATTTTTATATTCCACCTTTATTTGTGGAAGACCTCGATTGACGCTGACTTAAAATTATTAATTTTAAGTTTTTGCGCATTGTTTTTTGATACGCTTATATGACTGGAAGTCGAAAATAAATAAGCAACATAAAAAAAATATATTATTAAATGCTGATAGGCAATATATTAAAAGCGCCATAGACTGTTAACAAACTGAGTGTTAAGAAAATTAAAAAAATATTAAGAGAATTGGGTACTAGCACATCGAGAAGGAGATAACTTATACCCACACAGGTGACCTATGACGTACAACTGAGATTCTCCACCATAAGTTAGAATGTTAATTAACGTAAAGTTAATTAAATACATTGCCGTATCGGACATCGAAATTGCTGAGATATAATTCTTTCTCATCTACGTCTTTTCTTAACTTAAATTTATTATTTGTTTATGTATTTCGCTGTAACTGTGGGGAAGGACCATTAGACAAAGCCAACCTTCATATCATATCGTAATCATAATATATTTTTGTGTTGTGATCCTAGTGGCTTCTAAGTGGCTCTAAGTGGCTTCGTACCTGTATTTGAGTTAAGTAAGAAATAAGTGCTGAAAGAATAGAAATATATTTGAGAAATAATCATTGTGATCATATGAATCTGTCACTTAAGAGAATTAACACTTGAACTACTTGGTTTACTCGAAATAGAATAAAAAGAACAGTTGCTAGCATTAACAAATGCCGCTTTTCAGGATCGAATCGAAATACCCACCTTACGTCACTTTACAGGAACAAAAAAAAATCGTTGCTTGCATTTTTACAATGTAAACTATAACAGCCCTGCATAGAAATTAGAGTATTTATTATCGTTCGGCGTCAAAATTTTACCGCCAAATCTTTACCGGCCAAAACTTTGAGGATAAAGCTTCACTGATCCATAACTTTATATGGACATAGATTTACCTTAACTCAATTTCTAGGGTATGAAATTTTGCTGGTCCGTAACGTTGCAAGTGCAAAATATTCCAAAAATTGATTTTTTTGGTAATTTTACTCTAATTAGAATTGAATTAATTATAAATTGAAACCTATAAAACATATTTATCAAGTAACTTCAATCTTCTAATTGGATTGATTTAAAAAACTAATCATATAAACTGTTACAAAGTGCATGCATGTTTTTATTTGAATAGTAAGGATATTTATGTTCTTATAAAATTTACACAATCTGTCATTTGTATTGAATAATTTTATAATATTTAACTTCTAGTCACTTCAGTTTTGTTTGAAATCATAATAAAATTCAATCTATGCTGTGTTTATGTTTGATTAACGTACTACTTTTTATTTAAGAAACATTGCATATATGTTGCATATATGCATATATATTGTAGAAATATTGTATTGTATATATTTTATTTTATATTCGTCGTTGAACAGCCGACCCAATTTTGGGCTTACCCCTGCTAATGTTCAACTCCGTAGACTTGTAATTTTGAACCTAATCCAGAAGAAAAGTGAACTCCTGGATCAAGTATTGGGAGAAACTTGCCTTCGTGGAGGACTTTTCGATGGAACAAACACGCATATAACCAACATGGAGGGGAAACCACAAAAACCTCTCATGATTAGCCTGATGAGTCATCGCGGCTTCCATATTTACTTGATTTAATCAAGAGATCAGGATTAATTCTAAGAAAATATGCAAAACCCGCAAGAAAGTGACTTGCTTAGTTAATAGTGAGATTTCTCAAATTTACCTTAGCCTCCGTACGCCCCCGTACGTAAGGTTTTAAATAATTGCACATTTCTGGCACGCATGAGTCAGCTCGAGTGAAACGCGCATGCACCCGGGGAAAAATATCAAACTTACGTTAGGGAAAGTAAGAGATTTTTCAAAAATCCGTAATTTAAAAATGCTAACGTAGTGGAATATAATTGAACTTTGACCACAAAATCAAGATAAACATTTACTATAAACCCGTTGTTTTGTGAGCAGAAAAGTTTGGTAGATTTTGAGGAATTCAGCGATAAAGAATGAAGCTCATTATTTAGACTTGCTGACGTTAAAATAATACCTAACGTGTTCGTAAATTTAATAAAAAACGAAACCATTTTAAGATATATACTCCTTACAAATAAGAGAATTAATAAAAATAAACATCGTTTCGTTGTTGTATAGCTTTTACCAATATTTTTCCTTGCAGTGTGTCTACCACTACAAAATTGCAATTCCAATTCACTAGAACATAAGACATGTCAACTCGATTCTATGTTTGGGTAATTTTTCATAGATGAAGGTTGATTTTGTCGATAACTACTATCACCACATCGGTGACCTACGGATGTGATGTGGACACGCCTACCTTGACAATAACGCCCATTTCAATCTGAGCACGCCTACTTTGACGGATAGTTTATATTGAACCATTGACTTGCTACTTGTGACTGCGACATTCTCCACCTTCTTACGCTGTTGCTACTCTGTCTCGATCACAGACTACGTACAACGTAATCACTCGACTACTAAAAGCAACACAGGAGCGACCACTGCCGTGCACTTAATACAGCTCTCACGATCAGCTCTCAAAAAGTACGGTGATCTTAATACAGCTCTCTCGATTTCTCACAAAACAGCAAGGTATCAACAAGTGGTGTCAGTTTATCGAATTCTATCACAGCTATAACTCTGAGGGGGGGGAGTACTGTAGTGTGTCTGCCACTACAAAATTGCAATTCCAATTCATTAGTATATAAAACATGTTAACTCGATTCTATGTTGGGGTACCTTTTCATAGATGAAGGATGACATGGTCGATACAATCCCCACATTCTTACAGTTCATTTTTTAATAATAAATGAAGCACGTGTCGGTTTTCCAATATGTGTTATAAATGAATAGGTTAACATTTATACCCAAAATCATGATAGTGTGTAGTCATTTTGGGTGTAACCTACAGTGTGTAGTCATTGGATAATATACATTAAAAAACGACCAGAAAAGTATGAAATAGTTAATATTACACTCATTTCCTAGGCATTCTTTCGAATTAGTAATGAAAAACTATACAAAAACTAGGCACTGTATATAATATTTTTCATAGTTCATACTTTACACTCAATCTGATGGATTGAATGCTGGTATTTCCTAAATTGAATATAACAAATACATATTTACTAACTGAATAATATTTTTTATGTATAAGACACATTATTGTATTATTAATTACAAATGTGGCTTAATAAGATCAGTATTTTGATGTAGTAATTGTATAATATACCCAAAGTTCCGAATTTTTTCCTTTCGGTTAATCTTAGTACTGAAATGTGTTTTTTTTTTCAGAAATTGAAACTGCTTATTATATTTAATATGAATGCCAATACGAACATTTAAAAACAAATAAAAAAAGAAAATTCCATCTTGCACGACACACAACACCTAATTTAATTTAATGTGCACCGTTTTCAATAAAACATAGTTAAAAACAGATTATATTTTTTAAAAGATTGTTTTTGTTTTATTTCAACAAGTATACTTAACCAATTAAACTTACGATAAGCTCGTTACTTTACATGAGACGGTGAATACATAAAGCAATATCTAAAATTACATTCTCTCTTTTAAACATCGTTGAACTCATATGCATTCTTTCATTCCTCAACCTTTAAAGATCACTTACATAGTTCTTCTTTACTTCTTTGAGATACTTCAGTCTCTTAAAAGAAAAGAAAAAAAAGAAGAAACATTCTCAGGGAAGAACAAAAAAAAAAATCCTGGAGTAAAAGAGCTCGAAAACGGATTCTTAAGTTCCTTTTTAAAGGATTAATAAAAAAGTACAAGGAAAAAAACTAATGGATTTCTAAACTGTAGGGACGGGATAAAAAGGAAGAAGATCTGAAATCGGCGTAGGGAATGAAACATATAAAAGAGCGGCATTGAAACGAGTAAACCTCGAAATTGATTGATACAATCCTTGACCCGATGGGAGACATTTTGCTACGGGAAAAAGCGAAGTAAGTTTTGTCTCATTATTTTGGTTGCTCAGATTTGAACTGAAAATAGTTTTGATATGGCAGTTAAACTTTCATAAGGAGATTTATTAAATTATAAAATCAACTATTAACAATAAACCGAAAATTATAATAATAAATGGAAACTATTTTGCATGGTGGTATAAATCATATTCCGATATACAGTGGCCCCAGAAAATATTTGTGAAGGAAGTCAATACAATTAAAAATGCAAATTGTTTTTCTTTTCCGGCAAAAAAAGATGAAAAATGCTGCGATCAATAATACAATCATAAGTGTAAAGATTCCTTATTTGAGACCGTAAATCTTGACACTGGTTGTTTGGGCACTGGTCCCATGTCTAAGAAGTCGTGGGTTCGATCCCCGATCGGCTGAAGACTCCCCGTGTAGCAAATGGTGACTGATGCACGTTAAATCTGTCGAGTCGCAAAGTCCTCCATGTTCCCATAACAAAATAATACCTCTGAGGGTACTGATCCAGGAGTTTCTTTGTCTTCGAGAATGGTTCAAAATTACAAGGATTCGGAGTTGAACGTTGATAGTCGTAAATCCTAAATTGGGTCGGCTGTTCAACGACAGATATAAAAAAATAAAAATACAACTGTAAATATTCATTGTTTACCAACCGATGACAAGATCGATACTACTGTAAAGATTCATTATTTACCAACCGATGACAAGGTCAATACAACTGTAAAGATTCATTTTTTACCAACCGATGACAAGGTCAATACAACTGTAAAGATTCATTGTTCACCAACCGATGGCAAAGCCAATACAACTGTAAAGATTCATTGTTCCCCAATCGATGACACGGCCAATACAACTGCAAAGATTCATTATTTGCCAAACGAAAATTTTAACAATCTTTACAACTGAGCTTACAAAAAAATCTTGACAAGATTACTACTATTAGAGCTGAAAAATTTCACTATTTGCTCACAAAAAGAAATTCTTAACGAGGTAAGTACAAGTGTAAAAATTCATTGTTTGCCGAAAAATCTCCTGTCGTGATTAATACAACTAGCTTTACTGTGAGAATCCATTCGTTTCTAGCAAACAAATTCTCAACTAGGTTACAATTGCTAATCTAAAGATATATTCTTACTGAAAAAATTATTCTGATAAGGACAAAATGATTTCAAATTTGATGCATGCTTTGCCGGCAGAAAAAATTCTTGTGATTTTACAAAAATAAAAAAAAAAAATAAAAATTCAACATGCAGTGTTTGCTGTCGAATTGAATTTTGTTAAAGAAAATGCAAATACCAGTGAAAAAACATATATTTTCTTGGTATTTTAGAGCAAACTAATTTACTGTGTGGTTAATTATCACACGAATTCACGTTTTAGTACATCTTGTTTTTTTAAATAAATAATTAGTAATTAATTGTTCTTCTTGGAGCACTTAGCGCATAAGACGGTGGCGTGCCTTTGAACGACCTCATTTATTTCTGGAACTAAAAACCTAATTTGTCTAATAACTATGCATATATAAAAAAACCTATAAGAAGAAGTTTCATACGAGTTATTGAAAATTAATGGAGGTATTAGTTGAAAAAATATTTTTCACTTACATTTAATAAAATGACACAAAACTATACGATTTATCGTAAACAAATATTACATGGAATGTTGATAAAAATATGTTTCACAAGTAAAAAATAATCTTGTTAACTTAAATACAGATAGAAGAAAGTTGCCTAAATCGTACTTCTCCTAAATCGTACCAGCTCCAATTTCTTTAGAAGTATTGAGAGCACCGAGAGATCCAAGCAGAAGAATTAAGTCGTTGTGTTTTCTAAGATTTTATTTAGGTTTCTTTTTTTTTACAAGTTTATAATGTAAACTTTGATTATCCTGCGTAGGGGTATAGCATAGTGGGAAAATTATATATATATATATATATATATATATATAGTGGGAAAATTATTAATGCATTAGATAATAGTTAAACTACTTATTCGGTCATATTCTAATTGTTTCTTTGGTAGCTAACTATTGTTTTAGGCTAGGAGTAACGCTTTGCTCAAAAAGTGATGTAGTGTTTAAATTGAACTTCTTGCAGGTTCTTAAATCGTGCCGATTTTAAGAGAGCCCATTCCAGGGTCCATATCTGCCAAAAAAAATAATATCGTTTAGAACTAGTTTAATTTATTCCAACAATTTGGCTAGCAATAAAAAAAGGTCAACTCATTTACACACGATTGAAATTTTTGAAATAAATAGCACTTTAGATTACAAATTTAATGTAATGCAAGTCTGCCTATCTGTTTCCGTTTATTTGTTTTACAAGTTTTCTATAAAAGTTATTTTTTTATGGTGATTTGTCTCATTCAAAAGACTCTAGACGCTTTAGAGTTGTCCAGACATGTTAAATTAGTTACGATACAGTTACCAGGACACATGACGCATCTACTCCAAAAGATGAACAAGTCATTTTTCAAGCCCTTTAAACTGTGTCTTATTCTTGCAGCTGAAAAGTGGTTACAAAGTTATCCCGTTCTGATAATCACATAGTACAAAGAATCGAATCTGGTAACAGAGTTTCACAAAAAGGACGGCAACAATTGGAAATTTTGCCCCAAGATTTAAGTTCTCTAGTATGGCCCATTGATCCAACAGTTTTAATGAACCCTTTTTGCAAGCTGAAATTATAATCATGGCGACTAATTAATCGGATCCTCGTAATGCAAGTAATCATATGCCTCCTTGGGATTTAACAGGCCAATCTGCGGAACCATGTCAACTTTCATTTCCACCTGCAAATTTTTTTAAACCAATGAATTTTTTTAATAAAGTAAGTTATATGTATTTAAACCAAAGATCTAATTCTTTACTGGATGACGTAATCATTGAAGTTATTTTTGACAAATGTTTTGCATTGTGTGTGAGGCTTATTCAGTTGAAGATAACGTGGAACTTGAATTAAGGAAAAATGTGCTGACTGAAAGATAAGAAAAAAAAAAGGTTTTGTATGCTGTACCTGAAACATAACTAAACGATATACCTATTAAATATTGAACCTGATGATTTGTTTTATAAGTAATGTTTTTCATAGTTGATTATGCTTTATTTTCAAGTAAAAATCATACTTAAGCTTTCAAGTAATAAACTGACATGTTTTATGGCATCTTCCTTGACATTTGATGTCTTTTACCAAAGTCTTAACCGTTCAAAAATTTTGGTACTATAATTTGCATTATTTTAATTAAACACTTATTCTTGATTCCTAATTTGTTCGTTAATCATTTTTGCTCACATTTTCAACTTCTGTACGATTTACAGGAGCTTTTCTGTCAAAGTAGGCTTGTTCACATCACGTCCAAAGATCACCCATGTGGGGCGAGCAGTTACTGACAATGTCAACCTTCATCTATGAAAAGATACCCCAACATAAAATCGAGTTAACTTGTATTATATTCTAGCGAATTGGAATTGTATTTTTGTAGTGGTAGGTACACTACAAATGGTTTCTGCAAATAGTGTCTTTGACTGACAAGTGTAGTCTACATCTATGCTCTCGGAAGGGCATTTATCAGAAAAATATTTTGACCAGGAAAACAGACGGACACACCGGTGACACACCACTCTTAAAGGAAATCATATATGACGGAAAATACGGATTTTACAAACAAAGTCGTAAAATAGTGAATTATTTTATTCTTAGAGACTCATGAAAGAATCGTAACAATATACTCAGCTAATTTATAAAAATGAGTACAAAAAATAAACCTAGAGCAAAGCGATTACAAATTTAATTTTTGATATGACAGATAGTTTTGCTGGAAGTTTTAATTTTATTCATATCTGTAATGTTTGTATTTTGGATAATTCTCAACAAGATCCCTAATCCATCAATGCTTAGATTGATTTTAATAAATAACATTGTCCAAAAATAACTTCGACTGAAAAAGTATCAGTAAATTCCAAGTAAACTTAATTAGCATTTACCATTAGATTGCAAAATTTTATTGAAAATGATTCATAACTATTTTTTAACTCTTCATGAACTTCGTTTCGTTTGAAACAAAACTTATTGAGTGTACTTTAAAATTATTAAATTATCTTTTAGAAAAGCGTCTTTGTTATATATGACTTGAAAAAATTATTAATTTAAGGAAATCTGTGTTCTCAAAATACTTTCCAATACTACTAAATGTGTCTTAAATTATTAAATCAAAAAGTATTAGCATATTTGAGTTAAAATTAGTAAATTAATAAACATTGAGTTATTGTAAGAAAATTAGTCAATTTAAAATCATAGTTATATTGAGGCTAAAATTCAAATAATACGATATTTAAGATATAATTACTAATTTTAAAAATGTTGCGATGTTGAAAAAAATGATTAAATTAATAAACATTGATTTTTTGAAGCTAAAACTAGTAAATAAATATTGAGGTATCGAAACTGGATGTTAGGAAACATGCAAGGAATGCTTTCTCAAATTTTCTTACAAATTTATATATTTGCATTTAAATTACCGAATTAGCTTAAAGAGTTTTTAAACAAAACATTTTAAGAACAAAAGCTTCATTTTGTCAGACTTCAAAAAAATCCAGTGCTTGTAATTGTAGTAAAGTTCGTGACGAACTATATTCTATTATCATTTAAGCTCAGTGTTATCGTTTTGTTTTTCTCTTTGAAAAAGTGATAGAAAAACTATTTGGTTAAAACAATATTTTTTTTTCTATAAGTGAAAAGAATTTTTACTGTTTTAACAACCAACAAAGCATTTCTACAACATTTCACAATATTTTCTTTATTTTTTCATATAATCCGGAAGTTTTGTTTCCCCTTATTTTTCTCTCTTTTACTTTTCAGTTTTTATTTTTATTTATTTGTTTTCGTCGTTAGAAAAATCTTAGGATATCAATTTGTTGAAAATTTGTTTTATATATTCCCTTATCTTTTATTAATGTTAGTTTTCCGTCTTTTGTTTCTTCTTTGGGCAAAGAAGAAGTATTTTCGCTTTTTGAAATACTGCGTTTTGGCAAATACCCTGACATCTTTAACTCCATATTTATGGTCTCCAAAGATAAAAATTGATTTTTTTAATATTTATTTTAAATTAATGAAAGTTTTTTTTTGTCAAGTTCTTAGCGAAAGTGTTAGTTTAAAAGTTTAAAAAAGTAGCCTTTTTTTCGCAACCTTCCTAAACAAAAAATACATTATATATAAAAATACAAATACATACAAATACATAAAAACATAAAATACATACACAAATACATAAAATACATACATTATATATAAAAATACAATTGCAATTTTGTTTAAAAATTTGATATGGTTATTTTGACATAGTAAGTACAGTTTAACAATATTAAGATAATCTGGGTAAACAAGATCTTAGTTAATCATAAACTGTACGGCAATTTTAAAAGATTTTTTTTTCTCTCCATATTTAAATATTATAAGCGTAGATGTTTTGGATGTTCAATTTTGGATTTTTTGATGCGCTAAAACTGTTCTACTTAGAAGCATAAAATTGCATAAAGTTGTGAGATAAATGCACAGGAAGAACGTTGTAACAAGAAAATGTAATAATCAATAATTAATACAAGCATTATTAACTAGTAAGCTTGCAGTAAAAAATCGCATGCGGACAACACTGCAAGCTGTAAAAATTCTACTACAAATTTGAAAAAAAGACATGCTGTGAGGGTCATGAAATTTATATTTTCGAAATTTTTATTTATGTGAAAGTTATTACAGCTTAAAGTGCTTTTTTTCGCTTTATATATTAACTAATTATCCATTATTGCAAAACATTTATCTCTATCGAGATTTTATAAGCTTTCGTAAAAGTACCGAAAAAATGAATAAGTTCCAGATCTTAACATTAATATAATATTAAAACTGTATTTCATTTCTGATTTTTACAGCATCGTACTGAATTTCATGAGAGAGAATTCCCGGATTAACTTTGCTATTTACAAAAAAATACTAGTAAAGACTATTAACAGTAACTTCAAAACCCTAAACATTCAATAGTAAGAAAAGGATCACTGTTAATAATTTTCAAATATACGAAGGAAATAGGCATGTAAACGCTCTATTATAAGGACTATTTTCAAGGCTTATGAACAAAAGAGTCACTTTATCAGTGGGAGTCTTTTAAACCCCACTATATTTAAATATTCTTTTTATTTTCAATTAATGCCAATTTACACTCACATTTCATTTATGAAAAATAGTCTAATTTTAAAAGGTATTATTTTTTTAATTGTGTTCTTGTGCCTTATTGCTGTATCTATTTACGGCCAAATTAGCACACATAGCTTCGCTATAATCCCATAGTATAACAAATAATAAATTATAATTTAATAAATTTTCAAATGGTAGATACAAATTCTGCGCCTGGCTCGCAGCGACCACAGTGCTGACTTAAAATATCCTTAGTGATAGATGGATGCAGTGGTAGCCCTCTTGCCGCCCTCAATTTTTGTTGCTTTTTTCCTCATGCAAATGCGGATTAATTCAATCAACGAACGTAGGTAAATTTCTCCCAATACTTGATCCCAGAGTTCTCTTGTCTTTTGGATTGGGTTCAAAATTACACGGCTGCGTTGTTGATCATAGGTAGCCGTAAATCTAAAATGAAATTGGTTCGGCTTTTCAACGATGGTTATAAAACAAATAAAAAATAAAATTGCACACTTAGTTCCCACGTAATTTTTTTTTTCAAATGTAATTTAAAAATTAAAAATGTAAAAAGCAGGAAATGAAAATTAACATCTAAACCCAATACATTCGATTGTTAAAAATTGATTACAGTTCATAATTTTCACAAATACAAAAGATACTATCCACAAGGGAGTATGATTTTCAATAAATTAGAACAAAAGATTAATGCTGGGAGTCTTTTAAGAGATACTGTATTTAAATGTCGTTTCCAATTACAACCGACTTGACAGTCCACCGGTTAAGGTGTTGAATCAGTTCAACACAATACAACCATTATTGAAAAAGGGAGGCTTATTTGCATGGAGGATCGAAATAAAATGAAAGATAATTATTTTTCCAATAGCGCTGTCATTTTTATGAAAAGAGAATAATATTCGTAGGGCTTCTAAAAGATAACGAGGATTATCTATTGAGACATTCTACTGGGGAGAAGAATCAAGCTAAACTCGTATTCATTCCGCTTTTTCCCGTTTTTCCTCTTTTCCCGTTATTCGATAACTCGCGAAAAGAACCGTAAATGATATTGGAATTGAACGAAAGAGAAACTGAATGTTTTCTGAATAGACAGATAGTGGAAAGATTATGTAATTACTGCTGGAAGAAAGAATAAATAAAGTTTTGAATCGAATGTCCTTTCTTTTATTTAACCATTTAAAAAAAAGTTATTCTATTGGAAAGCATTTAGGCAATTAAGGGCTAATAACTACCGAAAACTATTGTCCTTGAAAAAGATGTTTTTTGTAGTATGGATTATTTTCTTTCACCTGTTCTCTTAAGAAATTTTTTTGTATAATTAAAAGCAGCGAGCAGAGACAAGAAACAAATTCAAATGAAACGCAAAGAACGATAGGTTAATTGAATTTGATCTTTTTATTTCCTTGCTTTACATCAAAAATATATTAAACCATTGAAAATTATTACCATTGGAAGTTTCGTGTTCAAATGTTAGTATTTGTCACCCAGTGGACTGATCATAAGGACACGGTACCCAGTCAAACATAAAAGTCAAGCAACACTGGCTGCGGTCAGTACTCGGATGGATGACCACGTTGCTCTGTCTGCATAGGGACCGGGAGTGTGCGGTATCAGATCTCGTTAAACTGTTCTACCGTAAAGTGCTCGACTTCGCGCAGGTGGTCGGGCTAACAAGGCAGGGGAACCATCCCCTCTGAAGAGGATCAAATTTGTGATGGCATGTCTGCGGGGATCACCTTTAAGGATGTTTTTCAGACCGTTGCCAATAGCCCCAAGCTTGGCGTAAATAAAGTACCTACTTATAAATCCTTAACAGTGAATAAAAGAAAAATTTTAAAAATTAAGCAAATACTTATTAATGCTTGCTTTGTTTATATTTATCAATTTCAAGCAATGTTGCAATAGTTGTTCTAAAGTCAATTTTGCTCAACATTTGTAATTGTTACTTTATAAGAATATTATCAGCCATTTGTTTTATGCGTTATGCATTTGAGTACAAGTTTTCACTTATTGATAAAAACAGCATTAGACAGCAGAACCATATCACATTTACAGCTTCCTGTGTTTAATCTGGAGCATTATGATTTTGAACCCAGTCCAGGAAAAAATAAATATCCTGGTTCTTGAAGACCAAGGTAAAACCCATCAACAAAAATTAATTGCATAGGATATATTCTATTTTGCTGAGAGCCTAGAGCTCATTGGAGGAGTATTCAATATTTTTGGATCAGCCTGATATTTTTGAATCTTACTTCAGTGAGTTCATATAAATTTGGGCTAATTATGTAAAATATATTTTCTATTGCTGAATTAGCCTGATTCATTCCGTGTTCCGTGCAGGTTGTAATAAGCTTGGTGTAGTGAACGTTTACTGTAAATGGTTTTATTAAACTTTTATGGCACTAAACGTAAACAAACATTAATTAGAGTAGTTCTTCGCCCATTTTCTTATTAACGTAAAGATATTTAGGCTGAGTGTAACAAACCTAAAAATGCCATGCATGTTAGAATACTGATGATATTTCCAATTAGCCAAAGGCATTGCATAATACCAAAAAAATTTCTAAAGAACCGGATTTTTTGTCCATCTACGACGCATGTTTGAATAAGATTAAAATTAATTTTTATGAATACACTGGTTATCATAAATTAAGGAAAAATCACAAAAATGATGATATCGGGTCCAGGTTATCTCCAAATCAAACAACACGTACTATTGCTTTGGAGACTAAATTCTGTGAAGAGAATAGCCGTGTAGTGGACGTGCTGCTGCTCCCACTATAAACATTCCCTGCTTTTGGCGTGACGAGAGTGTCACGCAAATGACCGGAACGATCCATATCGGCCGTCTGCATTTGTCGAAGCATTTGGCTGTCCTTGGCAGAACCTTCCGGATGCCAAATCCGTGGTTAGCAATTGTTGCTAAAGTCTATGAACCACAGAAAGACTCGCATTTCACCATATGGCCACTTCTATCTGAATTTGTCCTGGCTCTAGTCTTTCAATAGATTTCCATCGTTGTTCTTCAGGCAAAAGCCTGGAGGTTAGCCTTTTTTAAATTTCTAATTTCAGAAACACAACGAAATTCATAGGCTTGAGATCAAACATACAATTTTATGCTCATTGTAGAGAAAGTCAATCTATTGCAGCGCCACTAATTTACATATTGCAGTTTTACTTAGCAACTCTTATTTGACAGCATATTCAAATTTCAATGACATGTGCTTATTTTTGGGAGATGTATCGCTATTTTTGTAATTTTTCCTTAATTTAGATAATCCATCTTAAAAATATATATATATATATATATATTATTCTTTTGATTCGCAAAATTCTTCTCAAAATTAAACATGAAGATCCTGTTTAAATTTATGGGTGAAATGATGTAACAAATTTATGTATGAAAATGTGTTTTTATATCGATAAAATGTAATGCCGAAAATCTAATTCTCAGAAGTCATTGGAGGGGAAACAATTTTATTTACATAGTTGCTTTACTTTTATTTTACTTAATTTAAAACGCAAACAAAATAGCATGTTTCTAAATAAACCCACATCTTAGTGTTTGGAATCAAATATTCATTCCCACAATTCGAACATATATCAATGAAATCACTCGTATCTTATATAAAAATAAAAAAAATTTAGTCACTGAAGGAATACTGAACAAGATAAACATTATCTTTTCCGTCGACAAATAATTGTAGAAATAACAAAATATTTGTTTTCAAATTTATTCTTGATTTCTTCTACGATCTACATAAATATATACAATAAAAATAAAGTTTTCTTTATTGGTAATGAATGTTCCAAAATTGAAATAAATACTTAAATTTGAATTGGTTCTCGTATTTATCCTTAAATTTCTAATGTTATCTTGTTGAATACAATTGCTTTTTTTTCTTCAGAATATTGAACAGAAGAATTAAACAATCAAAATTCTATTTCCTGCTCACAGAAAAGCGAAAACATAAATCCTTTTTGAAAGTAAGTTTGATTTATTTAGGCTGAACAGAATAGTTGTAACTTTAAAACATTTTGTGTTTATTATTTTTTGCGGGATAAGTAAAGTGGTTTTTTTTAATAACACAACTTACATTACAGTTTCAGGCTTAGTTTATAATTTTTAAATAGAAATGCTTAGTATTTAAACTGTTTTTGTATCTCTGAATGCGTATGAAATATGAAAACAATGAGCTAAATTTAAAAGAAATTTTAACATAAATCTATTATACATAAAAATATCTTGAAATAAGGAAGAAAATATTTTATACATTGAAAAATATCTGTTTTTTATATAAATTAGACTACAATTGTATTATTATTTCACAATTGTATTAAAAGTTTCACTTAAGTCTTCAATGAATTTTAAATACATATAAGATATTTAAAATACTAGAAATTCGTCGTTTCTAAATCTATGCGTAAAACAATAGAGAACTTCAAGATTTACAACATTGACACTGACTGTTTTCCTGATAGAAAAATTTCCTTTTTTTAACTATTTGCTTTACTAAATGCATGAATTTAGATGACAATTATGTCAAAAAGTGTGCTTATACATGACATAGGTTAAAGCCATTATATTTTCTACTGCTTCTCTAACTGTTTCTCTATGATACAATGTAAGTATAAAAATATGAACTAAATGTATTAAAATTTGAATACGAAAATCAACTAGGTTAATGGCTCGCCGATTTTTTTTCTTTTTTTTTTTTACTGTAGAATCTTAAATGACCGAGCATCTTCAGAAAAAGAAAACAAAAAACTAGTGATTATTTTAACAATGTTTAACGAAAAGAATGAAACGTATTTAGTTATGAATTTTCTTTTGGGGTATGAATACTCTGAGAATGAATAAAATAATCTGAATTATGGTTTTAAAAAAAATAAGATGTTTTAAGTGTGGAACGTAATTTTCAGAGAAAATTAATTCTTAATTCTTGACATTGGTTATTGAATTGCGAATGAAAAAGCTTGATGAAGAAAAAGTTTTTAGAATTTCTTATTAATTCATATTCTTTTCATAATTTATTCAATATAATTCTAATGTAATATTAGTGACTGTTTGAGAGCTATCCTTCATGATGATCCCAAACTTTTGCACAATGCACTACAACAATTTAGATCAAAATGGATATGGCAGCACACGACCTTCGCACCTCACTTCTCAACCACCAAACTTTGAGTGAATTTTTCCAACTCTGAAATTGTTAGGAATATTAATTGCATTAGATTGGATTCCAAAATATTACAATACGCTTTGTGACGAAAACCCAAATCCGCAAAAGGTGAAAATTAAACTCGCACCAGTGACTGGATGACATAAATAGGGTCACTACTAAATGATAGTATGTAATAAAAAGTATTACTTAACATCATGTAGGAAAGGCATGAAAAAATTTGAATGATTGCGCATTATCATATCAAACATGACAACATTCATATTTGTCACAGGAGTAAGCAAATAAAAAAAAAGAAAGATACTCATGCATAAAATAAATTGTCGTTTTATATCTAGGAATGTTTAAAGAAATATAGGAAAAAGTATCCCGTTTCCGCCTGGTGCTCAAACTTTATATTTTCTCAGAAGAATAAAAATTATTTGACTTCGAGAAAAACCGTTTTCGACGATGTATGAGTGTCTAAATTGAAAAATTTAAAGCAATAAAAATGAAAAATAGTATAGAAAGGATCTCACCGGAAATTCAATTTTCAAAAGGCATCGTCGTGGCTGTCAATATTATCTTTCCCACGTGTGACTACGTGTATATTTTGCGCTACTAATATGTTTGCGTGTATTGTGCAAAAAGATCTTTTCATCGAAGTAGAAGTTTTAAGCTAACACTTTTAGATATTTTTTTTTCACAGCACATAATATTAAGGATGTTTTTCGAAGGCCTTGTCGTCATATATAACGAGTTATATACAGACTACTTTCATAACTGAGTTCACAACAGTTATTTATGACTATTATATAAATTTCCAGGAAACTGTTCTTATAATAAAATAAGTAACTCTAATATTGTTTTACCTAAGCTTATAAAAATTTGCAAAGCATGAGATATATACAATAATTTTAAAGTTCCTCTAATGTAGAAAACGCTCGCCAAATTCATGATTTTATATTCTTCAAAAAAAATTTATTAAAAGTTTTAGATGTTTAAGTTGGTTTTTTTTTCTTTCCAAAGCCCTCGTAAGTGAAATGGTATATATATCCCCCCCAAAAAAAATTACTAGCAGAAAAAAACGCCAAATTCCAAATTACTCTACTATTATGCAGACGCAGAGCCATGGTAGCTCAGGGCATAGAGAGCATACCTCCAATAAATATTAAGTTCGAATCCCAACGATGGCAGGTTTATATGAATTCTGCACCCGGCTCATACCGACCACAGTACTGGCGTAAAATATCCAGTGATACACAGATCAAATGTTAAAATTCACTTGCAAACCGTGGAAGGATTTCGTGGTTTTCATAGGTAGGTAAGTTTCATCAAAAAGTTCTCTGTTGTTTCTCTTAAGGCTTGATCTAGGAGTTCCCTTGTCTTCTCGGTAGGGTTCAACATTACTAGGCGACGGAGTTGAACATTGATGGTTGTAAACTCAGGATTGGGTCTGCTGTTCAACGACGGTTATAATAATATAATCTCGAGCCTCATCTTATTGCTCTGCTTTTAAAAGTGTTTTGGGTGGGAATTCTCAAAAAACTATTATTCAAAAAAGAAATCAAACAATTGGCTTTGTAATGAAAAAAAAATATTTTAATACTGAACAGGAATCAAGATTAAGAGCTAAAGAAGCAATGGTATCTAGGAATGCAAATCTGTTATTTAGATTTAAGGCCAACAGATCCCTCAAAGTAAATGCTTTCAGCGGATCATTCGCTTTAAATCTATGCCTGTCTTGTTTTTCACGTTGAATTAAAGTTCCACTCCATATTAATTTCCTGGTTTGAGGTTGTGGCTTAACTACCACTATGATTAGTTAACATAAATTCACTAGTATATAAGACATGCTAACTTGATTCAATCTTGAGGTACCTTTTGATAGAGGAAGTTTGGCACTGTCTAAAAGTCTTTCCCCACATTGGTGACCTACGGACGTGATATGATCATGATTACTTCGGTGGATGGTCCACATTAATCAATTGACTTGCTACTTGTGACTGCGTCGTCTTCCTCCTCGCACTGTTGCTTCTCAGTTTTACTTACATTCAACGGGAACCTGCTCACACTCTACTGCTAACAGCAACACAGGAGAGTCCTCTCGCAAAACGAGGAACTTGGTACAGCTCTCGTGGATAAAACTCAAAACCAGGTGACCTTAATCCGGCTCTCCCGGTCTTTCACAAATACAGCATCCGTTCATCGAATTCTATCCCTTATAAAATTCTGGTGGGGGAGTTTTGTGTCGTAATTACCACTACGATTATTAAACATCAAAATCTCTATTATATAAGACATGCTAACTTGATTCAGTCTTGAGGTACCTTTTGATAGATGAAAGTTGGCATTGTCTAATGCTCTTTTACCACAAGGTTGTCTGAAACTTAAATTTAAATTAGCTTATCATAATAAGATTATGATAATGGAACATTTCTATTAGTTAATTTAGAGTGACAATAGAAACAAGAAAGGATGATAATTAAAAGAGAGACCTGTTTATCGCTTAGATTTTAAGTTCTTTGCCTCATAATAATGCAATTACAACTAACTCTCTGTAAGAGCGTGCTCTGAGGCTATATAGATTTCTGTGCGTCTTAAATGCGCTTTAAACTAGGAATAAAAAATATTTTAAAAGTAAACAATACCTTCATGACGTTTTGCCATTGTTTTCAGTTTAATTAACTCAAAACTTGAACTTTAGAAGACGTGTTTTAGACTAACTCCATGGAGTGTAATTTTATAAAATGTTTAAAGAACGTATTCCGATTATCAGAAAAGTATTCGCTTCAATTCTATCAATTTAAAAATTTGACTTCCATGAATTGAAAAGAGCTTTAAGCTATTTCTAGAAATGGAGAATCGTCCATCCTTAACTCTTACAGTGCTGCGGGACTTCTGCTCAGCTTAGTAGTATTCCGGTGAAAAGCACGCTTTAGATGATAGCAAAATGATGATTAACCTGTTTTGCTGATGTTTCTGAACCACTATATTCCACCTATGTGTCTGAACCACTTCAGTTCGCCTCTCTGTATCGCTAAATAGTGAAACAATAGAAATTATTTTACATAAATTAAAAAAAGAAAGGATAATTTTTTGAAGTTCAAACCAACAAAAGATTTAAACTTGGAACATTCTAAATAAGGCCCTCTGATTTGCTTCTCGATTTGTTGTTTGGTTTAATGATTGGTTAAAAATTTTATTTGTTAAAGATACCGACCATAACTTTATCGATTTCAATTCGAACGATATTAACATGGGAACTCGTACTTCTACAGTTCTCGACTTTTGAGATTGGCAGCAAAACTAGTGTTTCGTCTGATTTAAGATTATAAAATTCCCTCAACTGTGTAAGGCACCCAAAATGTGTCTTTTTTTTTTCAATGGCAAAAAAAAAAAAAAAAAAAAAAAAAAAACTTTTAAACACACAGTTAACACATGATAATTTCTTCTAATACTTTGGCTACGGAAGATACATTCTTTTCTACTAAAAAAAATTATCTGCTCTGTTATTTGAATATTAATGTCATTTAATTTTGATGCAACCTTAATATGGTCCCTTGGCGGCTAAGGGGATAGAGCATTCGCTTTCCAAAAAGGTGAACCGGGTTCAAATTCCAGCAATGGCTGGTTGATACTTATTCCACACCCAACTCGCACTGACCACAGTGCAGACGCAAAATATCCGCAGTGGTTAACGTATCATGGGTTAGAGTTCCCTTACTGACGAGATAATCGTAGAAGGGTTTCGGTTTTTCCCTCTCCATGTAGATAACGCAAATGCGGGTTAGTTCCATCAAAAATTCTTCTACGAAGGCAATTTTCTCCCAGTACTTGAACCGGGAGTTTCCTTGTCTTCTGGTTTGGTTTAAAAGTTACAAGGCTGCGGAGTTAAACATGAGTAGTCGTAAACCCAAAAACTTGGATCGGCTGTTCATCGACAGCTATAAATAAAATAGCCCATTGTACAGCTCTAGTGCTACCTAAATAAAGCACTACTACTGAAATATTTACTTAGCAGAAACATTCTCTTCACATCTAATACAATCTAAACTAAAAAAGCAGTCAAACTACTGAAACTTCACAACTGCGCGTAAAATATGTGAAATTTAATTATGATAAAATAAGCAACATTGAAATATTTACAGCAAAAAATAAAACAATCAGTAAATGACTAGGCAGTAAATTTAGTTTAGAAAATTTATAGGAAATGATAATGTTAATTTGAATATTTTTTGTAAATCTAAGCTTGCACTTATTATATAAAATGTTGCTTTATCAATGTTTTCATAACAGAAATAATTTAAAAATACCTTATTTTAAGTAAATGACTTACCCAATATCTAATATTTTTGCATCTTATTTGTATTTTAAACTAATATAAAACACAAAGAACAATAGAAATGCTTTCTAAATTAAAAGAAAATAAATAAATAAAAATATAAAAAAAATTGGATATAAATCATCAGTAAATTTAATTTAAAATAAAACCTGTTAAAAAAATTATATTTCTCAGCATGACTAATTTATAGAAATTAAGAAAAAAATTTCCTTTTTTAATCCGTTTTATTTTTAAATCTTCCTCATTGATTTCGCCCATTTTTTTCCTTCTTTTTCATGCAGAAAGCTTCTCTTAACTATTTCTAGTATTTCAGATTAGAACTTTAAGAAAAAAATGGAAATAAATAAATAATTAAGCTACTTTCAAAAGAAATATTTTTGTCGGAATTTTGACAAAATAATTCTGTTTTGCTTTATCACACATTCTATGTTGCAGAGACGTAATCAGAAGTCAGTTAAACTCTATACAGTGTCAGCAAACAAATATTTTTTATGGTACAATTGGAATATATTTGTGCGTATTAGTGGATCCACATTCAAAAATTTCGTTTATGCAGTATTTTGAAATCATAAACATATTTTTTTATAAATACAAAGTGAATGGAGACAACTTTTTGGTTAAGGGCTTCACCGATCTACTTGTAGAGTATCTACTACTACAATAATACAATTCCAATTCAGACATGTACATAAGACATGTTAACTCGATTCTAGGTTAGGGTACCTTCGATGAAGATTTACATTGTCGATAACAACACTCCCTACATTGGTAACCTTCGGACGTGATGTGAATATTCCTACCTTGACAGAACCTCCCACTTCGATATGAACACGCCTATCTTGACAGTAACGCCCACTTCGTTTTGAAAACGCCTACTTCGATGGATGGTCCACATTGAACAGTTAACTTGCTACATGTGACTGCGACATTACCCGCCTCCTCGCGCTGTTGCCACTCAGTCTCGATCACACACAACGTATAACGTATTCACTCGACTGCTAAAGGCAACCCAGGAGAGACCACGACCGTGAACTTAATAAAGCTCTCACGATTAGCACTCAAAAGTACGGTGATCTTAAATTTAGACTTAGAGGTTTGGCAGCTCCTAAGAGCAGGGCACATCGACCAGAGGTCTATTGTACTCAAACCCTAAATCATGATTAGCATGAAAGCCCTGTAGCTGAAATAAAATTCAGCAGACACCTTGCAGGAGCATCCTACAGTTCCCAGGTTTTAACGCAATTCTGCCCCAAATGCTCAAATCTTTGAGCAGAATAGATCTCACAATCACAAAGTATATGTCGTGATGTCTCTTCTTGAAGATGGCAACCTCGACAAAGAGAATTGGATTCAATTCCCATTATGTATAGTTATCTCCTGACGATGCAGTGACCTGGAAGAAGACCAATGATCTTCCTCAAACTGTTTCTATTAAGTTTTAAAAACTCTTTGTGACGTACACTAGGACAGTCGCGATTCAGCTCCTTAGCTTGTCTCTGACCATAAGCGATGCGCTATTGCGCATAACGATAACTATTATCCCCACATACTCTTTATCGTTTATCAACCCCAAGAACTACTTTCATTTGAATTTACTTTACTTGCTTTTTCCATGTAAGCGTAATTTTCATATATTATTTCTGTTTCGCTTAACTAAATTAAGCGGTACAAAAAACTAAATTTTTCATAAACTGAACTCACTCAGATTTATTTCATAAATTGACTTGGTATCTTGTCAAGCTAAAAACAAATTGTGTCAGAAGTTAAAAACATTTTGATATTACGTTATTTAAGCATTAATAAATTAAATAATATATTTTTAATACACGGAAAATATTTGTATATATTTAAACTTATTAAATTTTAATTTTTTTATCTTAAAAAAAACAATTTTTTAAAAATCTTCAGTAACAAAAGTATGAGGCTTTAAATTTTGATTTTACCATGATTAATTTTTCCTCCATATTGAAATATTCGTAAAAATGATCAATTACATTGATGAACTGAACAGAAATTTAAATACAATTGATAAAATTTAAAGGAGTGAGATTTCTTGCTCGTTTTTATCCATAGAAATAAATAAATACTCCCCCTATTAACCCATATTTCCCAATATTTTACAGAACTGAATTACGCGAAGCAAAAAAATTTTGAATCTTGGCTTCCAAAAACTTATATTTATCACATCAATAACACTTTGTCATCATAATGTGCCCTAATGATATATTTAGAAATGTACATGGCAAATAAAAAAATAAAAAAGAAAAAGAGATATCAGTCTGAATAACTTCCGTTCTATTTATAGGATTTACCCGTACTAATTCTTAAGGGTTTCTGGGGGTGACTTCAAATATGCTGAATAATTAGTGCTAACTATTACGAAATCAGATACAAAAAAAGGAGATAGCCACAATCTGGAAATTATGGTTCTAATAAGGTGGTCAAGAGAGCGGTTTATGTTATGGTTCATTAATCTTAATTCCACTTTCTGTGTTTTTAGTCATATCTTCAAAACTAATACGCAATTTTAAAAAAAATATGCAATTACTCATGAAACTCATTTATCCAAAGATAATTTCGTGCAAAAATTATTTTTAATAATTATTTATTAATTTTTTATTATTTATTTAAATAATAGATGAAAAACGTTTGAATTACGAGCCATAATTTTTTATACCATATTAATCTACGAATTTTTCAATAGTAAAAGTTCGTCTCAATTCTTTTTATGAAATAGAATTCGGAAAAAATGATAAAAGTATTTATTCAAATAAAAGTAACTTGGTGACAATGAAAAAACATTTAAATGGAGCGATGAATAACTAAATTTGGTAAACTTACAGAGAAATTGACTCACACAAGCGCAGCGTAAATTTCATTCATATTTTGTTTTTGTTTTTTTTATTCGATATCATTTTCTTTTTTTTTTAATTTCAAAATACTATGTATCCTTTTAAGCCTTCTGCAAGTTTAAAATTATTGTAGTAAAGAAATTAAAATAAAATATTATGTAACACATGTCAAAATTTATAAAAACCTGTTTCTTATTGAATGTGGTTCAATTTCAATAATGTGCATAGGTATACATTTAATATGAATAATATATTTATCAATCATTCAATATATATTTTAATAACTAAACAATAAAAATATAAATGAAGATACTAGCTATGTAAAAGATATCTTTATATCATCTTGAGCCAAACTACTGATCTGTTTAGGATTAAAGATTTTTTAAAAAATTAACAGTCATTTTAATTAATTATCAAGTTTTTTTTTCTCGAGTCTTAGAACAATGTTAGCTGATGCCAGTTTGCTGATAAAAATTATAAAACATTTTCCATATTAAAATTACTCAGTGCAAATTTTTTAATTGATCGTATCAAATAAGTGCACCCTTTTTCTCTAAGAATGAAAGTAAATACATGTTAGCGCAAATCCAAAATAATCCAAATCCATAACTGTTTGCTTTTTTTTAAATGAATAAATTCGAACCGTAATTTTTGACATTTAAACTTATATACTACACTGTTAACTTTAAGAAAGCTGCTCCTTTAAAAAAGATGAGGAAAAAATGTTAATTATTAACCTACTTTAGAGCAATTCGCAAAATATTATTAAAGTCTAATTTGTTATTAAGAAAATGCCTTATTTTGTTAAACAACAAATACTAAAAATTAAAATTTGTAAAAATAGTACAATAAAAATAGTCCAATGCTAGATATATTAGGAATGTTAACTCGATTCGATTTTATACACACATGATTCATTTCCAAATTTCATCAATATTAATCTTTAAATAGGAATTCCATGTCCATGTTTTTATTTTGAAGTTAGGCTTAAACAGAAAACAACAATTAACAGCTATAAACAGCGTGTTTGTTGTTTTGTCTTTGTAGCGTGAATAACTCCAACATAACTCAAAATTACTTAATTCATTTAAACTTTAATTTGAAACTGCCTATAAAAGACATTATTTCATGTTTAGAGCCGAAAAGTGAATAATTGATAAAAACACTGAGAATCATGAATTTTCTTTAAAAAAAACATTTCTTTAAGAACGTTTTAATAAAATACATTCTGTATAAATATAGTTTTGAAAAAAAATTGTTAAACTGAAATTTATTTATGCTTTGTTTGCTTTCACTTAGACTTAATGCTTTTTTAATAAATTTTGCAAATTCATACATTAATTCGTGCTTGGATTTCGCAAAGATTTAAATAAATAGAAATTTTTCTGTGAAATCTACATGTGCAAGACTTTGCCAACGTCAATATTTGGAAATTTTCAGTAAATAAGAAAACTCTATGCTTGACTTATTCGAGATAAATAATATGTTCCCTATCTTTACATATTAATAAGAATTTTGAGAACAATAACGGAAAATATCACAAAACTTTTAATTTTCTTGACGAATTATATCAATATAAATTACTAAAATCTCGCTTCTTTATAACTGAAATATTAATAAACATTTTTAATCGCATTAGCTTTTAAAGTGGCAAATTATAATTTTTAAATAAATCTCTCCCTTATCAAAATTAAATTCAAATTAGATTCTCATTTCATAACTATGAATTTTATATGAACTACTTTTAATATTAATTCTTTCTGAATATTTTAGTAAGATTCAATACTTTGTAAGAAGTACACTTAATTGGAGATAATAGGAAGATTTTAAATAAAAGGTTATCTTAATGTAAATGTATGCATTTTGTGGTAGCTTTCCCTAAATACCAAAAGGATATAAATTAAAACTTTGTCTATAAAATTTTAATATAATTTCTACGTTATTGCTTTATATTATACGCTTTGTTGATAATTTCTACGAAATATCATTATATCATTTACCTTTTCTGTTCGAAATATATGAAAATAAGTTCACATAATGTCTTCTTTTTTCACTTGTCTAAAGAACGTATGGAATTTATTTTAATAAATTATTAGCAATTAAATTAATTATTAATTTAATAAATTATAAATAATTTAATAAAATGAATTCCAATGCTAACATTTTACAGTCATATATATTTAAAGAAACATGGTATATGCCTTCCTTCAAAAATATTTTGATTAATGTTTTCAGAAATGAAAACAACTTTTTTTTTTCAAAAAATGAAAATTATAAATTCTGAACAACTAAAAGGGTAAGTAATAAATAGTTATTTAATTTTGCAGAAATTCATTGCGTAATATTAATTATTCCCAGATAATTCTACTCATAATAATAGAAAATTTGTATTATATTAGACATTAGAGAAAAATGTTATTCATCCAAATTTAATTAAATTTAATTTGAATGAAATAAATAAAGTATAACTTTTATATTTAAAATAAAAGTTTGTAGTTTTAATTACAATTTTCGTAATTAACAATAAATTTTTTAATGATTCATTGAAAAAATAATGATTTAAATAAAATATTTCATCGAAAAAAAATAATTTTGAGAGACTCTACCCAAAATATTTGCTCACTACCTATTTATTTTATTGTTTGTTGTTAAACGAAAATGAATAAAAAATAAGATTAAAGTACCTCTAAGAGTTAAGTAGTAATGTGAAGCTTATAGTGAATCTCTCCTTACTTATTCGATGCTTCACATAAAGTACATATTATCCCTAATAGGGATAAAACTTTTTTTTCTGGAGGATTAAGATAAAGCATTTTCCTAATAGGGTTAAGTATAGAAGTGAAATGGTTTATTTCATAAAATAATTAAAATATATATATGAGTTACATGAGCTTTTAATTCTTGAACAGATCTTGTAGCCATATTTGTTAATGTAAGATATTTATTGTTTTTGAGGAACTAGTGGACAGAAAATAACTTAATGCTATAAAACCTATCTCAAGACATTAATAGAGCTTAAAATAGACAAAATAAACGTTTTTTTTCCTTCCATTTTTATAATACAGTGTCATTTTATCCGCTTCTCTTACCAATTGTTTTGACAAAAAATCAGCATTTTTTTAATTTTATTATTAAATACGAGGAAATAAAACAAAACATAATGCATAAATTTTAAGTTGAAATTTTAAAGTTTTTTTATGTGTAAAAAAAATTTATTTACCATCAGGTTTACTATTTCGAATTATCCCGGGCAAAAAAATAAAAGTTACAAATTAGCCATTGTAAGATAGTTTTTAAAACAAGGGACAACGCAAAGTAATACTTTCCAATTGCCAGGGAAGTGATACGCCTTTTTTTTAATTTTTTTTTCTATGTAAATTCAGTAAGCGCACAAAACACGCGTGCAGTCCTATAATTCAACAGCAAACCTCCCAAACGAAACTTGGCAAACTTCCAATCATATCAGATCACTAATTTATTTTTTTGTGGTTCCTGCCGTGTAAAAACGTGATGAAACAAAACGTATAGACAAATTCTGCTACGCCCGAGTTTTCTCGGGATAATAAATATTTGCAATATATACATACCCGATATAACTCGGACTAATCAGGGAAGTGGTTAATATACTTCTGCACTGAGAGATCGTCATCGTTTTCCCCCGAATCGGGACAAATATATTACGTGACATCTAAAACAGTATAATTGCAATTTGTTCTTCTAGTTTTTCTTAAACATTCTCATAAAAACTTTCTCAGAAAAACTTACATGTATTTATCGATTTTATACATAACAAAAATGTGTATATTTTTAATAAATCAATGATATTTCCATTTCGCGTGAGGAATAAAGAACTGAGAACTGAAATATATCAAGCGAGGGAGCAATCATAAGTGCTTAAACAAATTTTAGAATAAAAATTGCTTTTTTGGTGTGGTTGACGAAAAACTGTAACAAGGGGAGATATAAGTTGGGTAGAAATGAAACTTTAAAGGCGAACAATGATACAAACTGTATATTTTTAATTAAGTTATATAGTTACGCAGAACTATAGAAATTCTGTGAATTATATTCTTAAAATCTAACTTTAAAGTAACATTAAAATGCCTACAATTCAAATCATAGTGAATACAAAAAGTATGGACTGTTTACATAAGAGTTTCATGGAATGTATGTGTTTAATGTTTTCAGATCTTCATTTTATACCAGTGTTTAATGAGTACCAGCATACTTACAAACCTTTTCCAAAGTTTATTAGAATACAACCAGAGTTAAGAGAACGCAGCAAGCAGGAGGTAGGTTTCCTAGCTATTGTTATATTTAATTTATATTTTGTTATAACGTCACAATATCTTGTTTATTTTCTTGTGGCTATATAAATAAGATTATATCAGTTAAATGTGTTTTTGTTTATGAAATAATCAGAAAATAAGTAATGACAATAAATAGCAGATAAAAATATCCAAATTTTCCAAAACGGTGCGATTACGAAATTGCCAAAACTGTTCAATAAAGTTAAAATTGTTACCAAAAAAAAAAAAAAAACGTATGATGATACGCCTAAATTGCTGACGTTATAAAATTTACCGCCGGAGACAATGCTTACGCAGTATTTTACAAATATTTCCTAAGAGAATGTGTACATAAAAGAGGTTCTTACATCTAAAATAAATGAAATCTCTCAATGAGTTTTGGTTCGCTAAATAAGCAGTTTCAAATGTAGAATAAACTAAGTATCACAAAACAAAGATAAACAAGTAAGGTACAGAGTAAAAAGAGATTTTCAAAACTTTGTTCCTCCTGATCATATTTATTTTTAAATTTGCGTTCTAGAAATGCAAACTTCTATTAGTAAACCTTTTTGAACGACCACGAATGAATGCAGAATTATAAAGTGTTGTTTTAGCTCATCCTGGAATTAACATAAATATTTGCGAATTTAACTAAGCGATTAAACTTTGAAACGCATATCAATATTTACACATTTAATACCTCTTTGGAAAATTTATGTTTATGTAAAGGATTTTAAGAATTGGTAACCTTAATATACCCTTAAATTACTCCTGTTTGAAGTATTAATCGAATTGCTTAGTTGTTTTAGAAATGCATAGTCGGAACTGCTGTGTCAAAATGATGATAAAGCATCGTTGTTTGTATTTGCAATGTTATATCTCAGATATAATAACGAAGTTTTATAACTTTTATAATGATTACGTCAATACTGTTAGACATAATTAATTCAATTAATTAGAATGTACGTTCATACCACTGATATAAAGATTTTAAGTTAAAAATAGCTAAAATTATAAATGGAAATAACAAAATTCGTAATTTTAATTCCAAAAACTCAAATAAATCAGATTTTATTTTACTAGCTTCAATACATATTAATAAATCAGTTGTAATAATTAAAGTTCAGGACTTTTATGATTTAAACACTTTTTTTTAATTCTATTCCTTGTAGAAAAAATTTATTTAGTCTTATGTCGACTTCATATACTGCCATGTAGTGTGTAAATATGTCGTGTATGTACATTTAAAATTTTACATATCAAGTACAATCCGACAGATTTAATTCAAATTTAGAATTTTGCAAGTTCTTCAAAATGACATAAAAAATTATATATCTTACAATACAAAGTTTTTCAAACTACGTTTTAAATGAAATAATAAGAATTTAAAAAAAATGTAAAAAAAAATAATTTTTCTCACTGTTAAAATTTCCATCCTAAAATTATAGCTGTCTGTCCCTCCAATTAACCGTAAAATTTGTAGTAAAGAAAATTTTTTAAAACCGTTTACAACTAGTATGGTTTCAAAATCGTGAAAAAATTTTAACTGAAAACAGGTTAGCATCATTATAGTGCCGCCATCTATTGAAAATATCGTATTCTAATAGACCAGGATCACAAATTGGGGAGTGCAGGACACTGAAGGCTCCTCATGTGTTGAAAGGAATGTGGGAATTACTGTAGTGTCGGCGACGGACTCAAGTTCTGACAGTCATGAGATAGACCGGTTTAACCGTATAAAGTGAAATGAGTTAATAAACAGTTTTTCTCACAGTTAACAGTCTGAATACCATCTTATTTATGTTTATATGACTGCTTTGTGTGAATGTGGTAAATTATCAATTAAATAAATTATTATCAAAGCATTTTTTCGGGAAAATTTTTAACAGTGCGCGTGGAATTATAATTTCATAAACGAATTATATAATTGAGTGAAAAAGTATTCAATTCGACTAAAAAGATCCCGAAATATGGCAAAAGAATCAAAAGGTTAAATTATTATTAAAATGTCCAAGGGTCATCTACTCTCTTTACTAAACTGTTGAAACTATATTTCCCTGATAGAGCCTGTTTTGAAGGATGGGAACCCAAATCTGTCGAAAAATAAATTTTGTTTACTGAGAGAAAGTATATTGTCTTGTCTGATTTCTTGTCTTGAAATTTCGTCTGCACTGATTAATTAACATATGTATGGTCAACTCTTTTAACTTTTAAAATTGAGTTCTAGTAGTTAAAGATATGATCATCAAATAAAAAGTTATTCAAAGTGTTCCATTTTTTTTTGCTCACTGTACACGTAAAGTATTTCTATTAGTTCCTAGTCACTTTCGATGACAAGTTGCTTCATATTTTGATTGCACCTGTACTAAATTATTAATTTTAACACTATTCAACTTATTTGCCGCTATAACTTTCTTGAACACAATTTCTTTTTTACCTTTCTTTTTTAAAATACAAGTATTGTTATATTTTTTTAATTCTTTACTGAAGAAAAAAAGTATCAATAATTGAGATTTTTAAACATAATATCTATCTATGTTCTTATTGAAGTGTTGCCCTCATCATTTTCCTCTAACTGCGCATTTCAACGGAAATTGATAAGTCACAAAGCTATCCATTTTCACTGGAGAGTCATATCCTTTCATCTGTTTCCAAAATAATTTTTGCATGAATATTTCGGTGCTATTGCTGTCTAAAATATTTCCGAATGCTCTGCAATTTATTGCCGATAAAGATTGAAGGCAATTAGAATTCTATTGCATAGTTGATGAAGGAACACGTGGTAAAGCCCTTCTCGTGTCGCAGAAGTCAATTAAACTCTTTTGACGTTCGTAAATAGAATGTCATTAGTTCAAAGGATTTGTTACAAGTATTCCAAACTGATTTACATCATTACTATTTGTTTTAGAAGATGTCGATTGTGATTCATCTCTCTCTCTCTCTCTCTCTCTGACATTTAAATCATCTCTCTGATTCATCACGCCTATCTCTCTACTTTTCTAGCACGCTGCTTTCGAAATAAAAATAAAGAGAAATCAATGACACTTTTAAAGCAAATAAATGAGTTGTAATATTTTTTTTGTTTATTTTATACTATTAAGGTTGTTGACTGAAATGATAATGTAAGGGTAAAATAAATGTTTTATTTAATTGAATACAATTTACACTTACAATTTTAGATTTTATATGTCTTGGAAAAATATTTTTTTTTCAGTTAAATTTTATAGCACCAAAGCTGTTGTTTTAAATATTAATTGTGTGGCCTCTTTACTACTGAAGAATAAAGTAATAAAGCAAAAAAATATATATATATTTTACAGTTCCGAACTTCTATTTTGCTGCCCAAGTCCAAAAAAAATGATTATTTTGGAAATTAAGAGTTTTTATAAAGTTTTTCTTCTGTTTTATGGGACTAATGTGTACAATCATTTTTTTATTTTTTTAATCATTTTTTTTATTTTATATTAATGGTACCTAAAGGTACCATTATAGAATACACAGAATACCGAAATACTCGTTGTGTTTAGAAATATACGTATTTCTTTTGATTGAATTTAAAATAAAAAAATTAGTTATTTTTGTTGTTTTAAAGATTGTTTCAATGTGATAAGCGTAAACAATGCTTCATTTCACGGTATACCTTTTCCTAAATTCCACATTTCTTTTTAATCGCAATCGTGATTTTCATTATCTTTAAAGTTAAATAAAATTAATGTTTATAAACACCCAAATATATCTTCACCATAATGTTTTTGTTGCATATTATAATTTTAAATATTTTGTAATAAGTCTAAAGTGTGTCCATATATACTCCATCTTAGATAAATACTTGTTTAACTTAAGGTGTAAAAAAAATTTTAACATATCAACTAAGCGTATAATGTAGATAACATAAAATAATATTTAATATAACTTTCTTTATAGGTGACAAGTTAAATAAATTATTTATTACTCTTTCATTTTTGCCTTATTAATGTAAATGATAATTATTTGTATTCAAATTAAGCCTCACATTTTGTTTCAAAATCATTGTGCATTTATTTTTACCTAAAAGATCTTTTTGTCTTCGAGATTGTTTTTAGGTGACACAAAACAAAATGAAGCATACGAGAATATTGTACCAAATATTGTCCAATATTTTTAGACACTAGATTCAAGTTTAAGACTTGATTTAGTTATATATGACCCTATCATTGTATAAAATTTCGCATTTTATATAGAATGTCTCAAATCAACTGATAATGTATGAAATTATAAATATTTCTCTAAGTAAAAAAAAACTATTTTATACAATTGTTCGGGGCTGAGTTGTTGAATGAGTAGCTCAGAACCTAAAAACACCAAAATTTTTTCTAGCATACATACTTCACTTTTATTTTGATACGTAAAAGTTCAAAAAACTGCATTCAAATTGAATTCCAATTATTTTCTAAAAACGAACCATTCTAATTATATAATTTTTTGAGTAACAATAAAAAAATGCAACCAACATATTCTTCTAAAATCTGAGCTTTAGTGACAGAAAAGCAGTTGTTTTTACATAAAAATGAGTAGTTTAAAAGAAATTAAACTTATATATAAGCAATTTTTTTCATAAAAATTTCATAAGTTAAATTTTATTGTAACTTTTAATAATTTTCAGTTGCTCCATGAAAAATGATAAATTTTAACACATTTTACGAACGCATTATTTCAGTGTATTTTTCACATAAAACAAAAGTCTAAGGCACTAATATATATAAAACTATCCAAAAGGATACTTTAATCAAACTTTTACTCTAATTAATTTTACTCTAATACTTTACTTTAGAGGCTCACTTTTCTTCTAATATTATTTTGATGTTTTGACAAAACATCATGTAAAACTAATTAAAAAAATATAGTGCGTGGAGTCCCTCCACGCGAAAGAAGTGAAATTTTGTAATGTGGAAATGAAAATAGGAAGGGGTAGAAATCGATTTTTAGTGAAATCATATTGTTTCTTTAAGACAAACTTTATTAACATTGCTTACAACCACCTATCTACATAACTTTGTTTTAAAATGTAGCGCAGAATTACATTACAATAATAATAATAAACTCCGTAATGTGGAAATGAAAATAGAAAGGGGTAAAAATTGATTTTTAGTGAAATCATATTGTTTCTTTAAGACAAGCTTCATTAACATTGCTTACAACCACCTATCTACATAACTTTATATTAAAATGTAGCGCAGAATTACATTACAATAATAATGATAAAACAATAATAATAAAACAATAATCTTAGTTTTAAACTCTTGAGTTAAAAGCGTAATAATAGCGGTACAGGAAAATAACATTAAATTAGGGATGCAAAAATATTTATAGAAAAACAATACTTTTATGACTTTTATGGTAGTGAGAATCAAAACAATATGGAAATGAATGAGGGAAAACTGGATCCTACCACGTGATTTTCCGGCCAATAAAAATGTAGCGTTAAACGTTTAACGCAACCTTGTTGGAAGTCGCATTAGAAGTTTCACTTCAAAAAATCAAAAAATATTATTTCTTATACGTTAACATTGTACCAAGTGTTGTCCAGTATTTTTGGACGCTGATTCATGGAAAGTTAAAAACATGATTCAGTTATATATGACATTCTATAAAATTTCGCCTTTTATATAGAATGCCGCAAATCTACTGATAATGTATGAAAATTATGAATATTTCAGATATTTCCTACACATTCTATAGAAGGACTAATGAAAATCTACAGTCAATCTATACAATGACTAGACTAAAAGTATAATAATTTTAGACTATTTCATTAGTCTAAAACTGCAGAGCATTCCATAGAATGTTGGTGTTTTATACATTGATGTTAACAAATACATAAAATGCTTCGCTTTGAATTATGTATCACATGGCTAAAAAAAATCTAAATGATTTTTTTTAGATTTTTTCAAAATCTGTAAGCGTATTTTACTCTATATTTTTCTCTGATTTAGATTATATTTGCCGAATGCGACGTAGAAAAATACACACATATTTACGAAAGTTTGGATGTATCTAAATTAGTAAATTGTGAATCTAATGAATATGTTAGAAATTCAAATCTATTCGTAAAGTCTGAACTAGTTTTCTTATCTTTAAAGCGAAGAAATCAAAATCACAAAAGAATCAAACTGAAACTGAAGTTAAACGGGGAAAAAAAAATAAAGACAAGGAAATGAAACAAACCAAAAACGAAAAAAGAATTGCAAGAACAAGATGGAAGAACAAGGAAAACACAAGAGAACAGAATTAAAAAAAAAAAAGAAATAAAAGAAAAAGAAATAGTCGAAAGAATTTGTACAATTTTTTTGAAAGTAAAAGCAAACAAATCTGCCTCATCCATAAAAGTTTGGAAGACTTCAGGACAGAACACAAAATCTGGTATTTTTAAGAGCTAAAGTTAGAAAAAAAATCAGTGAAATAGATTGGAAAAACGGATTTTGGAATCCTTTGGGAACTCAGTGATGCCATTCGAAACTACAGTAATTACTTATTAATTAAGGATTTTTCCGCCGATGAAGTGAAGCAATTAAATTTGCATTCAAATGAAGAAGTAAATAAAAAAGGAATCAAGTAAAATATTTTCCCATGTACTTTTTTTCCTATTTCTTGCGTTTAATCCGTGATTTTAGACATGTAATTAAGCAGTATTTTTTTTAATGAAATTGAAACAAAAATTGAGTGTAAAACTTTCCTTCCATTATTACTCAGAGTCACCGCGCTATTTTCATCTGATATTTTTCAGTCATTTAGTGCTAGAAATATAACTGACGCGATTTACTGGGGGTGAAAGAAAAATCTGTTCGTATAATTCCATCCCTTGCACTACAAAAAATATAATTTTTTTCTGAAATATTAAACTACATTTTAAAATTCTTTGTCAAATCCTTTGTAAAAAAAAATTCTTTTTTTCACTTTTTAATAATATATATTTTCGAAAATATATGCCCATTAAGTGAGCATATATGTATATATACTCAATATTGAGCTATAAATTGAACTATAATAAGTCCGCACATTAAAACGAGCTGGGACGCGTGTGGCTGAAGACTCATTCTTCGCCATAGATGGCGCCACTGAAAAACCAGAAACGCACCCTCTGCCTTATATTTTTTTGGTTTCACCAAGCAAGCTTGCTACTATTTTGGCATAGCAATAGAAACAACAACAACAATAATTGTTTCTGAATCAATTTAAATGCAGTTTTTGGCAACAATTATTTGAAAGCATGAAAATAACAAATAATTACGACCGTTTAGATAAAAAAGAGTTTGCGCTAAGTTTTAGCCAATTCATAATGCGTCCGATGACATTTTTGGTACTCTAAATCACTTTGTTATATAATCGTAATATTACGTCAAACAATGATGCGTGCCCTTTTCTTAAACAATATTATTGAATTATCCATTCCGTGAAGAAAAATACCCGTTCCAATAAGGAGTAGTTTCGGTAACCGGTTTTGTGTCAGTTTCCATTCAAGTCTTGTCTAATTTGTCCTGACGGTGATTTGATAAGAGACGGGCTTGCCGTCATAAAGAGGCATCAGGGAATATATGGGTGGTAAATCACATTTTCCTTACATTCCCGTTTTCAGGATTTTGCGGGAGAGGCTTCATGTCGAGTAAAACGTCATCTCAGTTTTACTTTTAGTTGAAAAGTTGTTTATTCGGACATACACTGAATATTTAAGATAGTTCGTAAAAGCGCAGTTTTGACTGGAGATCGAATTCTTTTTGTTATCTTAGATTCAAAAGGAAAATAATGCGTCTGCCAAAATAAAATTATGTTTTGAGAGGGAAGAAATGAAAAGAGTTTTTCATGTTTTGTTAATGTTTTGAAAAGCTTTGATTTTACTTTCTTTTTTCAACACGGAAATGAATATTTAATCCTCTTTTCCATTCCGAGAATTCATTTTATTTTATTATAATTTTATTTATTTTTTTTATTTTCAGATTTTGCAGAACTTTGCTAAAGTTGATTTATAAATAGAAAAACTATAATACGTAAAACCTTTTAGCGTAACTGTTTTGCAAAAGCAAAAGTTTCTACAACTTTGATAAATTAAAACTTAAATATGGATTTTTTAAAAAAGAAATTACAAACTTATTTAATGGATAACTAAAGCAGCTCGTATGTTTTTTCTTATATATAATTATCCCACTATGAATATTAACCACACAGCATTAAACTTTTTATTGTAAAAAATTTTGAAATATAATGTTTAGATCGTATATGAAAAATCTCTTTATTGTTAATCTAAATTATATTAATTTATTTGCAATTTTTGCTCATAGATGGTGACACAATAGTTTTGAAAAACACCGTCTGTTTTTTTACTATACTCATACCGTTAAAACATTAGCGAAACACAACTGTTTCAATTTTGACCCCGAACACTGTTCTGTGTATTTATTGTTTAATGTGTACATAAATTATTTAACCGTGGGAGGCTTTTTCCGTTATTTCTGTCCGTATAATGTAAATGCGGTTTGGTTTCATCAAAAAAAAAAAATGTCCTCCTTGTAGGATCCAGTAATTCCCTTGTCTTCAAACCAAGATTCAAAACTAGAAGGCAAAAGACTTGAAAATAAATAGACACTAACCCTAAAAATGGATCGGCTGTTAGACGCCAGTTACATGAGATATATTTTACATCAAAATTGTAGTTGTGAGAGGATTTTTTATATATTTATTTTCCTATTTTTTATTTATACTTCATGTTTTTTTTATTTACAAAAGTTTATTTTATTGTTACAATGATAAACAAATAAGTATATAAATAAAAAAAAATTTATGATTCTGTAAAACATCGACACATATATTTTCTTGCAAACATTGATAAACATCACATTTCCATTTTTAAAAACACGTCATTTTAATCAGTGGAGACAATGGGACGTGCCAGAAAGAAGTTTAAAAACATTTTGATTATAACAAGATACGTTGAATTTGAGTGAAACACATCTAAATTTGTCAGTAGTAAAATTAAATATCTTTTATATCTTAATATGTTTAATATATCGATCTCTTATAGACACGTTTAAGTAAAGTAAATACCAAATTCTTTTCCTAATGGTTGAACTAAATCAAGGTTTTCGTTGACATATGGTTTGATATATACATTTTCGTTAGAAATCGAATTTTCCGAAGAAATATTCCTGAAATTAAATTAGCATTTTGAGAGGAAGAATAGAGAAAATAAATCAATTTACCATTTATTTTTCATTTCTATATTTCATTACTTTTTAATGAAAACATGAAAAAAAAATTATTA
>OX421971.1:11309103-11526603 GCA_949128135.1 Parasteatoda lunata | reverse complement strand
CACATTAAAAACTAAAAAAAAAAAAAACACTACAATTAATCTTTTTTCGTAATTAAAGACTTTGAAATGATTAATGATACCTGCTAACAAACCAATCCATAACTTGACATATAAGGTATGATAAAGTCTCTATTTTATTTCGTTCGAAACACTCTTAAATAAATTACTGTTTTTTGATGAAAAGAGTCTTAATACATTATTCATTTAATAGTATCTTTTAAAATCCAAATGATTAGAAAACTCAGGTGCAGCTGTGAAACTATTTCGATTTTTAAAAAAAACACCTGATAATGAATTTTAATTATCTGCTCTGTCGTGAAAATAGTGAGATGGCTGTCAGAGTAGTTTGAACAAGCATTTATGTATGTTTACACGTGTTAGTACATGCATCATCTTTATTAGCTGATCTAAGAAAAATAAATAAATGACAAAAATCTGAAGGATTTTTTTAAAGCACATTTATATTTTTTAATAAGATGAAGTAGACGATAACGAAATAGACGATTATTTTCCGATTATAATTTTATTTTTCCAAATACAAACAAAATTCTTAAAACATACATATTTAAAAACTTGTAAACCTTTAAGGAAATTGTATCAATTTTTGTGTTTTTTTTTTAATAGTTATTATCAAAATAAAGAAAAGTAAATTGGAAACTGGACAATGTTCAAACTTCCATAAGAAATTATAAACTGAAATACTTAATATGTAACCTCAGGACTTTGTTAGTACATGGCATTTACGGTTGGGCATAAACGTACGGTTAAATACGTTCTGCTTACACAACCAATGATTTATTATCACCAAGTTTAAAAATTAGCAATGCTTTTAACAGATCGAATTTTATCTAAGATGTATTACTAAGAAATTATATTAAGGTGTCATTCATTTACAGCAATAATATAGTGCATTCTAAAGGCTAACTAACTGACTAAGATTTACATTTTTCTGTTAGAATGTTCTGTCATACTACAAAATCAATTCTTTTAATTTTTCCGGTAAGCATTTGTTGAAAGACTGTGAAAATAATATTAGAATTTGGTGAGAATAAAAAAAAATGTGTTTCCTAAGCAGAATGCAGCAACCTGTACCTATCTTTATATTTCCATTTTTTGATATTAATTATTTCAAATCATGGGTCGTTGCTTATAACGATACATTAAATTTAGTTATTGAAGGATTTGAACAAAGAGGCATTCCGGATATACATTTATTTTTATATATAATTCTTAAAATTCTTAATTTTGAATTTTACCCAACACACTATTCTGAAGAAAAAAAAATTAAATCTAATTTATTGTTTACGTTGCTATTTAAAAAAATGACTGTGAAAAACTTCCTACGTTTAGCAATAAGGCCGTCAGAAACCCGAGCGGTCTCCGTGCCTGACAGTGAAGTCAATGGTAGCGGGTTCAAATCTCGGTCAGGACATTGATTTCTCTCTCTATGTGTTGTTTTCTGTTGTGTAATGTGTGAATGTTGTCCCCTTCCCCCTATAAACGGGTAACTGTGACAGAGTGGTGTGGGTAACGCTGTACCACTCCGTGACTTAGGTTCACAGGTGCCCACCGGGAAGCGTTAAATAAGCAACACTTTCGGCATCTTCAGAGGTGAAGAACGAATGTTCAGTGCCTGCAGCAGAAAAAAAAAAAAACGTTTAGTAATATGATGCATTCCTACGTCAGACTATTATTTTGAATGAAGTATTTCAGCATTGTAATTAACGCAAATGATCAACAACATTGCATATGAAGCAGGAATGAATCCTGGGTCACATTTCTAGTAGAACCGCAAGCTTAATTTCCCCTCCCTAATTTTTAATAATTTTTTTGTTAAAAGTCTACACAAAAAGTTATAATCTTCCCAAAAAATAATAGATCCTCATAAAAACCACACCAACTTTTAAACCTGCAAACTGATACATCACAGATAATTCTGAACGTGCTGACCGTCTCAACCTTGGTCTAGTAATTAGCCTTTAAAAAGTATACACATACAGCCATAATCTTGCCCTGCTAACTGAATTTTAGCTTTCTTCTAATTTATTTGAAAATACCAAAGCTTGTATATACATTTAAACATGTATGTGGACATAATATGAGGTTTTCTAACAGCGGTAATTTACAAATCTCCTTACGAATACATAATTATCTTTATTATACAACTAAAAACACTGATGCCATTTGTTCCAGTGAACTTTGTTCTTCTGTTTAGCAACGTGTAAAGCAACAAAAGTCTTTCACCTTGTCGTGACAATTACAAACATTTAAGCGTTGTCATCTAACAATTCATACGCATGATAAAATTGCGGAATATAATTCCTGATTGGAGTAAATGGTACCGAGCTTGGTGATCGGTGTCAAATTTATGTAAATAAATGCTCGATTTGGGTCGACCGGCCTGTGTAGGGGTTAGGGAACTGCCTTTGCATCAGAAAGGTTCTGGGTTCGAATCCCGGGCAAGGCATGGATGTTCCTTCTTTCTCTGTACTATCTGTCCTTACTGCGGGAGCAACGTTGGCCCACCTAATAGGGTGCACCTGAATGAGTGGCTAACAATTCTGCCCTTCAGATGCCTGTATGACGTAGGTCATTATCCAGGTAGGCATTGGAGAGAGAAAAATGTTCGATTTGGTATTATCTTACTATCGTAAAATAAGGTAACTATTTACAGAGTTTTTCTGCTCCAATTTAGAAGAAGTATTGCACCACTTCAGTTTTTATAGTGGATTATTTATAATTACTTTACAGTTGCATTAAGAAAGTCTGCGAAAGCATTCTGTACCAAAAGTTCCAACATTAACAATTTTTATATGATTAATAGTCGTTGCTCATATTTTATTTCAATTTTTTTTTTCACTTTTGCATAAAGATTTTATAGTCCATATTAAAAAAATATCAAATGTATGCAAAATAATGATTTTAGTTGCACTTCAAAGAGAATAAAATCTATTCGTATTTGCAAGCGAATAAAATGAGATTGGTGGGTTCTCTGGCATTCTCCATCATTACTCTGCATTCTTTCCGAGTAATGGCCATAGTGTCACTAAAGATCTTTATTGCTCTTTTCTGAACAATTACATAGAAGTGTTGGGCAACTATTGGAAAAAGAACGACCTCGTGATGGCCAGCAGTTAGACAAAGCAATTACAAGCATTATAAATGGAAATTCTGGTAATTCAAGTTAAGCGGTTTAAAATATTTATTTACCATTTTTAAAATGCTTGCTCAATTTATTTATTATTCAAATATAGACTAATAGAATATTTTTATTGAATTTGAAGTAGTCAATTTAGTTTGGAATATTTTTATTAAAAATTGTTCCGATTACGTTTTTTAAGATTGTTAGATGACTATATTCCTTGTGACGTTAAAGTGACGCACAGTGTGGTCAAAAGAGAGCATCTTAATGGTCGCGGATTAAATTCAATCTTCAAGCGGATAACCTTAAAAATTCTAACTATTTTGAACAAAAAATTCTGATAACTGACGACAGTGTAGACGTGTAGTACCCTCATTGTTAAATCCATCTGAAAATATCCTCAGTGGTAGACTGATCGCGGCTAAGTCTGCCGTCAGGTTTTAGTGGTTTTCCTCTCCATGTAACGGAAATGCGGGTTAGTTCCAACAAAACGTTCTCCACTAAGGCAAAAATTCGCCCATTATTTGATAAAGGAGTTACCTTCAAGATTGGGTTCAAAATTAAAAGGCTACGGAAATTATCAGTAGCTGTTCAACGACGGTTATAAAATATAAAAAAATTAATAAGGTTTAATTTTAAGAAAATTGTTTAACATTTAATGAAAATAATTTATTTTAAATTTTTATTTTGAAAAATTCTTTATTAAAAGAACAGTCTATTTTTAGTCACGGCATTTGATTTGCACACGGTAAAAATATAAATTTAGTTACAAAGTAATTTTAAAATATCCATGCCATTAACAATTATAACGATTTTATATTGAATTTCTTTACATAAGTTGAATATCCGTTGTTTCCTTATTAAATTTAGGAAGATTTTGTCCATTTGTTTTCTCAATTAATAAACATTACCAAACAGTCTTTTAATTCTATTTATTTCATTACAAATGGTATTTAAAGAAATGTTTTCGGAATCATTAGAATTCCTTGTAATTAGTTTAGTTATATTGAAGTTAAAATCATTTCTCTTATCGTATAAATCAACAATGCAGATATTTTCTTTTTTTTTAATACTTAAGTCCAAGAAATAAAAAATAGTATTATCGTCATGATAACCAAGCAAGATTAATTCCACGGGGTAAATATAATTTAACGAAATAGTATAAATTTGAAAATTAAAGATAATTAAATCAACAGTAAATTTAAAAACAAATTCAAAATTATGAGTAGAATTTTTTCATAATAGTGTTAAAATAAGTTACTAAGAGTGATGAATAATTAAATCCTTCTGGTATTTCATAAATTTGAAAAGAAAAAAAAAAGGTTTTCCATAGAAAAGATGGTTATTAAAAAGACACGAATTAATTTTGATTTCTCAATAATCAAAATCGCAATTGAAGATATTTTTCAGTCATAGTAATAACTCAAAAGAACATTAGAAAAGGGAACGCTATTAAATAGATCTTGGAAATCAAAAATCGCAATAGAACTATTATTATTTTTGTTTAATAAATTCTTAAATAGGTTGGTTATAAGTGGTTATAGTTGGTTATAAGTTGGTTATATAATAATATTCCAAGATTAACATTTTCTAATAATACTGTTAATAATTAAATTTAACTAGTTAGAGAAAATGGTTCCAAGTTTAGTTAGGTAACAATTAAACCCAAAAGCGATTGTTCTAAATTTAGTACGAATTTTATGACATTTTGGACTGATCATTAAGTATGGGATTTGTATAGTACTAGTTTTAATTTTAACCCTTTTTTAAAGATAAAAGTTTTTAATGATGATTTAATTATTTTAATTACGAAAGTTTAAAATTTTTACTATTATTTAATTTCTTACATAAAAGTTCAACAAAAATTATTTTACGGAAGATTTAATAATTTTTGTTAGTTTTGCTTATGGGGTAATTACTAAATATTTTTGTAGTTTCTAATTGATTGATCAATTTTAGAAAAATGTGTTGAATTTTTACTGTTATTTAAATTGTTCTTGTAATTAAAAATAAAGTTTTTAAAGTAATAATAAACAGCCCATTTCCATTCTGTTCACAGAATGGAAATGGGTATCTCTAAATGGGTATATCTAAAGGAAAAGAGGATCTATTTGATATCTTTAAACAAAATTTATAGAGATCATTAATAAAATATTTTGGAATTTCATTAATTGATATATGCTAAATGGGTTGAAATTTTGTGCCTTTTTACATTAAAGTTTTGTTATAAACATTGCGCATATATATATATATATATATATATGTATACACGGAAAAGAATTTGATCTAATTAAAAGAATCTGAGCTAAAAGTTTGAAAAATTTGGTTTTTCAATAGCTCTGAATAGTCGGAATACGTTCTAAGAGTGCTGCTCATAATATTTAAACCAGAAAGGTTCTTATTAATAATATAAAATATCTGGTAGGAAGCGTTAATTTTGAGCTCGGAATAACAGAAACATTTTAAAACTTGCAACGAAACCAAAACTTGCATACTCTCCCAATTATTCAGCAAACAAGTCGAAAGATCTAACATACAACAATTTGGCGAACTTAACGATCAAATTCGAATGTATTTTTTCGAAATTTGAAAAGAAAGCCAACACTCTTAAAGCAAAAGTGGGCAAGGGAGATCATGATCTGGGATGTTACTTGCAAAAATAATATTTTTCTTAAGAAAATAAGTTAAATTTTCAAAAGCAAAATGATAACAATATCTATTGGTATGATTTTCAATCAGAGTCTCGTGATTTCTTTGGCAGGCAGATGGGTGGTGTCTAGGTAAATGGTCTGGGAAGCTTTTGCGCAAGATGATCAATGCGAGTTGCCGCAAATTTCCTGAAAAAGAAAATTAAATTCTAATTGTTATCAACAACTACAATTAACAGTACCTTTCACCTTTTGGTTCATATCATACTTTTTAAGAGGGTCGGACTAGAAAAACAATTATTGATAATTTTAACAAAATCATTACAAAAGTGCTTCGGTTAAAATTATCGAGCATTTTGGGGATCCCATAAACCCAGAAGCTTATTAAGTTTCACCATATTCAGGTAGTTTTGCCCGAAAATTGAACGTTAGCATAAGTTCAATATCCATACATTTGACCTCTTTCCAAACTAATCTACTAGGAATATTTATTCCAAGGTTAGGGCTACTTCTTATATCTTAAGTGTCTAGAATACAATTTCGTTAAAAAAAAAAGTTTGTTTACTTAAAGAAAATAATTTTTTTTACTTTAAAATTTTCTGTGCCTAAATTAATTAGCGTCTCTAAGTTTAGATCTTCAAAACATTAAGATTTCAAATTAATTCAACTTTTCCCTCGATTCTCTGTTCTCTAATCATTCGATCAAGGAGCTCCTCTTTTTATTTTTTTTAACTTTTTATGAAGCTCCACCCCCTGCTCTCATCAACCCCATTGACTGCCTCTCATTAATCTTTCTTTTGTAAAAGTCTATATTTAAAAAAATATATACATATTTTTTGTAAAATATATGATTATTTTATATATTATAAAAAATACGCCCCGAAGAATGAGTAGTAGGGCTTTACGCTCTCGTGCCACAGGTCTTAGGTTTGATCCTCGGACCGGCAAGGTTGACCCAGCCTTTCATCTCCTCAGTCGGCTCATAAAATGAGCACCGAGTTCAGCTGACCATCCATCTGGAATATCTGCTCCTGCACCCCTGAGCTCAAGGACAAGAAAATTGAGTTGGGCATATTAAGCCTTGACCCTCCATGGGCTGTCGCGCCACTGATTTTAGTAGTTTTCAGTTTAGTATAATTATAATAATTTAATGTAAGAAATTTTTTAATAGTAGACAAAAAATGAATAAGTATCTACTTGGATTTGAAAAATGATCAACTGTACTTGGAGAAAAATATTTAAGTTTAAGCATACAGAATGTGTGACACAATAAGAATTCAAATTATCTTATTATTTTCATTAATTATTATTCTTATTATTTTATTATTCTTATTGATCTGCACTAATTTTTTAAGGAATTAAGGAGGAGTAATTTTACTTATTAACAAGGTATTGTATAATATTTCAAATTGGAAACAGTTTTTTTTTATCTTTTAAGTGTCTTTTATAATTTTAAAAATTTTAAAATATAAAATTTTGTTATGTTATGATTCATAGCTGGAAACATCTAATCTCTTACTTTTATGTTAATTATTCATTTTTTATAACTTTATTCATCAAATTAAGCATGAGATTATAAAATAAAATTCTCGAGAGATAGAAAGAACATTTTCTGCATTATCAAAAACAGAATTGTAAATTCAAAACAATTTTTTTTATCACAACATACTCCTGAAGTGTTTTTTTTTTCCCTAGCCATCGCAATTTCAAGTTTCTAAGTCTTCTTTTCTCAAGTATCTAGTTTTTGCGCAGCAAACCGAGGTGTTACATAAGACAAATAAAGTGAAAAAAATATTTTTAAAAAAATCATTTAAAAAAAGCAGAATCTTTTGTTAAAAAATAGAATTGAAATATAAAATAAAACTTTTGTTAAGTTCACAAACAAAGTGGCTCTTTCAGAATGTCAAAATCTGTAGTTGCATTCCTAAGATCTGAGTCCTCCTCCAGTTTTTTAATCAATAATAATTATCAAACTAATAATTAAATAATTTCTAAAGCATTCTACCTGTACATTTTTTCTACCCACTTACAGTACATGGTCAAATTATTAGACGCACTTAAGATTCTATGTAAAATTATAATTATCAGGTGATACTATACAGCTTCATTGTTTTTACACCACTGAAACCGACTTGCACTTGTTTACGTTTGTGTATTAATTGGTTAACATTGTAATGCAATACGTTAAAAATAAATAGAAAGTATATCAAAAATCTCTTGAATAAAAACCCATTACATGTATGTTTAAATATCAAAGAATTGCATATAAACTCGTGCAAAATATGTCATTATTAAAGACACTACAGTGCGTCTAATAATTTGGTCGAATTATTATAATATACTACCTGATATAATAAAGATTCTATATTTATATAATATATCGTCTAATCTATACAGTCGTCAAATTTATACTATGTATCGTCTAATGTAACCAATTAATACATGAACGTAAACAAGTGCAAACCGGTTTCAGTAGTGTAAAAAGAATAAAGCTGTATCGTAGCACCTGATAATTGAGATTGTACATAGACGCTTATAGTGAATAATTTGACCAGGAAAATGTATGTAATGAATGTTTATGTATGTATGAAATGTATGTTTGAAATGTATGTAATAATAACAACAAGACAAAATGTTAAATGTTTAATGTCTAATGTTTAATTGAACATTAGACCAAACAGTGGCGTTTGCAATTTTTAAACATAGAGAGATTAATACTGAATTCGTTCCACGCATTTAGATTACTCATCTATTAGGATAAACTTGATTTTGTATAAACCATCAACCAATGGTTACCATCAAAACTCATTCAATATATTTCGCAAGAAAGAGTATTTATCATTAGTGTGAAAATTTATTTCCTAGTTTTACTTAAGGATTTGAAACATCAATTTCGTGTTCTTAATTTTAATTGTTCATTTTGATAGAACATAGTTTTGCTAAAACATTATTTTAAAAGTAAATAGGAAGTATAAATTATTTAACGTATAATTATTTCTAAACATCTTTATAATACTAATATGTTGCATAATAAGAAAATGTTAAGCGAATACTTTATAATAAAACAAATTTTAAAAAAAACTTTTGATGCATGTTTTTAAATTATAAAAGCAGTCAAGATCGAAACCATGATAATAGAGATACAGTGCCTGGTCATATTCTTAGACGCATTATAAGATTTTATATAAAATTATAGTTATCATTGGATACTATGCAGCTGTATTGTTTTTCGGATGAAACCGGTTTGAAATTGTTTGCGCGCCAGTATCAATTGGTTAACATTGTTATGTGATAGATTAAAAATAAAAAAATGTATGTTGGAATACAAAAGTATTGCATATAAATTCGTGCAAATCATGTAATTACTAGAAAACTACAGAGAGTCTAATGATTTGATATAATTATCATAATATCCTAATATAATGCTTCATATAATAAATATTGCATATTTATATAATATATCGTTTAATTTATCCAATCGTCATATTTATATTATATATGTTGTAATTTAACCAATTGATACACTAATGTAAGCAAGTGCAAACCGGTTTCATCCGAGTAAAAACAATAAAGCTGTATAGTATCATCTGATAATTAAGATTTTACCTAGAATCTTATTGTTGGTCGAATAATTTGGCCAGGGACTGTGAATATGACTGTTGAAAACCTGTAAATAAGAGTTAATGCCGTAAAATACCAATAAAAATTATACAGGTAATGATTTTGTCTTTCATTTCTTTTTTTCTGAGGAGAGTCAAAATCATCTAAATATCTGTTGCATAGTATCATTGAAACATAATAGTTTGCTCATCATGAAATTTACCTAATAATGCAACGTTGCATATTAATAATGCATCGTTGCATATTAATAATGCATTTAGTTATGCTAACAAACTATTAAAGCTAACAAATTCAAATCATTAGTTTTTAATTTTTGAAATTTAAATAATGACTCCAATTCTGTAATTCAAGTAATTGTTCTGTTTTTCATCAACCGGGATTTAAATAAGTAGTTGATGGTTAATTTTAACATACATTGTCCGACACTCAAGTGAGATCCTCTGAAGTTTTCAAACGTTCTTCACCTTTAATTAGACGTTCCCTTAAAAAGAAGTCCGATTTCAATAGAACGTGATTACTAAACGTCTCGAGAGTTGTTCCCTGAAAAGACAGCAATTTTAAACTCGGAGACAAGTTTAGTTGTGTTTTGACGAAGGAAAACCCTAGAGTTTTGCGTTAAAATAGGAAATAAATACAATAAACAAGTTTTTTTCCCGAATTTTCTTCATAAAATACTATTTCTTCCTATGACTAATTCGGGTTTTCTCTAAATAATTTGCAAACTATAATTAAACAAAAACTTATTCTTTTCTGATCTGATTAGATCGGTTTTTCTCCAAATAATTAGTAAACTATAATTTTAAAAAAACTTATTCTTTTTTAATTTGACTGATTCGGTTTTTCTCTAAATAATTAGTAAACTATAATTAAACAAAAGCCTATTCTTTTTGGTTTTGACAAATTTGGGTTTTCTCTAAATAATTAGTAAACTATAATTAACTAAAGACTTATTCTTTTCTGATTTGAAAGCTTAAATAGAAAAAATAGGGAATTGTTAAAACAAACAGAATATATAAATATTTTTTTGTAGGTTTGACTTTAGAAAATAATTTTTCCTATGAAGATATCGCATTTCCCTAAATCATTAGTTAACTTTAATTGAGAATTAAAGTTTTCAAATTTATTGACTTAAAAATAAGGAACTGGTAAAATACACAGAATATGCAAGCTTTCTTTCGTATTTTTACTTTTGTAGCTCTATTTTGCAGTTTTTGTTGTTTTTTTTTTTCTTGTAGTTTTTCTCCGTGACTACTTTGGTAAACATCATAAGTGAACATCAGCCTAATTTGAAAAAATAAATAGGAAAAATAGAGAACTGGTAAGAAAAAAAAACTGAATAAACAAATTTCTTTTTTAATCCACTTCCTAAAATACTGTTTTCTCCCTGACGATGCCAGATTTTCCTAAATAATAACTAAATTTTAAATGAACATAAATATTTTCTTTTCTGCAGTAAAAACTTTAATAAAAAAATATAGAACTGGTAAAAATACAAGCTTCCTTTTCAGAGTATAACTATGTCGTATTGCTCTAAATAATTAGTAAATTGTAACGGACATATTGTTTTATATTTTTCTATGTTTTAGTTAGTGTATAAATATTTCATTTTAAGTGATTAAAATGATTCTAGTAAAGTCTTATTATGTCACAAGGATGAACCACATGAAAAAAAATATATATATATACACTGACTGAGCAAAACTCATGGGATATCCACCTAATACTTGGTCAGGCCCCCTCTGGACCTGCAGAGTGCAGCGATAGGGCGTGGAAGTGAGTCTGCAAGGCTCTGGAACACGTCAGGTGGTAGTTGGCACCACACATATGGTGACTTGTTTGCTGAAGAGCGGCAGCCAATTGTGGCCTGTTCGTGGGTTGAGGATTCAATGCCCGGAGCCTGACGTCGAGGGCATCCCAGATATGTTCAATGGGGGTTCATATCAGGAATTTGAGGTGGCCAATTCAGTCGTTGGATCTCACCTGCATGCTCGTCGAACCAAACACGGAAGATATTGGCGCAATGTGGGGCTGCGTTGTCATCTTGATACACAGCAATGTCATCAGGGTGTTGAAACATGACAAAAAGGTGGAGATGGTCTCCAAGCAGCTGAAGATACCGCTGAGCATTCAATGTGGCATCCAGAACGACCAGGGGACCCATTCCATGCCACGAAAATGCACCCCACACCATGACTGATAGGCCACCGGCCTGGGCTGTGCCCACTTGGATCCATCGCTTCGTGCGGTGTGCGCCACACATGGTGCCTCCCATCAGCAACAGTTGATAACGTGATTCGTCAGACACGATCACGTTACGCCACTGTCCATCCGTGGTGATTGGTGCAAATGCACGCCGAATTGTCCGATGACGCTGAGTTAGCAGTGGCACACGTTTGGGGCGACGGCTCTCATACCCGAGAACACGCATGTTCCGAAGACACGCGAGAACACCCGAGAACACGCATGTTCCATGAACTACTTCCGAAATGGAATGTCCCATGCGTCGGGCATCCACAACCATGCCGTGTTCGAATGCCGTCAACTTACGACGACGTTGCATTTTAACAGATCAGCCACTTCAAGCAATGTCTAACACACAACTAAAAGGCCACCAGGTGGCGTTGATGCTGTCCATCCACAAATCAGAGCCCTGCTATCCCATGAGTTTTGCTCAGTCAGTGTATATACTAGCGCTGACAAATTCATGATAATTTAGTGCCGCATAATTTCGTTAATTTGTTGACACAGTCTTGAATTTGAGGTCTATCAAGGATCACTTAACGGTTTTTACTCAGAAATTTTACATTTTACTAAGAGCGAACACTAGCTATGCTTTTAGCTGCAATAAAAAAATAATTATAATAAAATAGTATAATATTTTTATATTATATAAAAAAATAATTATAAATATAATAAATATAATTATAATTATAAATATAATATAATATAATTATAAATATAATTATAAATATAATAAATATAATTATAAATATAATAAAAATAAAAAGAAAAAAAACTAATGCTTCTCGTGAAATATTGCTACCTGTTCTTTTCTCTAAACTGTACATTTAAGTACAAAATAAAAAAAATTTTACTAAATCTATTGATCCAGTAAAACCGTATATAATTATTTAAGATTTTAGATTGTTTAAATTTATTGTTTAGATTAAATTTCTAAATTAATATTATTTATTAATTTAATGAATGTTTCTGCCTAAATATTTATTCAAACCGTTTTAACAAATCGATCACGAAATTTTCAAACCACAAAATTCTCCCATGGTTAGCCCGATAGCAATGTTATCTATCCAATAATACATCGGTCTCTGAGGATAATTTACGTCAATATAGTCGGTGCAAGCTTGGAAGTGAGTTCAAATCGCTCGGATTCAAACGACTAGAATCAATAGAATGCGTAGAAAACTAAAGATATAAAAATAATGAAATGGAAATAAAAAGAATGAGTAACAACTCCCCTTCTCTATGGAACAGTATCCACATGCTAAACAAGTATGTATGCCACCCGGGGCCATATATGGTGACCTAAAATGGATCTAAATATGGCGAATGTAAAAGGAACCAAATATCATGGTTACATGAGCCAAATACGCTGATCGAAAATGGAACAAACTATTGAAAACATCGGGAGGTAAATATTCAGACCGCAAATAAAGCCAAATACGCAATACGGAATATAGAGGCAAATAGAACCAAACATGAAGAAAACAGGAAGCTAAATATTTATTTATAGTTCAAATCGTCCTTAAGCATCCAACCCAATGTTCAACTCTGAAGCCTTGCAATTTTGAAATGAATCCAGAAGACAAGGGAACTCCTAGATCAAGTATTGGGAGTTATTTGCCTTCGTGTAGAGCATTTTGTTCAAACTCAAACGTATTTTCATTTCATGTAGATAAAAAACCATGAAAACCTCCCATAGTCATCTTCGTTACAAGGAGACTAACCCATAATGTGCCTAGCACTGCGGATGTATTTCGTCAACACCGTGATTGGTCTAAGCCAGTTACGGAATTCGTATCGACCAACCATCTGTAGGATTCGATTCGAACCCAAGTCACTTCATTAGGAGATGATCGCTCTATCCCATGAGCCACCATGAACCAGGAAGCCAACTATGGCGAAAACCACTGAGCTAGTAGGCACGGAAATATAAAACTGTGTACGTATTTATATACAGCCAGACCCCGCTATAGTGAACCTTCGAGGGATCGAAATTTCGGTTCACTGTAACTGGGAGTTCACTATATCCGTACTGCAAACAGTTTTAACTAATTTTTTTGAACTGCTCCCTCTCATTACACGTTATTTAAATAAATGTCCAGTAAAAATAAATTTCAAAAATGATTAAAAACTAATATGAAGTAACAAAAAAGTGTTAACTTTTATTTTTATTTCTCTTTGACTTGCGTTCAAAAAATTTAGGGATGGGAAGCTGAGAGAGAAGAAGCAAACAAGAAAAAATCCTTACAGCTACATTCCACTATAGAAAATTGGGATATGTATTTTATGTAGAAATTTCAAAACTACCAAAAAATGAAGAAAAAAAATTAGTCGAAAACAGAAAAAAGTTTATAATATCCAATTTTCTCTCTTCTTTTAGTTCACTATATTCACAAAAAATAACATTGTATGTGTATAACAAGGCACGGGAGCGATCATTTCCTTCACTATAAACAATGTTCACTATAGCGGGGTTTCACTATATTACTGTATTATATATATATATATATATATATTAAAACATTTCAATTGCTCATTTGAAAGTGAACCGATGTATCTATAAAATATGATTTAACTTTATGTACTATTAGTATTTAAAATATGCACCACATCTCGAAAAGTCTTTAGATTGGTCTTGAAGTGCATCATTTGTAGCAAATTATTCCTTAAATATGGCAATCGAGTCTAGATTTAAGCTCTTCCATTTATATTACTTCTACAGTCCGTATTAAGAAGTACCGTTCTCTGAAGTGGATTTTAAATAGTTATAGATCTTTCACTATTAAAATGATTACGGGGACAATTCGCCCACTGTACACATTGAGAAGAAGCGATAAACTTTTAGAAAAGAGTTGAAGTGTTTTCTTACTTCTGCAAGGAGGTAGAGTGTTCGATATTAAGGCTTAAAAACGTTCTATTTTACGCTAAACCGATTCTTCGGAAAGAATTAATCGTCCTCTATCCCATCAAAAGAGCAAAGAGAGGGAAGTAAACTATAGGAATAAACTCTTGAGAGTTTATCTACTTTGAAATTCGATGCTTCGGTACTCTTACTGCTTTCGAAGTATTGTTTACGGGAATGAAATTCTCTTCTTGGAATGAAATTTATTCTGTTCTCTTTTGTGTCGAAAATATTGTTCTTGCATTCTTGTAGAAGTTATATTACATTTCTTTTGAGATGAATTTCAGAGAAAGGAAAATTAAAATACTTTTATCCGAGACATCGCAGATTTATTTGAATTCGTTGAAAAAATGAATTAAAAGTATGGATTCTGTACCATTTTCTTTTTCCATTACTCGCATTTTTTCATATTGAAGTTTAGAACTTAAAAAAATGTTTTTATGTTTTTTTTTATCGAAATTTAGTTGTAAAGAACAATTTCGGAATTCAGAAGATAAAATATAAAATTGCAACAGTAAGTAGACGACAACTAAAATCTTAGAAGACATAACTTTTTTTTCTATAAAACAATAAAAGGACGATATTTTTATTGTATAAATTATGTAAAATGTGACAAAGGGATAAAATTTACATAGGATGTTATATTTCCATTTCAACTGTTCGGCTTTAGCACAATTTTGTTCAGCTATCATTTGAGGTGTTTCATTTCCTGAAACTTTGTTGAAGATACAGTTCCTGGCCAAATTATTAGTCACACAATAAGATTCTATGCAAAATCTTAATTATCAGGTGATTCTATACATCGACATTGTGTTTACGCGACTAAAACCGGTTTCACTTGTATACGTTCGTATATGAACTGGTTAAATTCGACGATATATAGTATAAATTCGACGATTAAATAAATTAGACGATATATTATATAAATATAGAATAGTTATTATATCAGGTAGTATATTACAATAATTAGACCAAATTATTAGACGCACTGTAGGTTTTTGATAATTACATGTTTTGCACGAGTTTATAGGCATTATTTTAAAATTTAAACACACATGTAATTGATTTTTATTCAGGAGATTTTATATATACTTCCTATTTGTATTCATTTTTAACATATTGCATTACAGTGTTAACCAATTGATACATGAACGTAAACGAGTGCAAACCGGTTTTAGCCTCGTAAAAACTATAAAGCTGTATAGTACCACCTGATAGTTAAGATTTTTAATAAAATCTTATAGTGCGTCTAATAGTTTGGCCAGGGACTGTATATAAAAATATTGTTGCTTGACGTGTATGAGTAGGTTTAACATTCGAAATGAAGTTAGGCGCTTGTTTAATTTAATATATTTTATGTTAAAAATATATTTTAGATCGAGATGATTTTAATGTAAACAAGGTGGTCGGGTTCAGCCATTTAACCCGCTTAGTTCATATTTAACATTTTAGAAGAGACGTGTGGCGTAGCTGCCACTCTAAATATTAAATACCAATTCCCTAGTATATAAGCATGTTAACTTGATTCCATCTTGACGTACCTTTTGATAGAGGAAGGTTGACATAGTCTGAATCTCCTTCCCCTCAATGGAAACCTGTAGACGTGATATGAACTCGCCAAAATCGGATAGTCCACATTAAACAGTTGATTTGCTTAAAAATATACAGCTCAAAGAAAAAAAAATCCGTTGAAGTAAATAAAAGGCTCCCGGTCAATAAACAATATTGAAGAAAAAAAAATGTAATGAGCGAAATGCTATAAACAAAAAAAAAATGAAGAAAAAAAATTTAATGAGCAAAAATGTTATATATAAATAAACAGCATGAATCAACTAGTGCTATCCGTTCATCGAATTCTATCACAGATAAAATTCTGGAAGCCATTTAACCCGCTTAGTTCATATTTAACATTTTAGAAGAGACGTGTGGCGTAACTACCACTATGAATATTAAATACCAATTCCCTAGTATATAAGCATGTTAGTTTGAAGAGGTACCTTTAGGTAGATGAAAGTTGACATAGTCGATAAATAAAAATCCCCTTTAGACGCGATTACGTTTCACTTTCACTCTAATGAATAAAGTTAAGCATGAAAAATGCTTATATTGGTTTGTGTTGGTTTTGTTACAATTTACGCAATTGAGTTCAGCCATTTTCACTGAGAATTTGCAAGAACTAAGCTTTTTCATGCAAATGAATGTTAGTAAATAGAGCCGAGCGAATGAAAGTCCTCCGATTTAAATTCGAGGAATAGCTGGTTGATATGATTTCAGCTATTGGCTCACACTGACTGCAAGGATATCACTAAGGATATCAATATATATTCTTAGTGGTAAACGGATTGCCTTTTTAGAGATGATCATGAGAAACTATCAAGGTTTTCTTCTCCATGTAATACAAATATGGGTTATCGACGAAAGCTAGTTGGTCTTTGTCTGTTGTATACTGTTTGCACACAATTAAAAACTTATTTTGATTCGAAGTAATCACGATCAGTCATTCAACTGGCTGTTTTCTGACATGTATGTAAACTTTTCCATACACATGAATTTGTGAGTAGGTTTAGTATTCAATAAAAACAAATTACTTATTTTGGCTAGAATTAATTTTTAATTTTTAATCCAGGTGGTTAAGCGCAGGTGTTTTATTTTTTTGAAACTCAAAAACAATAACAATCGACATAATAACTTGGATTAAACTATATTTAAACAAGTCGAGCAATCTTTGTTTACTCGAGAGAAAAACTGCATTTTCTATATTTTTGTGATTGAGCTGTACAGTGTAAAGAAAGATTTTAAATACTTTATTATAATTCGTTTTGTTTTTACATTTTGTTTGATTGATTTAGTGTTACCCATTGGTAAAATGGGTCTTGGTTTGCATTTGATGGCGTGCACTCACTTTTCAGCTGTGTTCAAGAGTTAAACAGTATTCATGCATCATTAATGCATGTGTTGCTATGACGATTGCTGCTGTTTTTATTTTTATTTTCACTGGTAAGTATTTTTAATGTATTTACATAATAATAATTAAAATATTTTGATCCTACTTTTTTATTATTAACGCATAATTACTGACCTGACGGTAATTTCAATATAAATATGACTGCTGAAGAAGGAAAGTATTTTGTGACGTCTTGAAACACGTACGCAGGCAGGATTTGAAAACCAATCTGACGACAAAGATCAATTGAGACAGTTTTTACAACCGATGATTTGAAATGGTGTGGCGTTTGACAGAGTCAATCCAAAAAGAAAAAGCATTTGACCGATGGGTACCCAGTGATCGCGATAAGGCGATCAAAACTTTTCATTTATTTACTTATTTATTGTTTTCTTAACCATGAAAAATTTTATATTATAATTTTTAGACTGTTTAATTAAAGACACAAAACTATTTTGATACTGGATAAATAGAATTATAAACTTTGCTACCTGTCTCATTAATAAAATAAGTACGTACATACAAAATAAGCTTTGCATAAATCAGTCAAAATGAAACCTCCTTTACTCAAATGTAGAATGCACTGACTACAAATAAAGCATACATTATATACCGCAAATTATTTAAATTTTACAGAAAATATGTATAATATTTATCGAATGTTCTTTAAAAGCGGACATGCTTGAAAATATATAGTTTCAACTTCTTTAGCATATTTTTTAGCATAATAAACCAACAAAAAATAAAGTAAAAGAAAAAAAAAATACTTGGATACTTTATTATTAAAACTCTAAACCTAAAAGCCTTTTTTGTGAAAAGGAAAAACATAGAGTGTAAAACGAGGTTTTATATCATAATTCATTTCTAGATTTGACAGGGAGAGTTTACTTCATAATGCCCCGAGCGTAAACGATAATTTACTATTGCATCCGGGTGGGAGGGGTTTAAAACCGTAATATTTGACTTCTGGAGAGAGAAAAGAAAATTAAAAGGAAAAACTGGTAGTTAACGAAATAAATACAGCTTATGAATTTAGATGTACTTTTCTTCAGCGTTTATCGGATTCAGTATTTAAGAACGCTGCTGCGGTGTGGGTTTTTAATCATCATAAATGAATGAGTTTCCATTACATTTTGAGTAAGCACTTCATTTAGGATTTTTTTTAAATTTATTTATTTTTGGATGGGTGTTTAAAGTTGATTTATTTTCCTTTACGTTGTTCGTTGAAGTATTTTGAAAATCATAGTTCGTGAATCAATTTTGTTCAGAAATTTGTTGTTATTTTAAAAGAAAAATTATTAAGGTTGATTTTTTGCAAAGTATGGGAAATACAAATTTGGAAATATTTAATGAAAATTCATGCTGCTTAATGTTTATTTTTTTGTTTGAAGTCTTTTTTTTTTCACTTAATATTATTTTGAGTAAAAATGAATTTTTATTTTATTTTTTTGGTATTTCGTTAATCAGGATTGAAAATAAAGAAATTACCGATAGGTAATTTTTTAAAAGGTAAAAAATTGCTAAATATAAAAAAAAGACTTTACTTGATTCATTTAGTATACGATATGTCTAAAAGTATGTCATCCATAGATCAAGGACTTCTTACATGATCTTTTAAATGACCTTTAACAAATGACATCTGTCTTGCTTTGTCGAAATGTTCTTCAACCATTTTGCATATATACAGTTCCTGGCCATATTATTAGACGCACTATAAGATTCTATGTAAAATTATAATTATCAGGTGATACTATACAGATGTATTTTTTATACTCGGATGAAACCGGTTTGCATTTGTTTTAGCTCCTGTATCAATCGGTTAACATTGTAATGCAATACGTTAAAAATAAGTACAAATAGGAAGTATTTTAAAAATCTCCTGAATAAAAACCCATTACAAGTATGTTTAAATATAAAAGTATTGCCTCTAAACCTGTGCAAATCATGTCATTATTAAAAAAACTATTGTGCGTCTAATAATTTGATCTTATTAATATAATACACTAATATAATGCTTGATATAATAAATTTTTTACATTTATATAATATATCGTCTCATTTATCCTATCACCAAATTTATATTATATATCGTCTCATTTAACCAATTGATGCACGAACGTAAACAAGTGCAAACCGGTTTCAGTCACTTAAAAACAATAATGCTGTATAGTATCACCTGATATTTTGCATAGAATCTTATAGTGCGTTTAATAATTTGCTGAATTTCCTTGAAAGAACATTGTTTGCTTGTTGACATTTGGACAGAAGAAAAGGAATTATGTTCGTCGGCATTCAGTTCTATGATCAGGATGGACAATTTATTGTTTTTAGAGTAGCGTGTCTCATCCTGTCTCATCTTTTTTTCCTCATATTGCTATTCAATTAGCTTATATTAAATTGCGTGGGAATTTTCGGATAATCTTTAGAAAATAATATCTACCAGGAAGGGTAATTATTTTTAAATCGATAATATTATTACAAATAAAGGTATAATTACAATTTGTTCTGTAAATATTTATACATCACAAGTTTGAACAACCACATAAAAGTTTTATTTTAATTTGGCAACCAAATGTGTTATAAGCTTCATTTAGTCCAAAATAGTATTTTTTGATTACATTATTATTTTACAACAGTCATTATTGGTATTCATTATACATGGAGAAATAAATCTGGTAAAATTGCAGTACTGTATAGGAAAGACATGGTAAATTTATGGATGATAAATAAAATAATTGATGAAAATATTGAATTAATTAAATGTTGATTTGAATCAGAGTTAAGGAGATCATTTAAAATCAAATACTACAAGCAATGGAATCGCCTATTTCTAATCTATTTTTGACCTATAAAAAATAGAGATTGAACATGCAATATGATGTTATAAATCTATTTCTAAATACATGGTGTTATGCAACAATCGCCTTTAATATATATTTTAAGAACTCTTGTCGAAAATGAATTTAAAGTATCATATTATATATTTGGGATCATAAATCATATTTTTTAGCAAAAGGAGAGGTCCTCACAATTTAACAAATTAATAATGAGGAATGTTGAACTTAAAATTATAAAACAGGTTATAGAAATAGCAGGAAACAGAAGAAGTGAAAAGAAAAAGAGGATTATCAGACATTCCTCCAAGTTTCATCAGGCAATCAAACGGGTTTCGATATTTTTTATCCCATCTTTCTTATTAGTGTTTTGATATATTTTGAAAGTGATATTTTTGTATCTCGTTTAAAATTTTAGTTTTGTCTCCAATACTACGTTTTTGACTACATATTTTACAGAGAGATTAGAAAAGTATAATATGAGTGGTTGTTATATTACTCATTACTATGATATAAGTAATTTTAAAATGTTGCATGGTTCAGTTTGAAAAAGTTCGATGGTAATGAACAGAAAATTCCATTCACGTTCTCCAACACTCTGATCAGTTTTGTAAGAGCTTCCTTTTACTGCATACAAAATGGGTTGCATTTTGTTTGTTTGCTTTGTTTTCTTCAAAATTCAGTAGAAATTTGCATTTCAACTAAAGATCGACTTAGTTTAAATAACCGTGTACAAGAACCTTCGATATGATATATTTTGACATTTCGTTGAATTACGATTCTTTTGTTACGTTTCTTACTTTTACGAGACATATTCGAACTTCAAAACTCATTATAATAAACCTCTTAGATATTTTCATGTTTTTTCTTAATTTGTTTCAAAAAGGAGATTGAAGGTGCAAATTAATTTGATGTTGGAAAAAAAAATTCTGAGATTTCGTTAACCCTAGCAACAATCTTACCTTGGCCCCCGTTTGTTCAAAATAGGTCCTATAAGAACATGCACCGAGGAACCTATATTGGGGTGTCTAGATTTTTAATATTGGTCCTAGAATGGCCTATATGGGGCTTACATTGGCCTATATAGAACCTATATTAGCTGAATAATGGATAAAAAATATCGAAGGAATCTGACAATCATATATAGAGCTGATATTGGTTGTAAAGTGGCTGTAAATTGTAAAATATTGGAAAAATCGTAAAATTCTATATAGGGCCAATATCGGAAAAATAATGGCCCTTTGAACAATTATTGAGCCAAAATTCATGAATATTGGCCCAACTTATTTTGATGCTAAGGACGTGTGTTACCCTTGATAATGTTAGATATTTAAACTATTGAATATATTAATTCAATTCTGTGAAGCGTAAATGTGTAAAATAAAGATATTTTCTTTTAAAGAGAGATACAATATCAAAGGTGTGTTTAATGATTTTTAAAATATTTTCCAAAAGTGAAAACTTTTTAACTTGATGAAATTGATGCGTTAAGTGTGTTAACTGTAACGTTACGCGTGTACTTTGGGAATATTTCCAATCAAAAGCCATAAATGTTGCACTAAAACATTGATTTATTCTAAATTAAAAGAAGAACAAAACAATTTATTTCAACAAATGAAATAGTTAATGGTTTGGAAAGAAAGTTTTACCCCTTCTTTATGCTGGTTTATTGAGTAAAACATAGCAAATTGTTGGCACATCTATTTCCTCAAAATCATTTCTGTCAGGAAACATAAAATATGCAGCTTTTCTAATTATTTTCTGCAAATATTGTATTTCAAGTTTAAAAGCATGTGTATTTGCGTCAATATTGTGCCCGAGATAGAGCACGTCTCGTTTTAATTTCAGTTATAGGCGCTCTACTGACTACAATATATCAGAACGGGACAGAAACTCACTATTTGTGTACATCATCTGCACATCTATGCATGTTATTCTAGTATCTAGAGATACTTGTGCATAGATTTTATGCTTTGTATTACCGTTGCCATGGCATCTTTTCAATTATTATCTTTATTTCATTTTGGATAATATGTAATACTGTTGTAATAGGCATGATGATTGCTTAGCTTTGCAAACAACACTGTGTATAAAAACTCAATTTTTTTTGTATAACTCTGTTGTTAAATTCATTTTGCCTTTATCTTCGCACTAAAGATTTTGCACTGCACACCTATTCCATACAAAACACTTCTGCCATATCATCTGGTAAAATATTTCCAAATGAATTTCATTTTCATATTTTTATTGACAAAAGATGAAATAATTCAACCATATATTTATTTTTAAATTCCAAACTTGGTTCATCACTATAGAGGATTTCTGCTAGTTCATTTTGTAAAGTAGAATCATTTTTAAGCTGCTTCTCAATCAGTCTTAAAATAAAAGTGCAGACACTACTTTTTATTTTATAACCGTCGTTGAACAGCCAACCCAATTTCATGACTTTACGACTACAAATGTTCAACTCTGTAGCCTTGTAATTTTAAACACAATCCAGAAGACAAGGGAACTCCTGGATCGAGTATTGGATTAAATTTGCTTCGTGGAGGACTTTTTGATAGAGCTAACCCACATTTGCGTTACATAGAGAGGAAGACCACGAGAACCTCTCATGGTTAGTATGATGGCAAGGGGACTCTAACCCATGATCCGTCTACCACTGAGGATCTCTCACGTCAGCGCTGTGGTCGGTACAAGCCGTATGCGGAATTCGTATCGCGTGGTATTCGAATCCGGTTCGCCTCATTGAAAGGCGAATGTTTTATCTCCTGAGCCATCGCGGCTCAGACACTATTTTTACATTTGTCTTTTGTATTGGAGAATATTATAAATGAAGAACAAGTATCGTCTAAGAAAACAGCCGCTGTGAATAATTAAACAGAGGCTCGATAGACTAATTCCGATTAAACTTTGTTTTGATATTCACAAGAATATGACATATTGCGAAGTTAATTTGAACTACCCAAATTTTATTGCCAGATATGTCCTTTTAAAAAGCATCATTTTGGATTCTTTTAACCCTTATGTATTATTGAAAGTTAGTCAAATTTTCAAGAGTAATTTCAAACGCAGTTTTAATGTTTGAATTTCTTTTTATTTCTCTCTTTTTAATTTTTTCTCTTAATTAATATTTTTTTTTTTTTACTTTCTTATTTTAAAGTTTCGGATAATTATTAAATTGCGCGTTGTGGTACAGCAAATTCCAACTTTTGTATCATTCAATTCTACATTTCATCCTAAAACATATCATTTGAAAAGCATTGTTCCCATTAAAGTTCGGAAGCTACAATAGATAAAGAATATCTGCTGTAATATTATCATAATCCAGTACTGTAACAATTTAACATTCGTTTACTCTCTGTAAGCATTCTTAAGGCTGCATGAAAATGAAACCGCAATTTTTGTTGGGCACTTTTCATCAAAACGGGAAATATTCCGTATGAAATTGCTGATCTTTCCTAATTAGGCATCAAAATTTAGAACTGAAAAATAAAAATTTGCATGGGTGGGATGAAACTCCGATTCTCAGGAAATGATTTGCATTAATTAACTTGTCTTGGAAACATTCTTTTCATTCGAACTTTTCGTGCGTTAATGATTTGATTTGATTCTTCGAGAAATGAAAGTGAAAAGAGTGCTAAAGTGGACTACTCGCAAAGAACATGCCATTTGCGGAAAATCAGAGTCTAATGAGTTTTCCATGTAAATTGATATATTCCTAGCTTCCTATCAGCGAAAATTCTCTCTCTCGGTGATTAGTGATAAGGAGAATGTTTTTGAATTTAAAATAAAGAAAATAAGATGCGAGAATGCTTAGAATGTTATCAGTAAATTATTCGTTTTCGTTATTTGCGTCGATCTTTTGCTGCTTGCTTCTATTGGTAAATGATTAATTAGCATGAGCTAATAATTGCTATGACATCCAATTGGTCCGCCTCTTAAACTTCAAAAATTTCAAAATTTTTCAGTAAGGAAAATTAAAAATTCGGAAATTATACCAAGAACTCATATGACCCAACATTATGCTTACAACAAGTGCTGATTTGAGTGTAAATGACTATGTAACTTGCAGTGCTCCTAATTAAGTTCATAAATATATTGAAATATGTAAGAGATTATGTAATTTTGTCAGGTTACTATCATTTAACTTGATCCTTAAAAACTATTCCTACAATTTCGTTGTTTTTCAGTGTTAAGCTATAACACTTTTAGCATGCAATATATTAAATGGAATTTTCCAAGTCATCCGAAAATTATTGTTCAAAAATTTCTTATTGGTACAGAATTTAAAAAGCGACATTAATTTTAATTAAAAATATAAACGTCATTTATTTGAAAGAAACAAAATTAATATACATATATTAGATGGATGGAATTTTGATGTTGGTGGAATTTCATTAGAGAAACGAGTCCAACGTTTTTCGTTTTAAGCTTGACAAAAAAAATATTACTCTTTAAATAAAATAAAAATTTCTTATTAGAAAAACACATTTTTTATACCTTTTTTTTCTTCTGTTTCCTTATTTGTCTGTTATTTTGTTTACATCGAAAAATTGTGCAAATTTCAATGGGAAAAATATTTTTTTTGCACTATTCTGATAATCATTGTAGAGTTAATTGATATTACACTAGTACAAATGTGTGTAAATGCCTAGGGCAAATATATGCCCTTGAAACCAGTGTCATCCGTAGAGAAGGGTTGAACATTTTACTAAGTAAATTTACTTAAAGTACATAATTTTTAAAATTAAAAATCCATATTTTATGAAAGGGGTAGCGGAAATCGATGCCCGGTGGCTAAGTGGTAGGGCTTTGTTCTCTCGTGCCACATGTCTTTGGTTCGATCCTCGGGCCGAACAAAGTCGGCTTTTTCCCTCTCTTCAGTGGACCGATAAAATGAGTACCAAACATGTTTAGGGACTAAACACTGGGGGTTTCCGCTTTCGGCTGACCATCCAACCAAAACATCTGCTCTTGTACCCCAGAAGCCAAGGTCAAGAAAACTGAGATGGGTAAAGCCCTCCATGGGCTGTCGCTCCACTGAGTTTAGTTTAGTTAGTGGAGATTAGATCAATCAAATTGCCAAATTTTACTTGTAACAGCTATAAATCCCCACACTATTCTTTTGTTTTAGCATTAGAAATCTCCACTCTTTTACATTATGAGCAGGCATTCTTAATTCATCAAACGTAGATTGATGTAGTATAATTACCTCGACGAACCAAACTACCGAATCCATTCACGTGTTTGCGTTGCCTGTGTCCAAACGAATTCGACATGCGAGGCATGAAAATGATGTTAATCTTCACTTTTCTTCCGGCTGCCTCTAACTTCCAAACTCTCTCCTGTAAAATCTCTCCGAAAGAAACTAAACAAAAAAATTGAATAAAAGCTGTACTTTATGCCGGAAACTGCACTCAGAAAACAACTCTATCTTTCTGAATGATGTGAAGAAAAAGGCAAAGAGAAAGGCAGAATTGTAAGGAAATAAATAAAGAAAAGTTCGGGATAGAATGGAGTGTCACGTGCAAAACGTGGGTTGGCTTTATAATTTTACCATGATTATGTCTTTTGCTTTTACACAAAAAAAGAAAGCACCGTATTTTTTTTTCTTTTTATGGTATAGGGACATAAACTACTTATGAATCATTTTAAAAAAAAAATGATATCTAATTTTTTTTCTTTCTTCTTTTTTTTACTCTTCTTTTCACTATTTCAGCACATTTATGATAAAATAAATGTTTTTTTTCTTTTGTCTTTTTTTAGTCTTCTGTTAACTATTTCAGCACATTTATGATAAAATAAAAAAGTTTTTCTTTCATCTTTTTTTACTCTTCTGTTCACTATTTCAGCACATTTATGATAAAAAAAAATTTCTTTCCTCTTTTTTTACTCTTCTGTTTACTTATTTCAACACATTTATGATAAAATAATTTTTTCTCTTTCGTCTTTTTTTACTCTTTGGTTTACTATCTCAACACATTTATGTTAAAATTATTATTTTTCTCTTGTCTGTTTTTACTTTTCTGTTTACTATTTCAACACATTTATGACAATTTTTTTTTCTTAAATCTTTTTTTAATCTTCTGTTTACTGTTTCAGCTAATTTTTGACAAAATTATTTCTTTTCCTTTGCCTTTTTTTACTGTTCTGTTAACTTATTTCAGCACGTTTATGTTAAATTTATTCGCATTTGTGCTACACTAAAAAGAAAACCACGAAAAACCCCCTCGGTTAGTTTGTAAGCAAGAGGACTCTAATCCATGATTCGTCTATCACTAAGGATATTTTTCGTCAGCATTGTGGTCGGTGCGAGCCGCTTGCGAGATTCGCATCGACCATCTATATCTGGGATTCGAATCTGGTTTGCCTTACTGGACGGCGAACTATCCCCTGAGCCACCACGACCTTGGAAGCTTATTTGTCAATATATTTTAAAACTACTGTTCATTGTTTTTCACTAGGTATGCGTTTAATTTATTTTTTAATTTAGAAGTAATGCACTACTGATATAACTGTCGGGGAAAAGTGGCTCTACAACTACGGAATTGAACGTCTTTATTTGTGTGCACTGCAAAATTAAATAAATAAATAAATAATAATTCCTAATTTTTGACCGAAAGGAGTAACTTTAGGAAATATTTATTTTATGTTAGTTATTAAATCGAAATATTCTAAAAACGGCAACGAAATAATAAAAGATTAAAAAAAACGCAGTTTTAATATTTGACACATTTTGACGTAGGACGTAAAGACACTGGGGAGAGATATTGTTGTTGTTTTCCAGTGGTGCCACCTATAGCCTAGAATTAAACTTCTGCCACACCCATACGTCACACCCGTTTATGGGGTGGATCCATTCATGCATCTATCCTTTCTAGTAATTTTAACCTGAACCAGAAAACGATCATTCTCCAATCCAGTTCAACCAGAGGTATAATTTGTTATAGGAAAATGGAAGTTTTTGTGACCCCAGCAGCCTAACAACCAGGCCATCCCGGCCTAGTGTTTAATATAAATTTCAAATACATTTGTTTTACTTTATTTTTCTTTCAAATATTTCAAAATATGAATTCCAGTTTTAAATAAATAAAATTTCGTTTTCTTATTATTTCTTTTACAATGAATTTGCAAAATGGAAAGTTGTTTTATAATCATATTCAAAATTTGTACTTCGATTGGAAGATTTGTTTTAGCTATATTCATTCTAGATTATGGCATGTTCGTCTAATTTTTAATATAAACCTAAACTCAGTGGCACGACAGCCCATAGAGGGCCAAGGCCTACTGTGCCCATCTCAGTTTTCTTGACCTTGGGCTCTGGGATGCAGGAGCAGATGTTCCGGTTAGGTGGTAAGACGAACGCGGAACCCCCAGTGTTTAGTTTCCAAGCATGCTTGGTCCTCATTTATCGACCCACTGAAGATATGAAAGGCTGAGTCAGCCTTGCCCGGCCCGAATACAGGACCTGTGGCACGGGAGCGCGAACCGCTACCACAATTTTGAATATACTTTCGCCTAAAAAATTCCAAGTATTTTTATCTATAATTTCCCACCAGTGCTTTAGATAAGTCTTTCAACTTTGTCATAAAAATCTGCATTTTTTCTCAATTATACGTAAATTTCAAATATTCTGTAAAAAAAAAAATATAAAAAAAAAGCTTTGAAAAAGCAACGTTTTTCCTGTCGAAATCTTCAAGAAATAAAGTATAGCAATAAAGGTCTCTGAATTCAAGGGAAATCGATACCAATAATGGTAAAATTGATCTTTTCCGGTGAAACTTTTCACTTTACATTCAAGTTTTGGGACTATCTATTAGCATTTCAATTGCAGAATGAGAAGTTCCTTTAAAGATCTTTGTTTTAATTTAATTTAATGATAAATTTTTCTAAAGTATTATTATTTTATTAGGTACATGCATATTTTTAAGCAAATAATATTTTTTGCTGTTCACTATAGTTATCTATATTATAAGAGAGTACGATGGTTATATTTATTTTAAATGCTTTTAAACTTTGACGCCAAATTTTTTTAAAATCATGTTTTCTCAAAGTAATTTATTTAATCATATTTGCTCAAAGTAATTTGCTCAAAGTTTTTTTAAAAGCTCTATTTAAAAAATATGCTCATTCTTTTAATATTATATAAATATGTTCTATTCAATAATTTTCAAAATTTTTAACGAGTGCTGCGAATGAGGGCTCCTAAAATTGTAACGAACTGTAAGCTGTAAATAATTAAAGTGTTTTACTCAATTTTACTGAAAATTTTTTCACTTCAGTTGACTATTTTCTGTTTCGAAACGTTAAAGCAATCATGGTCACTTAAATGCACAGCAGAGAGTATTGAAATAATACTTTATAACTAGGGCAATAGGTGCTTATCTACTTCAAGGAGCACACTCCAGAAACTTAGCACTTTCATTAAAAGCCGTCAAATTTAATACGTTTCACGGGACATTCACAAACGTAGTACCACAGTTTCTAAAGTAGGTACCTATTTTCGTATTTAGCTAGTAGTGATCAGGGAACTCAGATCAGAAAGGTCCTGGATTCGAATCCCAGACAAAGCATGGATGTTCTTTTGCCCTCTGTACTATTAGCCTTTAGAGTGGGAGCAACGTTGGCTCACCTAATAGGATACCCCTGAAAAAGTGGCAAACACATCTGTCCTACTGATATCTGAATGACGAGTGACAAATGGGTGGGCATTAGAAAAAGAAATATTCGTGTCTAGGTACTTATCACTGTACCATCTATTAATGTTACCACAATACCAGTAGCGCTTATTACAACAATTAATTAACCTCTTCGAGACTGATAAGTCATATATGTATTCTCAGGGTGACGAAAATCAGGGTAAAGAAGATAAAACTGGTAGCCAAACTATTTTTCTGGCAGTTTATTTGTGGACGGGGTAATATTAGTTTGCTTTATTTAATTCTGCTATTGCTTTGTTAAAGTTATATTAAGAACACAGTTTAAAAAAATAAGCACTTTTAAAGTAACTAAATGGTTAATATAGCCAGGTTTCAATTTTGTCTTTTTCTAAAATTTTTAATCGAATACAGACTTTTGATCATGAAAATTAAAAATATGACAAAATAAAAAAAATTATTTTAAGTAAAACAAAAGTAAAAAAAAAAGAACAACAAAAATACATTTGAAATAACAGAATATTTCAAAATTTCTAATGAAAAGAATTTAAATGAAAAAACTAAAGCTTCTAGTAATTAAATTGAAGATTGATAGAAACAAAAGTGTAGAAAAGACAAAAACACCATTTTTGGATTATTCACTTTGAAGCCACCAAGTCAATCAGGAAGAACTTAAACTCGGAAAGTAACTCATGGTTTAAAGGGTTTTTTCCTTCCCATTTCTCTCTTCTTGTCTTTCCGCTATTCTTCCATCTCCTATACTCTAAAAGTTTTTTCAACTTCTCTAGAAGCTCATTTTAAAGCAATCGAAGATTCCGTAATAAAGTAACTTGTTTCACCAATCCGCTTAAATGCGCTACAGGGAGCAATGGAATCCCATTAATTCGAAACCATATCCTGCTCCCTCCTCCCCTCGCTCTCTGCCTCAAACTTGTGGAATCGTGTTTGAATCCGTAAGCAAGAATGGATACATTTCAAGCTTTTTCTTTTCAATTGTTACAGAAAAAATTACTTCCTTTTTATAAATTTTTTATACATGCGTCAAATAGTACATAGTTTAAAACTAAAAACATTTTTACATACCACACCCTTACTACTGATTTTCGAACAATAATAATAAATTTTAAACAAACAATAAATAAAATCATTAAATGCAGAGATGACTGTGCTCCGGAAAAAATCCGATTTCCGGATTTTTCACAAACCCAAGGTCCAGAAATTTCAATAAATCATCGATCACATTTGTGTATAAATATTCTTGTGTATTTTATTTAGAAATATTTGAACTAGAATTTGTATTTGGCAGCTCATTTATTTGTAAATATTTTTTTGGTATAATAATAAATGTGATTAGACATAAAAGTAAACTTATACATAACTATCCATTTAAATTATGTTGCATATAATTTATTCAGAATTTTTTGAAATGCGTCATTAATAATTTTACTCAAGAAATTTTGCAGGATTTTTGAGTTGGGCTCAATATCACTCCTGTTAAATGCTCCGAAAATAACTTTAGCTTGTAATTTGTAGTATATGATGCATCGAGTGATCTATAGTTCATAACTAATAACATTTTTCTGCACCACACCGACTTTCTAAAAATAAACATAAACTCCGAAAAACATAAGAAAAAAAACATTAAATATTCCGAAAATAACTTAAGCTTTTTACTTGTAATTTAGATAAACACATTGTGTATTCTTTTTAAGTAATAGAATGACGCGTGATTTAATAAAAAACTTTATATTTCAGACTAAAGCGATACATTTGCATCATCAGAAATTTCTTTTATACATTGAATTAAACTGTTTAGAGCTTCTAGATAATTTTACCTTAAACTTCTTTTTCAAAAAGAGAAAGAAAAAAACTGCAGCTATTTCAATTCGTCTTTTAAGCAATTTTTTTTAAAATTTAGATTAGTAAAAGAGAAACTATCAACACTTTTGGGAATATTGTTCATCTTAAATAAATATTTTTAAGATATGATATTGAATTGATTAAAAAATTACTGCTTTAGATTTACTGATGTTAGATTTCTCTAGGTACACTGTTTTATTTTTATTAAGACATGGTACCTTGACAAATTTAACAATTTATTGATTTAACAATTTTATGACAATTAAAAGGAAAAAAAGTTTTAAAATTTTGATTCAAATTTTATTATTGCTGAAGTATTTTGCAAGAACAATGAAAGCATTTACAAACGTACAAGTCACTTTCTCTCAATCAAATTAACTTTGACTAATACATTTTGGCCAATGTATATGCTCATATGGTTTAGAATAAAGAAATGTTTAATAAAAATAAATGATTAAAAAAAAGTTTATAATTTTGTGATAAATAAATGCATTATAAAATATTTAATTTCATTAAAAAAAATTCTTGCCAGATTAGTTACAGTTGAAAATTAATGTTGCAGTATGTAATAATATCATAGTTATCTTTTTGACAGTAAAAATAAAGTTGTGTCATTTTTTTCTTGTCGAAATTAAAGTAAAACAGTTTCTGTATTATTGTAATGTACAAGTTGATTATTAGGTCTCGGACAAAGAATGTATTTATTTTGTACGAGGGGCATCCAGAAAGTAAGTTTCCCTATTTAAAAAAAAAAAAAAAAAAAAAAAAACTCACACTTTCAGGAAAATATTTATTGGCAACAAGTACAACAATGTTTCAGCTATTTTTCAACATAGCCACCACCAAAATTGAGATACTTGTCATATCGTGGAATCCACTTTTGCATCCCTCAGGCGTAGAACTCTGCCTCCTGTGAATGGAACCAGCATGTGACAGATGTATTCAGCTCTCCCTCGTTGCCAAAATGCTCATTGGAGGACAGGAATTTCTTGAGGAGCAAGAAAACGTAAAAATCGCTGGGAGCAAGATCAGTGCTGTAGGGTGGATGATAAAACAACTCCCAGCCAAATTCCGTCAAAACAGCTGCTGCGCGTCGAACCGTATGTAGCAGCGGGAAAAGGAATAAAAGGTTCCATTTCGGACCATTACAACCACGCTACTGGCGCGAGGCGGGACCTCTCCGGGGGTGGTATTCTGAGCTCGAAGTCGTCTGTCGATTTGAGCTTTTGGAAGCCGAACCAGGGGGCGCTTTACCTGATATTCTACTTTTCCCGCCCATCGCTCGATTTTCGGTATTCCAAGCAAGTTTTAGTGGATATTGAGCGCTCTTTTCGGTCGACGCGAAAACCACTGGTATTTTCAGTAGAGTAATGGCGAGCTCATGGAATGCATTGATAATTAATTATTTTACAAGGCTAAGTCGTCGGAGGAGACCGATATATCGAAACAGGGAAGATGCTTTTAGTCTTCGTGACGATGTATATTTAGATTTTTTTCGATTAACGAAAAATCTTGTACAGTATTTATGCGTGACTTGGAAAAAGAAGCAAGGCAAGGAAACGTGATTTCAGTAGAAACACAAGTTAAATTTAGTTTATTTTCAATATCATGAACATATTTATCTTTAAAAAAAAATTAAAAAAAAAAAATTTTATTTAATTTTTCTTTGCTATATGCGTATAAATAGGTATTTTTGGGATTGTGATAGTCTATTTGATGAACTTAATAGGTAAAATTGTAAATGTTAATTTTTTCTGACTAAAAATTTTGTAGAATTTTTTTTATTTTCTTATTATTTCATTAGATTATCTAAAGTTGAATTGTAAATAATAAATATTGATGTTTTATAACCAGAAATCGTCTCAATTTTCTTAGCAAACCTTTTACTCCACTAAAAAACAAGTGTGTCATTTTTTAATTACTTTTATAATCTTAAAAAGATACTGCAGATATGAATTTAATGTGTTAAATTACGCTTTTAATTTCTTTTTTTTTTTTTTAAATTAAGACCTTGTAATTTTTATTAGTTTTATATGTAATAAAAAGTTTGCTCTAATTTTTTTCATTTCTGAAACAAGGTAGATAAATTTAACTTAGAAGTATTTCCCTTTTTAATTAATATGGAAAGATATGATTACAAAGTGTTTTTGAATTTAAATTTAAAAAGAAAAATAATTAAGTTTTCACAACCTCACATGCTTATGTGAAACTTTTTTCTGAATTCTTTTCAAGAATTTTTTTTTTTTTATTTCAAATAGTTACATTTGTATTTCTTGTTGGTATTATTTTCAGTAAAAAAAGTTTAATTTTAAAACTAAATTACTTTTAAGTTCTATTCAACTTGCAATGTGGAATATTTAAATAGAGCTACTATTCATAACTCTTTATTACATTCATACGTTTTATGTGTATTAAGATTTTTTGCAACTATCCGAAAAAAAAAAAAAAGGCACTTACGTACAATCAACAAAATGAAAAAGTTTTCAACACTTTTGTCAGATTTTACGTTCAAATCAAATCTATAGTGGTTCTAATATTACCATAAAATAAAATACTATAATTCACTATACTTAAAATCTTTGAAAAATATTTTTAACATAAAACTAATATTGCTGAACATGGTAATTGTAATATGTAGTACATATTAGAATTCAAAGATGTTAAGAGAAAAAGAGAGTTCAAAACATTTTCCATGTAACAAAGAGGTCCATCTAATGAAATTTAATGTTTATCTTTTCATCATTTGTTTGGTATTTATCAAATTTCACCCGTATAATGAAGCATAAAATAAAAAGCTTACTTGAAAATAGAATTTGTACTACAAATTATACTTTCTTTTATATTATCAACACAAATAAAGTGATATAAATACTACCTTCTTAAAATAAAAAAAAGTCTTCACTCACCTCTATTAAATCATAATTAAGAAAATTCGTAATTTTCAAAAGGTAAAGTGAAAACCATCTGCTTAGCAACAAAAAGTGATATGTAGCAAGAATGCTGTTCACATTTAAAAATTCTGATATTTTAATTTTTTTCTGGGTCTTTTCTACTATCCACATAATATTAAATGCAATTAAAAGTTTATTTCTTTAAAAAAAAATAAACATACATGTGATATGCCAATATGATGTATTCTTATAATATAATTCTGAAAAACCAAATTTGGTTTCTTAATCGCTATTAAAACAAACCAAAGATATGATTGCAACTCAATAACATATACTAATGATAATAGTACATATTAGATTTTTAATTATCAGACTTGTAAATAAAATTTATCTAATGAGGCAATGCTTATTATCAAAAATTTCAATTTCGGAGATGTATATAAAATTTATTTAATAAATGTGAACATTAAATATTAGTGCAATAAAATAAAAGTAAAGCTTTACAATATTTAATCTCAAAAGACAATATTTTATCTCAAATAGACACAGAACCTAAATGCCTTTTTGACAGCTTGTCACGCGTGAATTGGCTTCGAGCATTTTTATTGGCTGATAGCACGGAAGAAGCTTCTTCTCATGAAGTAGACACCAGTCCAAGAGACTACTCCACTGATATCAGCGTTCAGAATACCGAAATTCAAAACAGTAGACGGTGTGACGTCAGGGGAAGGTCTACTTCGACTCGTCGTTTGTTTAGAATACCAGCCCTGGGTTGCCTTTAGCAGTCGAGTGAATATATTATACGTTGTGTGTGTTCGAGACTGAGTAGCAACAGCGCGAGAAGGCGGGTAATGTCGCAGTCACATTTAGCAAGTTAACTGCTACGATAGGTACTCTGACCGCCACAAAGTCTGCGACAGTCTGGTGCTATGGAAACAAGAAGAGGACATTTTAGGGAGGGTAGCTTGGATGATAACTTGTATGGGAAGTATACCAGATTGACTGACTCAGCCACCTGTATAAGACTTATTTTATCTGATTCAATAACTTTTTTGTTTCTATTATTTATGTTTTACTTTTTTTTTTAAACTGAAAGCAAGTTACCGCAAATAGGATGAAATCTAAAACTATCAACGATGATTTTTATTAGCACCCATCAAACCATCTGAAATTATTTAAGTTTTTTTTGTTGCTTAAATTACGTTTTCTTACTCTTATTTTAATGTAACCTGTATAGTTTTTCTCACTATTTCTTAAAAAAAATGATTCTGACAGTTTTTTATTAGTAAATTTATTTTTTTCATAATAACCAATTTACTATGTATGATAAATTTATAGATGGGTTATTTATTAATAAAACATTGAGCTTGCTTTAAATAATTTTATACAATTTCCATACATATCCTATTTATCAATCATTACATAGAAATAACAATTTTGTTTTGTCATTGAGTCAAAATTTTAATAGCGGTTACACCCAAAATTTGATATCATAATTTTTATATTTTTTGTTGTTTTTTGAAAAGTATATATTATACAAAACAATAGCCCAACACGATTTTTTTTATTTAATTTATTTTACAAGATGTTACCAATTAAATTTTAAAGCTCTTTTATATTAAAAAATAAATATCTAAGGATAGAATAAATGGATTTTAAAAGATTGTATCTCATTTTACGCGGAAGTAATTGAAGTTTTTGATAAAATAGTCATAAATATAATATATTCTTCTAGTTTCAAGTTTGAACTCAAAAAATTATGTAAATAAATTATAAATAACTAATTATTCATAATATTATTCACCTATAATTATAAATTTATTATTTAATATAATGTTCATTATTTTGTGAAACTTTAGTTGAGGTTTTTATATTCCCTCCAAATCAACTGATAGAGCGGTATTGAGCGATCAGTGGAGTGGAGTGGATTGGCAGAGCGCGCCGCGGTGCAACACTTCGCGATAAAAGCTATAACTTTTTATGGAATTGCGATCCATTTTTTTTTTGAAAAGCCATTTTGTTCAGAATAAAATTTACTTTAAAATGGGTTTTGTTCGAACTTTGTATGACATTAACAACATTTTTATTTTTCATTTTACAACTTAATTTTGCAATAAAAATTAAATGTTTTAAACATTTGTTTTATTATAATTATTTTATCAAAAACTTAATTAAAAAAATTATTTCCGTGTAAAATGAGATACATTTTTTTCAACCGAAGAAAGAGGTCTCATTTTCTCTCGCCAAAACCAGGCTTAAAGAGGGACCCGCACCCATACTTGAAATAATTATACCTCGTTACCATAGTGACCGCCACACCTCCAGACGAATGTCTGTCAGAGTACCTATCGTAGACAAACAATACTTCGACTCGTCGTTTGTTGAATAGCAGCCCGGCTGGCATATGATTGATACGTCATACATCTGTTACGCAATTGACACGGCTAATTACGTTTATTTTAAAAGGGAAAACATCGGGAAACTTACTGTCTGGAAGACATTGTCCTATTCAACGTATCGTGTATCAACGTATTAATACGTGGCGAAAATCGACATGATAATGAAAACATTTTCAATTTCGAAAAGGAAAAATTAAGCACTTTTTAAAAACACCCCATAAAAAAGTACCTTCAAGGGCTTTTAAAAAACGAAAATCAAAAATAAGTACTTTTAAACATTTTTTAAAAACGCTACGCACCATGTAAAACGAGCAGAGATCCCTGAAGAAGAGTGAATTACTCATCAATTATTCTTTCTTTCACCTGTTATAACAAAAATTAATAGCTAGAGAATCTGAAGAAAAAATTTACAATTATGACCAGAAAAACTTATTCAGCAGCAAAATAAGTTTGATAATAGTTGGGAAGATTTCGTTTTTGAATTAAAGAACTACCTAAATGAATAGATTCGGGGATTAGAAATAAAAGATTTTGAAGCTTTGCTGGAAGCTGATGGTTACCGATCAAGCGAAACGAAGAAGTGCGTGAGCATTTAATAGATACTTAGTCAAAAATAATCTCATCTGCAAAGCTGGCAGAAATGCTTGACGAGTACGAGAATGTACGTGGAAGTTGGAAACGAGTTTGTTCGGAAGTTAATTATGAAAATCGGAGACCCAAGTAAAGTGCCACAAGGAGGTGCTGAAGAAATTGCCAAAATTAAGAAAATATACCGAAATATGAGTACAAGCTGTCGAATTATGAATAATTTGATATACGTAAGCCTTATCTCTGTGATTTCTATTAATCACATTTGAGTTTAGTGTACAAAACTTAGGTGTCACAACTGATCTCGGAATACCCCATTGTGCAGCATATCATGTGACGTAAATGAAGTATATACCTACCTCAATTGATCATAAACATAATAAAGTTCTCTGAGATTTTCGAAAGCATTTTTGTCAAGTCAACATTAATTTCTTAAATTGTGTCATAAGAGGAGAAAGCAAAATTTGATAAAACCATTGCAATGAATAGAGGGAAAGTGTGAAAAATGTGGAAATCGAGTAACCATGAGATTTCTGCTCCATTTACAAAAAGAGTAATTGTTTTTTTACAACTTTTTTCACTTTTAAATATTCTCTTTTCATTATTTTTTACATATCAACGATAGGTTCCCTATTGAATTTGTTTTTCATTAAAAAAAAGTAATCTTTTAGGTTAGTTTTCTAAATATCGTATTTAAAGAAACTATTCAATATAGCACGAAATTAATTATAAAGAGCTATATTTTATTTTTGTTAAACTCTGTATAATAATAGCTACCTTATAACAAAATCAAATTGTAGAAAAGAAAATACACAGTTGTGGAGCTAATAATTTATTTTTCATCTAAATAACCACTATTAACCAAAAGTAATTTTCATACAGAGATATAACAATTTTTGGACTCTATAATCTTTCACAACAATCCCTTGGCGCAAGCCGATTGTAAATTCTTTAAAAAAAGCTACAAACATAAAGAAAACAACAGTAATAACAAATTATTACTTGATATATCACAGAATGTTTTGTTTTTTTCCCCTCCATACTTTCTTGTTTATTTTTTTTTAGCATAAAAAAGGAGCTTTCACGCAAAAATGTATTTTTAAAAACCAAAACCTACAAAAGCAATTAATTATCAATTGAAAAAATAAATGATTTTCTAACAATTAGGAAGAACAGAATGGTGACTTAGTGAATAAAATAGTGGATTAAACTTGTTGTTGCTAGTGTTTTTCTTTGAGCAAATAGCAGGAGTTTAATAAATACAGTTCTGAACACGTTTATTAAAAAGATTGCTACAGATTCAAGCATTCCATGCAATGAAAAAAAATTCTGTAAAAATAAATTTCATTTTCTTTTTTATAATAGATATTTATGAAATCAGAACAAGTTTCTACATTAGTTAAATGTGTTGGGAAATCGAGAATTAACTCTTGAAACTCTATTGATAAAAGGAACAGTTTAAATATAGCGCCTCATATTTTGAAGAAATTCATCAGCAATGATATGAGATCATAACAAAATTATTTCCTTTAATTATGCGCAATAGTGTAAACTATACATTTCAGAACATTTGTTGCAGATTTTATATAGTGTTCGTTTTATATAATTTTATTAATGTTATATAACTTTATATAATGTTCGCTTTTTTCTTCTTAAAGATGATTTTACAATTGTTTCTCTTATTTTGATCGAAATATTCAGTTCACAAAGTTAGGAGTCTTCAACCTTTCGCAGGTTAAATCCATAATTTCATCTTCAATTTTTTTCTCGTTTTAATTACAGTTTTTCAATTATTACAGTAAAAATTAGTACTATCTTATGCTATACCCTATAGACAGCAAATATTAAAGAGAAGCTAGCCACTGGAACTTTGAGTTCAAAAAATTGGAAAAAAAAATTTCAAGGATAAAAATCGTAAATACTAGTTTATATGGTAAACGAAGACATCTTGTTGAAAAATAAGTCATATGGATAATTTGTGTTAATTGGGTACTTGTATTTCAAGAAGAAGATCACAATGCCTTCCTGGGTTGACGTGCTCTCTGCTGTTGGCCTTGATTTTTTTCCCTGTAAGATTTGAGTTATGGGTCTTAGTGTTTCGGACAAGGCTGTACTCTTGAGGTGCTCTTTTTAACGCTTGTGGTGTTTTTCCGTGCAGTTGGCCAGCAAGTAGTTTTGCTGGGCCCTAGGGTGTGCCGGTTGTTCAAGTCTGCTACTTCTCATGTACTGTTTGGATTTTATAGTAATGTTGCCTATCATGTGACTGATGATGAGTCTTAGGACTTGGGTTAACATTTGTAACTGATCTGTTTCGTTTATCTATCTGTTATTTGTTTATCTGTTTCGAAATTTATGTTATTTCAGTCAAAATGAAACAATAGACTGACTTGACTTATCGCTATGTTTATGAACATCAGTAATGAATTTCTCTGAAACAATTTTCCTTTTCCGGTCTTTTTTCAATTACTTAGTAAAAAACAATTTATTAAAATGAATAACATAATTCGACAAAGCACTAATATCCCGCTAGAAAGGGTTGAAGACCCCTGGACTAAAGCAAAGAATAAAGGAAAACATACCTGGATCTAACTGCAAAACACTAAATAAATTCCTATTAGTATAAACTATTCTTTTACACATTTTTTTTTTCCTTAAAATAATCATCTCCAAGAAATAATATAATTATTTATAAATGAAATCAGATAACATAAGAGTTAAATTTTATTTTAATCTGTTCAATGTAAAAGGACAATTTTTGTATTTTTTTTTATTTCAGTGGGAAATTATTATTAATCCGAACAATTATTAATACATTAATAATTATTAATGTATTAATAATTGTTATGTATTAATAATGTATTAATAATTTAATAATTTATCACTACATTATTTAATATTTTTAAAAGATATACACTTTTATGAAGCTGAAAATAGCAGAATATCTATTAAAACTGCAATTTTATAATTGCCAAATGATAGTTATGAACTGTCCATTACATTTAATATAAAATTTGCCTCATTGCATCTACATTCACTTTGAGGAAACAACCTCTTCAGAAGAAAAAATCTTCAATTGAGCTACTAACTCTAAGTAATGATATAAATATTGAATCTCGTGTATTTTTTTGATTTAAATAATTGTGAGTATAAAATTATTTCAAATAGAGAAATATTCAAAAGCAACACTTTCAAGTATAACTTTGTTATATGAACAATAAACATTCTAATATGTTGGTCTAGAAGGATAGAGTACAAAATAAGGCTCTTTAAAATTTTGCCTTGTCGCAGCAAATGTTTTTATATAAAAGTGTGGGTGTAGCATTGTTTTTTGAAAATACAATTTTACTTCAAATCCATTCTTCTCTTTACAAGATGGCTATAAATGTTTCAGCATATAATTACATTAGTTATAAACTCTTCTTTTAAGTGAAACAAATAATTATATTATAATTTTTACGTTACAGTATCATGCAAAAAATCGTAAGAGATGCTTAGTAAATATACATATTTCATTATAAATACAATTATACATTTAATAGAGCACTAGATCAAAAAGAATATATCGTATATTTGTTTTTAAATCAATAAACATTTTTAGTGAATAGATTTTAGTTTTACAATCTTAATGAATAGATACTGGTATTTGAAACAATGATCATATACTTATTCAAAGTATAAAAAAAGTTGAAATTAAATCATAAAATTTGAATATGAATAACACCACAATTCATAAACGTCTAATAAAGCTAAAATAATGAGGCTGAACAGAATAACGGATTTAAGTACAATAAATGTTCAACACGAACATTATATAATCAGCATTTTGCATGTAACAATAAATTTTATTTTGACACTTTATATCTCTCAACTCATTTGTTTTTTTTTTTTCTTCTAAAATAAAAGGGAAAGTAGAACAAATGAAGTAGAATGTTTCTTCCTCATTTTTTTCTTTAAAAAATATATAATTTTTAGAATTATTTATAGAAGAGATAATAAGCGTTTTTTTAAAAATATGTCAAGCATGGGTCTATTAAAATTTCTATGAGCCAGCATGTAATAGCTCATCTAATATTTTACAAAAAACATTTTGAGCCAGTTACCCTTTTTTTTAGGTCTCGTGGCGAAAGAGAATCCCTAAATCAAAGTATATTTAATTTCCCTTTTACTATTTTTAAAGGAAAAGTTAACGCAAGTACATATAAAATGTAATTGAATGATAACAAGTAAAAACTATTTTTATCCATGCTGTTATCATTTAATTCTGAAATATTCATACAAATAAGTAAAATTATACTCTTTGCAAATAGCATAGATGTCTCAAGATTATGCAATCTCACATCTCTTCATATTTTCTCCTCTTTGTTACAACAGATTCCATAAATATTGCTTTTTCCCCTTCACCTAGAAGCTTAAATACATTGGCGTGGAGAAAAAGGGATATTTACCAGAACCATAGTAACTGAATGGGGAAATCCCGTAACCGTGATATGCTAATTCTATATATTAAGAGTATAAATAAAGATGTTAATTTTTTTTTCTTGTGACATAATGGGGCAAATAAACTGAGGTCAAAAGTTTAACCATATATTGATCGAGATTTTCAACCAATTTTTTTGCATCTCTGTTTGGCAAGGAAATTAAGAATCAATTCCCTAAATATAATATGTATATATCAGTGTGTTTTACCAGATCATTTATCAAAGTTTATGTCCTGCGTGAGCTAAAAGTTTATTAATACGTTATAAAAATGAGTATTTTAAAATATTGGTGCCATTTCATAAAATTTTTAGATCAAGGGTATTGAAACATGTCACTAATTGTACAGTCACTCATTTACGTGTGTTTTGTAAGCAAGTTTCACTAGCTGATATGTACAACGGACAACGAATTTCTCCATGCTAAATTAATAAGCTCCTCATTAAAGTGTTGGCAATATACAATTCTCAGTAACTTCTTCAAAAGTTATGAGATCGAAAACTAGAAGGAAAAAAAATATGCTCGCACCGTGAAAGTCACTTTAAATGCACAATCTTTATTGATACCGGCAAAAGAAATTAAATAATAAAAGGAAGCACTTTCATGCGAGTTTCGTGAATTGTTTCCAGGTTTTTTCCGTTCGGATTGTAAAAGAGTCCATAAGGAACATGAATATTCTAATAAAAATTTGGTTCACAATTTCGGTTAAAAAAGTTGAAGGAACTCATTTACATTGCTTCAAACTATTATAAAAATAATAAACGGTGTACTTAACAGACTTAAGTAAAAATTTAAGATATTAAAAGAGCTTAATCTTTAATCTCAGTAAACCATGGAATATCTTGAGTTGGAATTAAAATTTCATTTAATATCAATAAGCGTTTCATATTTAGAGTTATAATTTGAACTGGAGTTATAATCTCAATAAACCATTGTGCTTCAAAAATTTTAATTCTAACTCAACTTCTCAATAAGTCATTTAATTCTATAGAGTTGGAACTACATTTTTAACTCGACCTCTTTTAAAATGTAAAAAATCAGAATTCAAATTCAAAATAGACTCTTTTACAGATTGGACTATCAGTGACCAACGTCTTTTGTTGTCTAATCCATTTTTACAAAAACTGATGCTAGTAGTAAGTTATCAATCAGTAAATAGAAATTGGTCAGTAGCAGACTGCCTTATCACAAGAAGGTTCCATTATTTGATCTACAAATAATATCACTGATTTTTTGTATCAGGTCCAGCCTTTGCGCACCCAAAGGGAAACCAAATCTGGAATCGAAATCCGAAACTCTTCCTAGGTTTCTTAAGAATTGAAGAAGAAAAAACACATAAAAAGGAAATCAGATTATTTTAAGATTAAAAGACGATATCCAGAACCGTCTTCTTGGCTCAATTTTTGAGCCAGTTTAATGAATGCTGTCTCAGTTCGTCCGGAAATTTAAAAAAAAAACTCAATCCAGTTAAATCATATTCTTTTTTAATAGGCTTCAGAATTCCAGTTTCAGCCTCATCCATTCCAGTTCCTCATTTTTTTTTCCAAATAAATCAAGTGCAACTTTGAACACTATCGCTTATTGATCCTCAGATTCCAAGGGAGTCGAAGAACCCTCCCTTTTTGGTTTTAGGAGGCAAAGGAGGCTCTTTTGGCTTCTTTCCGATGCCCTTGGGTGGCAGAGGAGGCTTCATTCTAGGATCGGGAATTTTTCCCGCTTTGACATCATCATACAAGTCCGCATACACCATTTCGTCACTGCTGTCCGGCCTGTAAGGCTGTAAAAGTCAGAAAAATGTGTAAAACAGATTTATTATTAAAGAATTAAAATTATTATAATGTATAAAGAATTGTTTAGGTATTTAGGAAAATTTCAATGTTAGTTTTCATAAAATAAAACATGTGAGGATAGTACATAATAAAAGCGATTTTTTTAAGCAGCACAAATAAACATTTTTCGGATTCCTAGCTGGCCGTGTTGACAGAAATTATAATTTTTTATCTTCCCGCTATGCCACAGGTAATCATTTTAACAACGAGATTTGAACAACGAGATAAATTGTGTAATAAAACCCCTGGTTTGCTAAAAATTTAAATAAAATATTCTGTTACGGAAATTTTAAATTGGAAACGAAATAAAATAATTTTAGGTCTGTGGTGTTTAACTTATGCACATATAGATATCCATATTTAGGAATTGCGCAATAAGCTACGGTTTACAAAAGTGATATTTCAAATACAACTTTATCGCTCCTTAATAAGCTGAATTTGGTTTATGAAGATACACATAAACCAAACCAAACCAAAATTAACATATACGTGAGCTCAACGTTTCATACGTAAGCATAACGTGGATATAAGTAATGGCAGGAAAAATTACTCTTGGGCTAAGTTGTAAGCAGGACTATTTCAGTCAGGCATTGATGCACATAAACCCCTAATAATGTCTTGCGGCATCTAATTTCACAGTTGTAGTAAAACACAGCTAATTAAAATAAACTCGGAGGCTGTCAAACTTGCCGCCCCATTGGTCTCATATATGTTGAAGGATGACACAAAAGTACCGCTGGTTCTGTTATGGCGCCATGGGTCAATATCAGGGGTAGATGTAGATGAATTGACATTCATCTACATTTGTTGCCGCGCATGACAACAGGAGCCATTTTTAACAAGCAATGCTTGGTCACACACAGCAAGAGTGTCACAAGACCGCCTCCGCAACCCTAGCAACAAAATAACTTTGGTTCTCATTGGGCTAATGTTCAAGAATCTTGGCTCAGTTAGATTTCAAAGGGCCTTTATTTTTCCGATATTGGTTCTAAATAAAAAATTTCCTATTCACCCCATATTTTACAGCCACTTTATAACCAATATCGGTCCTATATAGAATTATCAGATTCCCTCGACATTTTATATCCATTATTCAGTCAATGTAGGTTCTATATTGGCCAGTGTAGGCCCTATATATGCCATTCCAGGATCAATATTAAAAAAATCTAGACATCCCAATATTGGTCCCTCGGTGCATATTCTTAAAAGACCCATATCGAGCCAATTTTGAACCCATCTGGGGCTAAGGTAAAATTGTTGTTGGGAGCATTTCCCTTCTATTCTGAACTGCTTGATCTCCAGATTTATCACCAAATGGGCTAATCTGAGAATATTTGGGAAGTTGAACAATATCCGAGTTTAGTAGATTTAGCAGTGTTTTTACCGCAACTGTGGAACAAGATACTGCGCTAAGACATCACGAAGTATGTCTTAATGCCCGACAGTAACGTTTCCTGCATTAATGAATTTCTTAACGTTAAGAGTGTATAAAACCTCGATTCATGCGTATCTGTTTTGATCTTGTTTTTTTTTTATTCATTTATTTATATCAATGTTGCACTTACGTATATTAAATTTCGTTCCTTTCTGATGACTCTTTCAAAGTGCTTATGTCAATGAGCGTACATAATTGTAAGAAAAATTTTAACCATTTTTACCTAAGTAGTAAGAGAAATGTAGAATTTAGAATGGAGGTTTTGTTTAATGAATTTCTTAACGTTAAAAAGAATTGCGTTAAACACACATATCTTAAAATTTTTGTCGTTTTCTGCTAGAATTGTATTTCGGACTTACTAAATTAAAATAAAACAAACTTGGTTTCAGCTGCTATAGGCGCTTTTCCATTTTGATTTATTATTTTAATATGACTTACTTATTTTGTCTTTTTCTGAATTTGTAAATTAGTTTCATTCTTCGATTAGAGAAATAGCTATCTAAGCATTTAAGTAGTAGTAGTAAAATCATTTATAAATATTCATTTCTCGAAAATATTTTACAAAATACATTGTTTCGGACTTCAAAGTCATTTTAAAATTTTAATACATAAATGAATTAAAATTTTTGATGAAAAATAGTTTTCAAGCATTAGAAGTGCAGAATCAAAAGTTTTTCTTCATATTTCCAATACTCATATCATTTTATTTATTGTGATGACGTTTAAAATAATGAATTACATGTTATGATTCATAAAAATGAGATGTCATGGGAATCATGAAAGGAAAATAATATTCTGGAATATCTAAGCCTTTTATCTAAGGAACCAATTCTACTAAAAATCCCTTCATTTTCGAGATCTATAAAAGATGTATCGTTAAGCATCCCCATAAAACTTTTGAATGCCTTGTTTTTATGCGATTGTGAGGATAGTTTTACTTAAAAATATAAAATAAAACTTTTTACGATACTCAATTTATTTCGTTCTCAAATGGAACAAGAAAGGTTTTTTACAGATGTACTTTACTGATATTAATAGTAATTTCGGAAAAATGATACAAATCTTTAATGCATCTCAGAATACATTGTTCTTTTTTTATAGTTACGAATAGATAAATAGATATTTTAGAAACTGGAAATATCCCGTGATAGAAATCATTACAAATTCGTATAGTGTAAGCATCCTTGAATATATGATTCTTTTTACTATGTATACCTACCATGAAAACCAATACAGAACTGAAGGCTTTTATTAACCGCTTCCTTGATTATCCCGAGTTAACTCGGGTATGAACATATTGCAAATATTTATTATAACGAGAAAACTCGGGCGTAGCAGAATTTGTCAGTTTGTTTTGCTTTATCACATTTTTACTCGGCTGGAAGCAAACAAAACATAATCTGCTGTATTTGGAAACTTGACAATTTTGTTTAGGTGTTTTGCTGTTTGATTGTGGAAATGTTGACTTTGTGCGATTGCATATACGATGGTTACTGAATTTACACAGAAAAAAAAAATTAAACAGAAATGGCGTATCACTTCACTAGTGTTTGGTAATTATCACTTTGTGTTGTCACATGATTTAAAAACTATCATGCAAAGACTAATGTTTACATTTTTTCCCTTTGCACGAGATAACACGGGATGATAAACTGATGATAAATTAAATTTTTTTAATGCATAAAAAATTAAAATTTCAACTCAAAACTTGTGTATTATGTTTTGTTTTAGTTCCTTGTATTTGTTAATAAAATAAAAAAAAACCTTGTTTTTTGCATTTGAAAAAAGAAATTCATAAAGGAAGTGAGTAAGATTAGATAGATAGAAGTGAGTAAGATTAGAAACTGGAAATATTCCATGGTTGGCCGGCCAGGTGGCCGACCGGTTAGCGCCCCTGACTGCGAAGCCATTGCCAGCGGGTTCGAATCCCGCTCTGGACATGGATGTTTCTCCCTCTCTTTGTGCTGTCCTCTGTTGTGTGTGATGTGTGAATGTGACCCACCCTATAAACGGGTTTGTGGCAGTGTGGCTTGGGCAATGTTGCTCGCCTCTGTGACTTTAATTCACAGGTGCCCACTGGGTAACGCGAAATGAGCAACAATTCTGGCATCATCATAGGCAAAAATTCAAAATTCAATGCCTGCCATTGGAAAAAAAAAATTCCATGGTAGAAATCATTACAAATTCGTATAGTGTAAGCATTCTTTACAGAACTGAGGCTTTTTATTAAATATATATTGCAAACATCTATCATGCAGGGTATACTAAAACTCCCGCACAAAATAATTAAGATGAAAAATGCAGATTTTTAACCACTTCCGTTACCAATTATTTTGAAAGCACAAAATCAACATAATTTTTTAATTTTATCAATAAATACAAGGAAATAAAACGAAACATAATGCGCAAGTTTTAAGTTGAAATGTGATTTTTTTTATGTGTAAGAAACCTTTGATTTGAAATCAGTTCACTATCCCGAGTTATTTCGGGCAAATGAAAAAAGTAAAATATTAGTCTTTGTATGATAGCTCTTAAAACAAGGGAGAACACAAAGTGATAATTTTCAAACGTCAGTGAAGGAAGGCACCATTTTTTTAAACTCTTATTGCTATGTAAATTCAGCAACCATCGTATATACAGTCCCACAGTTCAACAACAAAACTTCCAAATAAAACTTGGCAAACTTCCAGTCACAGCAGATAATGTTTTTTGCTTCCGACCGAGTAAAAACGTGATAAAACAAAATGTACTGACAAATTCTGCTAAGCCCGAGTTTTCTCGGGATAATAAATTTTTGCAATATATACGTACCCGCGTTAACTCGGGATAATCAAGGAAGCGGTTAATTAAAAAAACAAGTGAATTTTTTATTGATCCATATGGTATACAGTATTATGTATGGAATTATTATGTATAGAATATCATATCCTCTGAATTATTTTGGTGATTTTACTGGCAGTTTATATAAATGTCCATACTGGACTTTTTTTCTCAAAGACTTTTTAGGAATGAACCTTCACTTGAAGAAAATCAACGAAAAAATGTCTATATAGTGTTAAAAATTTAGTTCTCCAAAATTATGTTTTTCCTCTTTATGCTTTGGTGGATTTGAACGTTTATGTATTGTGAATTTTTACAACGTATTTATAGTATCCTACCTTTTGCAGCTTCCGATGTGAACTTGAGCGTAGCATATTTGGTCAGTTCTTTGTTTACTGGTTGTGCACGGTGGAATGGTAATGCCAAATCGACATATATCACTGGAGACGGATTAAGATATTTCTAAAAATACATGCCATTACAACAATTTCATGCATCATACATATCATTAGTTACACAAAGCAATATATAGTTAGTCAAAACACAAAGACATCTTAAGAGTTAAAGGGGAAAAAAGCAAAATCAAAAGTTTTTAATTCTTATCCCGTTTAAGGCAGTGAACATGCTGAAATGATTCTCTTATCACGACAACGGTACCATATATGAGACAAGAGCCCAGTATCACACGGATGCAAATTCAATTTGGAAACGTTTATTTTAATTTTTAAACGATAATAAATGGAGTTTGAAGTACGTCATAGTTTCGAATAATGACCTACAGATGTTGACCTTCAACACGCACTTTCGGTTCCAATTTATTATAATTATTTTGTTTTTATTAGATTCGGGGTATTGAAACAACTGCGCGTGTTTGGTTCTTCCGAAGGAATGAGGTACCTCATTTACAGTTCTCTGAGTTTTTGTTTATGTTTTGAAATATCTGAGTGTAGATTTGTCTCTTACAGTTTGCTAGTTGGTATTTAGTATGTTTTGGGACAGATTTTGGGTTTTTTTTTAAAAAAATATGGCGAACATTTTTTTACAATATATTCAGATACTGTCTATAATAATAAACTGTAAATTCTGTTAGCAGTAATGATTTTTAAAGTAAATTAGGCTTAACTCTAGCAAAAGTCTACTTTAATTATTATTTGTTAATTTATTTATTTTTAATAAATTTATACTAAAAATCCTTCGCCAAATTTTTTGCCGAATCGTGTGTTTATTACTGTTTTTTTTAACTATTTAAATTTCAAAAATTATTTTATTTTGAAAAAATAATCTTTTAAAAAAAATGAATATAAAGTTGGGCTGGATTCAATAAATACGAATTTTAAAAAAAAATACCTTTAAGTTTTTGAGTTGTCAAAAAGTTTTGGTGTCAATTTAATCAGAATAAAATTAAATAGCAATGAAAAAATTTTCTTTAAAAATTTTTTTTGAAATTTCGAATTGAAACACCCCTGAGACCCAATAAGCAACGTAAGATTTCATTATCCGTAGGTTTGTAAAATTTTATGCATAATATTTGCGATTTTTTTTAATGAAGGGAATGAGCATACCTGTGAGTTACCTCCATTTACTCTAGAATGGGGCAAACCTTCAGCCCACTCTATGGAATCAGGACCTGACCCGTGTTTGGGACAGGGCTCTCTTTTGCTGGAGCTCCCTGAAGTCCTCCTCTGGACTTTAGTGTTGGTTTGGGGACTTTGTTGTTCTTTACAATCTTGTCTGCAGTAGAGTACATTCTGGTATGCTCGTGAAAAATCAGCAGGCAGCGACTGTCTCATGCGGGCACTTGGGAAGGAAGGCACAGACTGCTAACAAAGCATTCATCAACATGCATGCGATTAGTTAATTAAATGCAACCCATTCATAAAATTATGGTTACGAGTTATACAGTGCGAAGAAGAATCCCGTTCACAAAACGAAACTAATGGAACTCCAAGTCTTGAAGCAACTCTAAATTTGCTAAAATGCAACTAAATTCTCATTCTGTGTCAAGCCCAGATTAAATTCCAAATCTTATCTTTATTCACATTTCAATGCAACTCATAGTATATAGTTTTTTCAAGTTCAGATAGATGGAACTCACATTACAATATTTGACGTGCTGATACAATAATTTTTGTTCTGAATATAAAATTCTGCCTGGGCTCTGACGAAACCCAAAATATTATTTTCGTTCAAGTCTTAAAGTGAATAAAAAATCATTTTGTATTTTATCACACCATGCCCTACTTGTACACGTCCTGAAGTAATTATAAGCCTCAAACGAGTTTTATTTAGAACCATAATCTCTCTTTAGTTCATGTCCTGATGCAATCTGATTGTTTTAAGTACTAGAATCAACATTTTATAAATTTTATTGCATGTATGCAGGGCATCCTTTAAAATCAGCGAAGTGTTTTCTGTACTTCACAGATAAAATTGTAAATTTTTGCATTTTATGAATGTCTTAGGCATGCTTAATTTATTGATAACTCGTTCGAAATTTTCTTGGAAATTATTAGTGTCGTTTTGTGAATGCGAAATGTTGAACTAATGTTTTGAAGTTATTTATCATATTACTCAAAAATTTTTTATCAACAAACACAACTCATAAATCGTTTAAAATCAAAATTTTTATTTCTTGGCGTGGTAATTAATTAGTCAGACAGTTTAAATTCTCACTATTTCTAGCATTTAAAGATTTGAAAAACTAGTATAAGTATAACAAAAATTAAACCTTAAGACTTAACGCATTTTAAGTAAGTTTCTTTAAAATATTACTTAAAGGTTTTAAAAAATAAAATGGCTGCTTGTTCAATGCTACATTTTAGAATATTTCATTGCAGTTTTTTGAAATAATATTAAGAAAACGTGTTGTGTATAATGTAAGGTCAAAATGGCTGTTCACGTTCTTAAAATTAAGTGAATACTTTTGTATTATATGCACGTCTGTTTTATGTGTATTTTGTATGTACATCTTATAAACTTAAATTTTTAATACTAATATATAATGCACTTCTTACTTTATCTATTAAGTCTCAAATTATCTTAAATTATTATCTCATTAAAAAACGTCTAACACAAGCAAAATGTTTACAAATAGTATTTTAAATGCTGATCGAAAAAAAAATTAAGTCCCATCTACCAATTTCCCTAGTTTAAACGTTTTAACGCCATCCAATAATTTATGCATATACTATTTCATTTGTGCGATATAATGGATTGCATGACTGGGGCTCTCTGATATGTGATGAAACATGTAAAATTCCAATACAGAATACTTTAAAACATACTAACTACTCATCATGAAATATTAAAGAAAGTTGCATGGATTTCATGTTTTCAAGTTTTGAAAGAAATTATTTTTGACTTTATTAAATCACATATTTTAGGACTGTGAAGTTAACTGTTAGGACGTGATAACTATGTTAAATCTGTTAGATAGCATTAACTACGTTACAACTGTTAAAGGAAGATATGTTAACTTCTGCAGTTCCACAAGCTTTAAAAATATATTTAATATTCAGATTTTCATGTTGTTTGCAAAATGAGATACTAACTTTTTTTCAATATTTATCACCTCTGTACATTGTTTTTTCTAAAATGATATTTATTTATAGATTTTTTTTCTACAAGCTAGAAAATGTTATAAAATTTTAACGGCTGACACAAATGAAACAACATCTATTATAATAATCTGTATAATAGCATTGTTGACGGTTAATATCAATGCTAATTTCGTTTAAATTTCATAAGTTTACATAATTGCTTAAGTTTACAATTTTCATAAGTTTACAAAAGATTTTTCTTTATTTTAGTAAATTATCGCTCGTGATATTGTAACAAAATTGCACTCTATTTTTATCGCTATATTAAATATCGCTATATAAAATATTTTCATTTTAATGAAATCAATTGAAAAAAATATTGCACTGGAGCTCTTTAAGGCTTGTAATATACTTTTACTTTAAAAAAAAATGTAAATTTTTATTAGTTTTGTGCAGTATAATCAAAACTGAATTCTTACAATAATCAAATTATAAATATATAAAGAAACAAATATACGAAATTTTATAGAAATGAAAAAAAAAAAAATGCGAAATGCTCTATAAAATATATTTAACTTTATATAATTTTATATTAACAATTATAACTTTCAAGATAGTAAACATTTAAAATATAATTGAACAGTTAACAAGTTTCTTAATTTAAAAATTTATTAATTTTCTTTGTCATATCTTTTAACAGATTCCAACAGTATTACCAGAAATAAAAGTAACTGTGCTATCGTGAATGACCTAAGTCGAGAATGTCAACATTCACCGGTGAATGTCAGCAATCACATGGTCGCTTTGGAGAATGTCCGAAAATTTGTGACATCCAAATTGATATTAATTTATTCGCTAATATTATAATATTTATTCGATATTTTTATATTTATTTGATATTTTAATATCTGTTGAGGGTAGAGTGGGGATAGAACATCAGTGTTCTGATTACTGTTTAAAGGCATACTGGGCAGTAGCACTTGACCTTACACAAACAGTAATGTAGGGTTTACCAGGCACATGTGTACAGGACAGTGGCACTGAGCCTTAAAAAACATCAGTGTAGGGTATACCGGGCAAATGTATACTGGGTGGCACTTAACTAGACCTAGTATATATTTCGGATATTTACCAAAGCTACAATGTCAACATTCACCGGTGGAAGTCAACAACCATCCATTTCGGCCATTAACAGTAACATATATATTTAAACTAAACAGAGATCATTATTACTCAAAAAGGTTTGAAAAAATAAGAGTAAAAGTAAAAAAATAAGGTGGAAGCGTGAAAAAATTTATTATGAAATCAAATTTCTTTTGTTTCTTTTTTCAATGAAGCAAATCAAATTTTATCAATTTTATGAATCGAATTTATAAAGAAGCACGAGATTAATTTTATAGCTATAATTCTAAAACATATGAAAACGTAGTTAATACTATCAAGTTATAACATGCTGCATTATTAAATACTTTGCAAGCCAAAAAGTGCAAACCAAAAATTTCCTTACCCCCTGACGGTGGAATGGCATGTTTTCGTACATGACGTTTCCTTCTGATTCTGGTGCAGATGGTCCATTCTGTTTGGTGTCAGATCCACTTACATTCTGGTAGAGGCTATCACCTCCCCCTAGAGGAGCTTTACCGGGACTGCTGATATAGCCTGATACAACAAATGATTCATTATAAAAGGTAGAACTTTATTGATAAAAGAGTTCAAAGGTTGGAAAGTTATAGCTTGTCTACTGTAAGAACTCCCCCTCCACAAGATCTGAGGTCGTCTGCTGCTATTGAAACAAGAATAGCGCATTTCAGGGAGGGTAGCTTCTTTTCAATCTAGGGCTAACACAATAGACCGAAGGAAAATCTTCCCTATCTCTCGCCGACCCGAGCTCAAACCTTTCCTAAACAATGAGCCCACACCCCTACTTGAAATAGTTATACCTGGTTACCATAGTCACCACAACGGGTTCAGAACAATGACTAGGGGAGTTCTTATTTTAGACAAACTATAGCCCATAAACTCACATAATAATAATAATGTAGAATAAATTATTTGCTAAACTAAGATTGACTAAATGCTATTGGAATAGTTGAGTGCGTGGTGAAATATGCTATGCAAGCACAATGAAAAACTTATCTTTGAACGTATAAAGAAAAAAAATATAACTTTAGGCAAGAAAAAAAAATATAACTTAACTTAAACATCTCCTTAACTTATATTCTCCGCAACATAAAACAACTATAGTCACTCCATACATTTATAACTAATCTGGATCTGTCTTATATATTTTCAATTATATGAGACCATATCCAATCAAATGTTTTTGATTGGCTGTTAAATATAGAAGCATATGTTTAATATCTAATCAGAAACATTTGCATGATGAGGGTGAAAGAAAACGTGACAAATACATTTACAATTATTGTCTTAATTTGTATTTAAATTATTTTCAAATGTTCTAAATAAACTTGAAAATAAAGAAAGTCCAGAAAATAATGAAAACTCCCTTTTTTCAGAGATTAAACAATTTAACTTCCCTTTAAGAATCAGTTTTAATCTTTCTTCTTCTTCCCGGTTATTTCTGAGTCACCGTTCCTTTTACACAAACCTTGTTCCTTGAAATTCGTAGTCTTGTTCATGATTTATGCATCTTCACTTCTATTTTAATATTATGCTTTAATTTTAGACGAAACAGAGAGTTCTTTCACGCAATCTTTCGTTACGAATAGAAGAGATAGATTCCATGGGTAGAATTTATGATAAACTTAAATAAGCGGCTTGGCATCCCATGGAGGGCCAAAGCCCATCTCAGTTTCCTTGCCTTTTGACTATCGGGTGCAGTAGCAGATTTTCCGGTTGGGTGGTCAGCCAGAACCCCCTTTATTTAGTCCCAAAGTATGCTTGGTGCTCATTTTATCGACCCTCTGAAAGATGAAAGGCTAAGTCGACTTTGGCAGACCCGATGATAGAACCCAGAACCTGTGGCATGATAGTGCTACCAATCTGCCACCGGTCGTCTGTATTTAGGTTAAAGATATTGGATAATTAGAGGCGCAGACTGTTTTTTTTTTCTCCAGTTTTTAAGTAGGTAGGTATTTTATTTACGTCGCACTAGAGTTGCACGGTTGGCTGTTTACGGCGGTCTAGTAACATCCCCGAGGATGATCCGAAGACATGCCATCACAATTTTGATCCTCAGCAGAAGGAGATGGCTCCTCCGCTTTGGTAGGCAGAGAAGTTGAACACTTTACGGTAGAACAGTTTGACAAGGACCAATACCGCGCATACTTGGACACTACGTTGGCTGATCAAAGTGGTCACCCACTTATTTATTGACTGCAGTCATTGATGCTTGACTTCTGTGTTTTTTTGCGAACCCTTTCTTTACGACCAGTTCACTGTGGGACTCTGCTTTTAGAAAGAAATGTTTGTATACCCAACGTTTATGAGATACCCTTTAATTTTACAGCTTTCCATTTCTATTTCGAAAACATTTTAGAAGTATTTCAAATATTACGTGCAAATCAATGGAATGTTAATAAGAAAACTCCATTATTCGACCATATGGCACATTTCTTTCCAAATAAAACAATTAATATTATAATTTTTAATAATGCAGTTCATTTGTTATTCTGTAAAATTAATGAATTAATTTTTAAACGCATCAAAGGGTTTCACTCTTTCGCACAAAGGGATCACAATTTTCATCAAAATCGGCTTAAAAATTATTTAATTGGTATTTGAAAAAAAAAAAGAAAAAAGATAAATAGAAGTTGTGTAATGTTATTTTCTAACCAAACCTTTAGAAACTAAAGAATGAAATAAACGTAAAAAAAAAAACTTGCTTCTTAGATTTGTATATGTAAAAAATAAAAATAAAAAAATAATAAAAAACTTTAATCTAGTTTGAATGAAGTGGATATTTTTTTTTGATTTCGACGTAAACTATATATATATATATATATGCATGCACTTGTCACAGGAAGATCACATGCGTAATCAAAGTATTTTTTTTTTTTTTACTGTTCCTCTCAGTGAACGATTTTTCTAAAATATTTCTTTAAGATTTAAAATAAGATGTATGCTCTTCTTCTTCGTTTATATTTTCTGCTTTAACAAACATGCTTGAATAGAAAATGCAAAAATGCATATGCATGAAGTAAGAAAAAAAGATTAAACGTTGTATAGTGCAAATGGTATAAAATACGATTGTTTCTTCATTTTTTGCAATTAGTGTTTTAAAATAGCGATAGAAATTTTTTTTTCTCGAAGCAGGAAAATTAAGCGCATAATTTTAGTAGTTTAGACGTTGTCTTTGGTTCGCATATAAATTCTCATAGAATTTAATAATTTATTTAAAATTGAAAACATTAATGATTTTACGAATTAGCTTTCTAAACGAATGTTTTTCCCAACGTTATTTTATTTTTTAGAGTTTTTCCAAATCAGGGGCGTACGCAAGGGAGGGGTTTAGAGGTTTAAACACCCCCCTTGAGCTCAGAAAAAATGGCAAAAATAAAAATTTTAGTAGAAATTATGCGAGCTATTATTTTTTAGGACTATATATTCTATATAAGACTATATTTTTTAAGACTATATTATTTTCCTTAAGCCTACTTTTTTTTCTCACGGTATTTCTCAGAATACTGAAAAAACATTTACTATAATAGGGTTGTACTTTTGAAACCAATATGACGTGATACTGTTACGAGCGAGGCCCGATCACTGGTTCCTTTCTGTCCTGCCAGTCGTGACAGTTTTCGAGACTGGCTGGCATTCGCGAGATCTTTACGCGATGATTCTGGAATTCTAGACGTTCTGTCGTCTTTGAGACAATTCGAGAATTTTGGAGATGCGCTAAAAAATTTTATAAAAGGGGGAAAGGAGTGCAGTGGACTTAAATAGTCAGACTAAGAGTTATCTCAGTTGCTTGTCTTTCGGACCTCGTCGCTAAATCTGTTTTTTTTTTTTTGTCTTAACAGAAAGTCCATTCAATATCCGAACCCGTCGTCGTCACTATTTCGACTAGTGAAGAAATCAGTAACAATACCATTGTAAATACTGTACTCGTTGAAGTTATTCATTCCAGCTCGAAACATTGAGATCGTAGCATAGCAGATATTTCTGTGCCAATATATATATATATATATATATATATATATAAGCTAAAAAATTTAGAAAAAATGGAGGAAAAAAATATTAAAATTCCGGAAAATAAAATAAAGAAAGGATATAATCTCTTCATGAGCTCACACGATAATATCCGCAAAAATGAGTGCTTTCTAATATTGTATAAATGTAGCCAAAGCAAAATATATCAATACAATAGTGTGAGGAGTACTCAAAAAAATTGAAACGAAATTAGAACACATTAAGTAAAAAATAAACAAATATAACTTATTAATTTTCTTCGTTTTTCTCTTTTTTTCTCTTTGTATTTTTTTGTGCTATATATATATATATATGCTGTTCTTGGATCTTTAGGGTGTCAAAACGCAAGAATTTAACAATTTTTAATTATTTTGTGAAAAAATCACGACCTAAAATTAGTGAGGTGACAGCATCTAGTACCAATGTAAGTTTTTTTGCTGAACAGAAATGTGATACTTCCGCTGAAGAAAACGTTTCTAGCATAGCAAAATCTGATGAATATGAAAGTGGCCCTCAAAGTGTTACTTCCGACCCATATGACATTGGACTTTTTTCAGAAGATAGTACATGCGAGGACTGGACTAGGCGAGGACTGGATAAAAAACTGGATATAATAAAAAATGTTTGGGAACCCAATCAGCATTTGTTTCTCCTGAAAAAGGAAAAATAAAATTGAAATTTCATTTCAAATGGCTTTATCGATGGAAATGGCTAGCATATTCAGAAGTTAAGGGTGGTGCTTTTTGCAAATTTTGTGTACTTTTCGCCCCAAGTGGTGCCGGTTCTAGCAAGCAAACTTTAAGTCAACTGTGCAATGTAAAATTTGACAGCTGGAAAAAAGCAGTAGAGTGATTTTCTGAAAACGATAAATGTCTTTATCACAAAAAATCTATCGAAACTGCTGGGACATTAAACGATATTTTACTTGGAAAGATGAAACTTGTAGATGAACAAGTTGACTGTGCAGCAAGCAGAAGAAAATTAGAAAATAGAAAAAACATTACTCCAATCATTGAAACCATCCTATTTTGTGGAAATCGAGGTCTCGCTCTAAGAGGACATAAGGATTCGAAATGAAAGAAAATTAAACAGCTTTGTGCAATCCGTTGGATGGAAAGATACGACTCAGTAACCGCTGTGGTGGAACTTTTCGAGCCTATCGTTGAAACTCTTCAAAATATCAGAATGGAAGGTTAAGGAATCAGCTACTCGAGCTAATTCTTTACTGTGCACAGTATCTAATTGCCAGTTCATAATGTCTCTTTCGTGCATTTACAAAGTTTTTACCATAACAATCCATCTTTGTAGATACCTACAAAAAACAAGCATAGATTTGATAGAGGCAGTGAGTCTTGCAGAAGATGTTATTAAAGAACTGAAATTAAACGCGTGAAAATGCCACTGAAATATTCTTTGAAATATTCAGCTTTTCTTCTCTTATGCAAACAAGCATTGGATCTTCCATACAAATCCCTAGAATAACGGGAAGACAGAAAAATCACGCTAACTTCGCTTCCCTAAATCGCTTTCCCTCATCGACACCCGAAACATATTTCAGAGTTAGTGTATTTATTCCATTTATAGAAAATTTTATAACACAATTAGACTTAAGATTTGTATCGCATTGTGATATTTTGAAAGGATTTCAGTGCCTTCTTTCTGCCGATCCTCTCATTCGCCAACCTTCAAACATAAAAGCTTTTGAAGCACTAGTGGAATTATACGCTCAAGATTTGGATACCTGTAAATAAAGCCTTAAGTTTGAACTAAAACTTTGGTATAAAAGATTAAAAAGGATTAGTGAAGACGGAGGTAGTGTTCTAAGAACTGCGGCGGATGCTCATGGAATGTACAATAAAGATATAACACCAAACATTTTCAAACTCCTAGAAATATTGGTCGTTCTACCTGTTTCAACTAGTGCAAACGAAATATGCTTTTCGAATTTATGCCGTTTAAAGACTTATTTACGCAATTCAACGGGTAATAATAGAATGAAATGATTGGCGCTCTTAAACATTCATAGAAACTTTACACCAGCTGTAGAAGACATTTTAAACGAAAAAACCCCGTTGTTTGGATATTACTGTATAAATCAATAAATTTTTAGCGTGTTTGTATACTGGTTTAATTCCCTATTTGTTGGTAAGTTATTTTTTCTTATTTTTTGGTCATAGAATAGTTCTATAGAATATTCGCATTTATACGGTTATTATTTAGGTAGCTATTGCATTATGAGTAGTTTTTTCCGGCTTGATTAATTCCTACTTTTTAATAAAAATAAAATATTTTGCCTCTTATTATAAAAAAAAATTATGTTATTAAACTTAAAATATCAAATCAAAATTTAACTAAACAATGTTATCTAAATAAAAAGTCAAAGTTGTCTAGCTGTCTAAATTAGAGAAATAATAGTGCTTATTACATACTCGAATTTCTTTTAGTAGTTTCAGTAAATTTAGAACACCCCCCCCCCTTAAAAAAATTCTGCGTACGCCACTGTTCCAAATATTTCATTTTATAAAATATATATTTTATTAATTAAATAAAAGCGTGAATACCTTTTTTAAAGAACATGATTTATTTGCTAAAAGCTCATGAAACGTTTCAAGTCTGAGATGGTTTTACTTTAGAGTATTTACATAAACGGAGTATCAAAAAATTTTCTGAAATTTTCTTTATATATATATAAATTTTAATTAATTAAATTCTTTAAACGTCATCATCCTGTAGACATCATGTTCTTCAATATAAATGAATTTATTTTATAATAGAAAAATACATTTAATATTATTGTTAGTTTCGATTAAAAAAAATATAAGACTCATTTTAAATGTTTAGTTCTTACAATATTTAGCTAGGTAGTCTAATTATGTGTACTTTTTGAGTGAAAATTTTTTAAAAAAAAATCTTTTTAAACGAAGAGTTTGCCTGTTTGTAGCGCCTCTTCCAGAACACTTTGCACTATCCACCTGAAATTTCAGCAGAGGTTGCAAGGGGCAATGTTATCCCCTTATCAATCAAATTTTTTTAATTAAGTTAAGGAAAGATAATTTTATTGTTAGTTCAACATCAGCATTATACTGTTTATGTTAACGTGAATGACTGAAACAAGAGAATGTAGACTTGAATGTAAGTAAATGACAAGTCGCTTTGGTGAATGTCCGAAATATCTGTTATATCCGAATTGAAATTAATTTATTCCTTTATATTATTATATTTAATCGATATTTTAATGTCAGCTGAAGATAGATTTGGAGAAACATCAGTGTTCGGAGTGCCGATTAAATGCATACCGGGCAGTGGCACTTGATCTTTAAAAAACATTAATTTGGACATACAGGGCAGTGGCACTGAACCTTGAAAACATTGATGTAGGGCATACCGGGCAATGGCACTTAACTAGACCTAGTATATATTTCGATCTTTACCAAAGCAACAACTATGTGGTTGTCAACATTTACCGAAGTCAACAATCACCGATTTCGGTCATTCACAGTAACATGTACAGTAAAACCTGTTTTTGTGCGGTCCTTTTTTATGCGATTTTGTTTTTGTGCGATTGGTTTCGAGCGATTTTATTTTAGTGCGATTTATTTTTATGCGGTATATGAATTTTAGCGGCGTTAGCACCAGTTTAATATTTCCTATCAATGTACATATACATGTTGTGGACGAATTTTGATTATGTGGCCTCGTTGACAACGATGTATCTGGACCATCTGGACTTCGCGATGCTGTTCATTTATTTTAAACAATCTCCTGACAAGGCAGAGTCAGTTATGTACATAATGTCGCTCGACGCGCGAACAGTAAAAGTTTCGTATTCAGAGTTTTATACACGATTCATGTGGTTAAGGATTCAATTTATAGTGAGATTTAAGGTAAATAAATTAATTACTTTTGTTTCTATTTATATGTAGTTTTTTATGATTTTTATTTTATTTTTAGACATAAGTACTCACTTAAAATGAATAATTATAGCCAAAAGAAAGTAAAAAGACAGACAATTCCACTATTTAATGTAAAACTTGAAAACTTCTCCATGTATATGTACAATGAAGAATTAAATCTTTTTTACAATTTCTTTAGGTCTAATTTAATTATTTAATTTAATTGAAAGCATTCTCTCATCTATTTCATAAATCATTGATGTATTTTCTAAGTCTGGCTTTTTTTTATGCGGTCCCTATCCACCGCATAAAAAAAAGTTTAGGTAGTATATCGTACAAAGTTGTTTATTATATGTAAGAATTTTCAAAAAATTTTTTGTGCGATTTCTTTTATGCGGCCCCTATCCACCGCAGAAAAACAGGTTTTACTGTATACTCTTTTGGTTCAGCGATAGTACCTTTCTTTATTAAGTAATTTTTAACTATCAGGACTTCACCGGGGAATATCATGCCAAATAATACTGAATATCGTTATTTCAATGGGATGAACATTTAAATAACATGTTTTGATCTAATAATATAAAGTAACCGGAAAGGGTAGGAAATAAAAATAAGTAAAAAAAAACCCGGAATAATTTTAAATTACTTTAATTGTGTGGGTATAAGCCTTTTATTTTTGCGCATAATTTCATGGTGTGGATTAAAACCAATTTTATTGATTATTATTACCTCCCCCCTTACAAAGAACAAATATTCAGTTAGTATTTAATGTAATAATAAAAAGTTTGTTGGCAAATGGTGCTGAAAATTGTGTATAAAAATGTATTATATCTATAACCACACATTCTTATCGTTACTTATCAGATTGATCTAGGAAACATATATTTCATGTTATCTTTTTCAATTCCATGTGATAAGAATAGGAAACATCTGAAATTCGGTTACGGCTACAAAAGAAGAAAGAAAGAGACACCATTGAATCTGATACAAGTATATAAACAGTGAGAACAACTTGTTCATTTCACTCTGTCAGCTAAACCGACAATACATTTCATGGACAAAACCGTATTCTAGGAAATGTCCCTATACATTCTACCAAGAGGACGCAAAATAGGAGAGAAGAAGAAAAAATCTAAATGAGATGAAGGAATGCGATTTTTCTTTCGTCCACTAAAACCGAAATCTTTTCATCCACTTGTCTCGATTTTTTTTTTCTTTAATGTTAGTTATTTGATTTGGTTTACCCATTCAGCGAGGTAAGAATATCCTTTTTTTTTTTTTTTTTTTTTTTTTTTTACAATTTATATTAGGTATATTTTGATGACAATTTAGCAGATTGTTTCTGAACAGAAAGAAGAATCTGCGAATCCCTAACAAGAAAGTCTATTGTTCTATTTTCTTATTTTTTACAATAATCTAAGCAATACTGTATTTATCTCACCAAATATTTTTATATAAAGTTCTTTAAAGTCAGCATATTTAACTAATTTTTGTTACATATTTGATTTGGTTTACCCATTCTGCGAGGTAAGAATATCCGGGCTTTTTTTTACACATATTAGGTATATTTTGATGACAATTTAGCAGATTGTTTCTGAACAGAAACAAGAATCTACGAATCCCTAAAAAGAAAGTCTATTGTTCTATTTTCATATTGTTTACAATAATCTAAGCAATACTGTATTTATCTCACCAAATATTTTTGTATAAAGTTCTTTAAAGTCAACATATTTAACTAATTTTTGTTACATAGGTATTTGATTTGGTTTAACCATTCAGCGAGATAAGAATATCCGGGTTTTTTTTAAAATTTATATTAGGTATATTTTGATGACAATTTAGCAGTTTGTTTCTGAACAGAAACAAGAATCTACGAATCACTAAAAAGAAAGTTCTATTTTCATATTGTTTACAATAATCTAAGCAATACTGTATTTATCGCGCCAAATAACATATTTATATTAGTTGCATTATTGAATTGAATTTTAAAAAGCCGCGGATTATTTCCAATATGATTTTTAAAATAAAAACTATATATATATATATAAAATATAATTTTAAAAAGAGCAAACATTTGCAAAAAGTGGCTTTATTGACTTATTAGGTTTGAGGAAAGAGTGGCTACTAATACATTAGAATCAAAGGGTCACTGGCTACCAAGGGAGTATTTAAATTTTGAGGTCTAGTCTCACCGTTGTTTATCAACACAATGTTTAGATTTATAAGCAATATTTCTTTGGTATTATGTATTCGGGAAATGAGTGCATCCGTTCAACAAACAATGTATTCTGATAACATCACAAATTTATGACAGTCTATTGTAATGCATGTGTTTTAAACATTTTCTAATTCTTTCTAATACATCATAAAGAATATTTTGTGCAAAAGGAATATTTTAATGCGTATGGTAGAATCGGTTTTGTCATTGCATAGTTGTATCGGAAATGTTTCGCTATATCAACTATATTTTTATCTAGGGCCGCACTTTCTGTGAGATGAAAACATCTGATCAACAAACTTTGGATTCTGAGCAGAAATGATTTTGATCACTAACGTGCGTCTCAAAGCATCGAATGTTGATAGTACCCAGGCAGCAGATAATCATCAAATTTGCGTCAGAAATACGTCAGAAAACTAAAATGTCGAATTATCGGAATTATAGCAAATGATGTTTATTCAAACAATGTAAAACTTGCGTAAAATTTTACGTGAATAATTTCGTTTCTTTTACTAATATTTTACTAACCACTTTTTACTACGTAAGAATGAATACGTAATTTTTACTTATAATTTACGTCAACAGGACGTCAAGTTATAGAAAAGTGGTTATCCAAAAAAACAAAAAAATATAAATAAACCAAAATACCGAATAAATAAAACCGAAATTTAAATGGTAAATTTGCTTTGACAATAATACGTGAAAAACACAGAATCATTTTTACTGAATCTAAATAGCAAATATTTTTCCTTCAATCTTTCGTAAAATAATTGAAAGCAACAAAAACGAAACCGAAGATTAGTTGGAGATATCCATACCGTTAATATTACTTAAAATTTGCGTATAAAGCGACTTTATCAATTTCCCAAAAATGTACGTTAAATTTACGAATCATTCTACATTTGTGATTTTGGTAAAAAATTTGGAAATTTCATTGAAATTTAGTTTATACAAACTATAAATAAATTTGTTTCAAAACTTATTTTTCTTAATCTTACCCCGAATGAAACCACTTATTAATGAAAGTAATAGTTATCATAAAACATCTTTATCATAAAACAGAAAATAAAAAGCATTTTTTCCTCACTCAAAATTTACAAGATTAAAAAAAAAAAAAAAAAAAAAAAAAAAAAACTATTTGATTCGATAATAAATCCCCAAACTACATTGTATAAAAAAATCATACAAAAAAAATAATAATGACACAATAAAAATGTTCGAAGTAGTCGTTTGGATCATAAATTTAATGAATTACCGATACATTCATTTTTTTTTCTTCCATTGTGAGTGTTCGAATTCTCTTTATCATCGAGCGCAGATGCCACGCTTTTGATACCAAGTTTCAGTGTTAAAAGACTAGACTAACAATGTTTGGTAGTTTTTGTGGTTTATGTCAAGTAAAAAGAATTATCCTCCTCCGAGTCCATTTATTTGGATGAAATCTATCCCACATAATGCGGGTACATCACCCGGGTACCCGGGTGATTTCCGACTGCACTACCGTTGATGACCTGTCTCTCGGAGCGGCAGAAAAAGTTCTGGGAGAGATAGGGGTCATTAATTTGGTCAGCAGACAAGTAACAATGTCATGTGTCAGCAGCTTGTACTGGCAAGTGTCAGTTTTGAAAGACTAAAAACATGAATAAGATGGATTTTTTTTTTTCCAACACCATTTTAGAATGAAGGAAGAATTAATTCATTACTTTCAGTCGGATTGAAAAGAATTATCAGTTATTTTTTTTTTCTTTCGAAAATTAGATGCTTTGTTTCGTAGAATCTAATGGGCGTAAAATAAAAAGATTTTTTTTTCTTTTCGCTATCAAGTATTTTATTTAATTTTGTTTGTTTTTCTATATTTTTATTTCTTTCGTGTTTTTGTATTTATTTCAAGGTAAAATATTAAATAATTCAAAAAAAAACATTAATAAATAATTTCTAGGAAAAAGAATTCTTAAATTTAATAAAAAGTTTAAAATGTTTTTATTAGTAATGATCTTCTTAAATTAATATTTCTAAAAATCATACTATTGATTAACCATCATCATCATCATTATATTTGGTCAGGTAGCCCAATGTGGGTCAATGCTTTCCTCTGAAGATTTTTCTATAATGACTTCCGATTTATCTTTGATATTTATCTGCATTCTTTTCATAAATTGCAAGAAAATCAGACTCCACTGAATCAGCCCATCTCAACCGCGGCCTTCCCCGCTTTTTTTGTTCCTGTAGGTTTAAAAAGCAGCATTTCTTTTATTGCATTGTCATCACTCATTCGAATCACGTGGGACATCCAATTCATTCTTTTTATTTTTATGTATTTAATAATATTGGGTTATTTATAAATCTTGTACAGTTCAAAGTTAAATCTTCTTCTATAGTTATTGTTTTAATTTACACCACCAAATATACTCCGCAAAATCTTTCTCTCAAATATTGCATTACAGTTTTCCTCTAGTTTTGAGACTGTCCAAGCCTCAGAAGCGTATGTCAAAACTGGCCTGACAAGAGTTTTGTAGATTAAGAACTCTGTTTTTCTAGAAAGAAATCTAGATTTAATAAATCTTCTCAGCCCATCGACTATTTGCCAGATAAAGTCAGATTTGCCAGATTTCAGAAGTCATTCTGTTGTCAATAGTAATTATTGATCCTAAAGTAAAACTCCTTATTGTTTCAAATCTAAAAGAATCTATTTCTAGATAAGGGGTCTGGGACTCTGTTTTTGAGAATAACATATATTTTGCTTTCTCTACATTTATGCCTATTGATTATCTTTAAAGAAAATAGATAATTCCAAGAAATACAGAAAGAGGTTACACACTACAAATACCAACTTATTCAAAACAATTTCTTTAAAGCTCGAAATCAAATATTCTTCACGGTTAAAGATTAAAAACAATACAGGAAACGAAAGTGAATTGCATCCGTTAGCTAAAAGACGATATATTCTTTTTCCCGTCTGCTTTTAGTATAAATTTATTGAACCACATTTTTATTTAACTTATCAAAGTGAACAGGACGAATTCACAAAAAAGAAGAACGACTCTCAGAGTCATCGAATGGTAGAGTTAGCTCCCAACAACAAATGTGCAGTTCTCATCAGAAACTTTGCAAAAGGAAATGAATAAAGATTGCAAAAGCAGAAAATCGGAAGCAATCAGGAGATAAAGCATCAGTCCATAATTGAGTAAAGGATTCATAACATAATCCTTGGGAATGGGATCTTTCCCTGTTTATAATTATATTTTTGCTTTCTCTTGAAGCAAGTTATTTTACGAATTTTCTAAGGTGTATATATTTGGATCAAGAGAATAAAATGTTTTATAATATTGCTTGTTATAAATGACAGTTTTGTTTGCTGTGGATGCTGCGATTGGGAATTGAGCATATGGATTGTTCGGTGAACTTAAAATATGCATTTTTAAGTGCGTGTTCGTGAAGCAAAGATATAAAATGGATTATACCATTAAAAAATTTTGAAGAATTATGTGCCTTTCTTTTTCACGCAGAGAAGTAAACAGTTGATTTTCTCTCATACCTAATAAAAAAAAACGAAATTCGTTGTAATGTCCTAACTTTATTTTTTTCACAAACCACCTGTTTGCAAAATGGTTAGAACTCGTAGTTTTAATATCTACAACTTGAATTTAACTGCTAACTAAAAGTAAACTTTGCTTGAAATTATCTCAAGCTATCTAAGTGAATTTTCCTCATCGTTTTTACTTTGATTTCTTTGCTCTTTATATATACATAATCCTAATTTTACCTTTTTTTTTTTAAATAAATCATCTGAAGCTAGGTTGTAATGTGCTTTATAATACCAATTTCTACAAATGATATATGAGTTTTACCTCGGCGAATGATATGGCACTTTGCTTTTATCCTATCTAAGTTATCTAAGTATCATTCATCATACCAAAGTATTATTAATTAAATTGATGGTTTTCAAACATTTATGACGGGGAACAATTAAAGAAAGGATTAACAAAAGCACTCTGGAAGAAAATTCACATGTTATAAATATTTTTGTATTGCACTGTTAAAAGACAGGGTATTTTAACTTAAACTGGTGATATTCAATCATTTGTGACAGGTAAACTATCAAGAATAACAAAACAATTTAAGCATCAAATTTCTGTGATGCAGCATACTTTCTTCCTATCCCACTTCTAAATACAGGGCATCCTTAATTAAACTGACGGTTTTTATAATACATATCTATCATGGGAGGAATAAAAAGACATAGTGTAATTAAGGTGTGTATATATTAACATTTTGTTTCATTTATAAGCAGATAATTTACAAAGATTATACCTTTTTTACACACTCAATGAATACAAATTTTTTTATTAATATATTTTGTTATTAATGTATTTTATTTTATTTTACAACCATCGTTAAACAACTGATCCAATTCTGGGTATATTACTACCAATGCTCAAATCCGTAGCCTTGTTATTTTGAACCCAATCCAGAAGACAAGGGAACTCTTGAATCAAATATTGAGAGAAATTTGACTTCGAGGAAGACTTTTTGATTGAACTAACAAGCATTTGCGTTAAATGTAGAGGGAAAATACGAAAACCTCCCATTGTTAGCCTAACGGCAAAGGGGCTGTAGTCCATGATCCGTCTACCATGAAGATATTTTAAGTCTACACTGTGGTCTGTGCAAGCCGGATGCGGAATTCGTATCGATCAGCTGCCGCTGGGATTCGAATCCGTTTCGCCTCATTGGAAGGCGAACGCTCTATCCCTTGAGTTTCCACGACTCTTTTATTAATGTAATGTGATTTTTTTTTACAACTTTATATACTTTTGAAGAGAAAAAATAAATATACATTATTAGATTTGATTTAAATATACTGGAAACTAAAACCTTGCTATTTATTAATTTTTTTAAATGTTTAAAGTGCTAGGAGCATTTCATGTTGCCAGTTCTCTTTTGTTTGGGTACGGATTTTGGTATAAAAGGTTGTTTAATTGCAATTTCGCTAACTCAAGTGAACGACCAAAACGTTGCGCTTTTTCGATATTAAAATTTCAATTCTTTAGCTTGGTATACCAATCACGAACGATTCTTGTGGGCTGCGACGCCCTCTTAAATGCTCAGTTTAAATGTCACGAGCAGCTTTTGCGAAAAAAAGTCAAGTAAATAATACAAAGGAATTCATAACACTTCCGGAAATGACGCAGTACTTTAAAAAAAAACTGATTCATCAAAAACATCATAATAAAATTTTAAACTCTATTTACAACATGGACAAAAAATCAAAGAATAATGACATTAAAAACTTTTATTTCAAAATTTTTGTACTTTTAAAGTCATTGACGTCTTTCAAAATGTTTCCAATGAAAACAAAAAAAAAAAAAAAAAAAAAAAAACATCAGTATATGATCTGGACAACAATATATGTCACTTCAACAACGCTATTCTTTAAATCAAGATTAATTACTGTCACATACTTTAGGCTTATTTTTTTCAATTTTATTATTCTATTCTAATTTTCTTTCCCTTTTCCGTGAGCCCAGCTTCCTAATTCCTTTCATATTTTTTTTACTGCTTTCTGCCGAAATCATTAATCAAAACTATGATGGAAGCAAAAAAAAAAAAAAAAAATTTAAATTCCGAAACTCAAAATTTTTGTTTTATTTGGAAGTACCAGTGTCTTGAAACAGAATTGATGTCGTATACTTAGCAAGAATCAATTTAAAGAATACGTCAGTCTTCATACTCCTCAACTCCACTCGACTCTTATTTTCCCTCACAGACAACTTCCTCTGACTGGAGGATTCCTACCCATTTATGTTTTCGTTTCTTCATCATTTGGTATATAATCACCTATGACTTAGATTGTCGCCATCTTGCTGCAGATGGTCATGGCAGATCCTTTGCTAAATGATCCAAAAAATGGTAAAGACAAACTATGGGACCCAACATACCGAATTGTCCTACTTCTTTAATGATTTGGGTTTTTTTTTTCTTCTTCTGTGACCAAAGAAAGAAGTGCAGATATTTCTAGATTTTTTGAGAATCTTCAGGTTTCACTTAACAGTTTTTGCATAAAAATAATATATGATGTCATAAAATGTATTTGAACTTTATTTATTAATTTGAAAAAAAGTCAAGAAGTAAACTTAAATAAATACTGTTAAGAATCGGGATTTTTTAACGTACGTGTTAAAGAAACATTGAAAAGAAAATATTTCGAGCTTCTAAAGTTGAAGCAAAGGGTTTAAAGAAGATTTTTTAACTCTAAAATTAGCTAATTAGCTTGAATCAACACGGCTATTAATCAGGGCCTTTTAACGTATGGGTTGAAGCAACATTGAAAAGAAAGTATTTCAGGTTTCTAAAGTTGAAGCAAGGAGTTTAAAGAAGATTTTTTAACCTTAAAATTAGCTGATTAACTTGAATAAGCAATGTAATGAATCGGGGTTCTTAATGGTAGAGTTGAAGAAACATAGAAAAATAATATTTCAGACTTCTAAAGTTGAAGCAAGGAGTTTATATTAAAAGCCAAGGAATTGTTATTGTAAAGCCTTTTTTTGTATTTAAATAAAAATGAAGGGAAAAAATGCAAAATTGTTTTATTATATTTTATTTTATTTTTAATTATTCGCCAATTAACTTTAGATATATTTGAAATGAAGCAAATTACTGAAAACTTTACTATTTAAAAAAAATTTCTCACGTTATGTTAAATAATAAAAATAACTAATTACAAAAATATTTTTTCGTGGAATTATCTTTGGTTAATTAAGTTTTACAGCTGTGTGCTACATTTTAAGTATTAAAACTCACATTTGTTTACCAGATTTCCTAAATTAAAGCATAATCTGCACTAGTTAATATACAAAGCTCTTTTAATCAAATCATTAAGATTTCACCTTAATACAAGAATGTTAAAAACAAGCTTTTACGAAGGAGAAAAAAAAGGCTTAAACAGATTAGTTTCAAAATCATTTCTTTTTTCATTATTTAATGTTTTAGTACTGAAAAAGGACATGCAAAAAGCATTTTTTGTGTAACAAAATATTTTACAGCAATGTGTTTTTAAATGGCACAATTTTCTAAAACAAAAATAATTAACATATGTAGAATAATAAGCTTTTCTTATAGTTAAATAATAACTACTTAGCTGAACCAAAATATTTTTCAAAATCATTGATATTTTTGCATATTATCTGACAAATGACATTCATTTTAGAAGACATTCTTTTTACGGATTAGAAATATTCCAATGCAATACTTTGTTACTCACTGCTCATTATTCTTCTCCTCCTCATGATGAGTATGATGATGATGATGGCGAGAACAAAGAGAATAGCTATACTTCCGATAATCGCAGCTATCACCAGAACATTCTTATCACCAAATTCTGCATGCCAACCCGCTATTCCTGAAAATAGCGGAGAATACGTTTTATTTAACGAAATAAACACGTAATACGTAATAGAAAGTGCCATTTTGCTTTCTTTTAAACAAAGAAATTAAAACAAGGGCAAAAGAAATGTTTTGTTTGCTTATTCCATTTCGTTTTTAAAAACTTTGAAAAATTTTCAAACTGTTTGAACATAGAAAATTCCTGATCTTGTTGATACTTGGAAATTTTCTGAAAATATTTCTGCTTTAAATAATTTCAAATAGTTTTGACTTTGAAAGTTTTCTAATTTAAAAGTTTTTCTAAGTTAAACTTACCCACGCAGCAATTTTTCCTTGGCCCCAGTTGGATTCAAAATTGGCTCGATATGGAACCTATTAGAACATGTACCGAGGGACCAATATTGGGTTTTCTAGATTTTTTAATATTGCTCCTAGAATGGCCTCTATAACGCCTACATTGGCCAATATAGAACCTACATAGGCTAAATAATGGATATAAAATATTGGGTGAATCTGACAGTTCTATATAGTGGGACCGATATTGGTTGTAAAGTGGCTGTAAAATATCGGGGGAAACTGAAAGCTCTATATAAAATATCGGGTGAATGTTACAATTCTATATAGGACCGATATTGGATGTGAAGTGACTGTAAAATATTGGGTGAATCTGACAATTTTATATAGGACTTATATTTGTTGTAAAGTGGCGGTAAAATATCGGGTGAATCGGAAAGTTCTATATAGGGCGGAAAAACAAAGTCCATTTGAACCCCTACTGATCCAAGACTCATGATTATTGCCCCAATGAGGGCCCAAATCATTTTACTGCTAGGGTTAATAGGCGAAGATATTTCAAATATTGAGACAATGCAATTTCATTCCAATACTTTTTATATGCTTCGGGTTTGCCCATTTCCCACATAAAAATTAATCTCACACTATCAATTTTATTTGTCTAGTAATCAATATAAAAAAATAATATATCAGTTGTAGTATTTATTAAAACATTGAAAAGGGTATGTTTTTTTTTAAAAAAATTTCCGCGGGATAGGATTAAGTATTTACTAAAAAATTGATAAGAGTAAGTTTTTTTAAAAAAAAAATTTCTGCGTGTTAGGATTACTTTTAACAAGCAGAAAGTGTGGAAACTTCAGTAGATGTCTGAAAATAATACTAAGAAATAAATTAATGAACAAAGTGTGGCTTATCACTATATTTCTTAGTTTAAATATTGGAACTGTTATTGAATATAAATTCTATTGTTCTGGTACTTCATTTTTATTAGACTTCATTACTTCATTATTGCTTTAAGAAGTTTTAAAAAAAAATTACAAAAACAGAATGTCACAACTACATATTTTTACGTTTTATTTATTTATTCTAATTTTTAAATTGAAACTAAATTAAGTTTATAAAGTTAACGAACTAAAATTAAATGAAATGTCTAAATTACAGTTTTTTATATTTGAATTTTTTTTTTTTTTAATATTTGAGTTTAGTTTTAAAAGTAAAACAACATGCACAAAAAACAATCATGGCGAAAAATACTTTTAAATTTTTAGCAACATCAGTAATTTGAAGCAAATTTATATCCAACTATAATGTGATATTAATTAGACATAAATCCCATGTAATTGTTGAAGATATTTTTATGTCTAGTTATAATCATAATGCGAAAACACACTTTCACGTTTAAATAAAATTAAAATTCTATAAAATTTGAAAGAGAAATATTATAAAATTTTAACATTAAAAATTCTGAATTTTTAAAACATTTTTTTTTTACTCTGACCATCTTAAGCATTAAAAAAAATTAAATAGAGAAGAAAAAAATATTACACTTTAGTTTAAAACATCAATACATCAGAACTGAGGTGATAAGAATTATTTCCCATTACTATATTTCCAATGATTTCTTTATAATAAAGAGTGAATAAAGTTATTGAAAAATATATCCGCATTTAAAGTTGATAATAACATAAAATAAATGGTTTTTATCGCCTTACTTACCAGGACCAGAAACCAATCGCTCGCAAGGATCTGACATGCCCACATCATTAATGGCCACACAAACATAGACTCCATATCTCTCAGCACTGTCCGGCAGAAGATAGACCTTGTAATCTTCAGGGGAAGCATCCAGATCATACTGATCTTCAATGTCCAGCGTCTCGTTGTCCTTACTCCAAGTGTAGTTGATTTTGTTGGGAAATCCATCCGCTTTGCAAACCAATACAGGCTCCCCGGCATCGTTTGTTGTCTCACTAATGGTACATTCGGGTTTGTCTAGTTTAAAGAAGAAGAAAAAATAACAAAATACTTAGCATTTCTTTTTCAATTCCTACTATTCAAACGTTAATACAATACTTTTTATTCAAGTTCAAATACATTTTTTGATGACACTTGATGTTAATACAGTTTTTTCAAATATTAATTTAATTAATTTTAGTTTTATATGGGAGAAAAATTGCAATTATGTAATAATAAGTTATTTCTATGGTGATCTAAGTAGGAATTTCTTGTTTTCTTGATGAAAACCCGTTCAATACAAATTAAATTCGTTTTATTTATGTGTTTGAAATTGTTTTGTAAAGAAACATATTTTTAAAGTAGTGACCAAAACTAAACGGACGGTTTTCAAATATTTAAGTTTAAAAAAAAAGACATTTCTCTATTTAAGATCCCGTTTCTAGTTAAAGAATTTTTCAACGAATAATAGGAGAGAAAAATAAACAGAAGTTATCTATTGAAAAGTTTTTAACCCCTTAACAGTGTTACAGAAAAATAGACCAAATATCATATATACATTTTTTTGACTGTTTAATTTTGTTCTTTATATTATTAGAAAATGGTTTTTTATTACAAAAATGAAATTTTATGTTAATTAAGTAATGGAATACACACACATCTTATTCAATTAGAACAAATGAAACAAAATTTTGAAGCTAAATATAATATAACTAGTATAATATAATATAAAAAGACAACAATCTGATTTTCAATACATACATTTAACAAATCTTTTACAGTACGGTATATCCTAAAACACGGTACTTCACACACTTTGCATCGCCCACATTTTCACTCCCTCGACTGAAGTCGTAATCGGTAAAAAACTAGGACCATCTAAAATAATGAATCCTAACTTAGAAACGAACTCAGTTCTGGCTTCACAAAATCGAAACGTTAATATTTCTCTTGTCCGAAGTTCAGTCACGAAGTATTAGTAGTTGCCCGAACTGGATTTGGGTGAAACTGGCAAAGGGTTAATCAACACCAGAGACTCAGAACAAAAGTATTTACGCCAAGTGACATAAATTTGCTGTGAGATTTTGTTTTTTTTTAATGTTTTTTTAAATAATAATATGTTAATATAATTTAAAACACCTTGTATGCGTCTTATAGAAAATATAAATTAGTTACCTTTTCTTTAAACGTAGAACAAAATGTTGCACATTCAAACCTTTATATGCAGTCATATCAGTTTTACTTCTGTAATATCCAAATTTTTTTAATTGAAAATTTCTTTTTAAAATAGTTTTAAATTTAAAAGTTAAAACTTAAATGCTTAAATTATAAACAGCAGTGGTCGATCATTCAGTTTTATTCAATAAAAAAATGCTTCAAATTTCTATCCCAAACTCTTACCATTAAACTCGTTTTTCTGTAAATCGAGTTTTTTAAACGAATGAAAATGTAGTTTTTTATGAGAACTATTCAACCGACGCGCTATTATAAGACTCATATTTTTTTCTAATTTAAAATCTGTTTAAATTATGGAATTTTACAGGAATGTTTTTAAAAAATAATATCTTTATTTAAAATGTACTGAATGTTTGTTAATGATTAAATTATATTTGAAATAGAAGCACAACGATTTTACAAAATTAGCTTATTTTAAAGTTAATAACTAGTTGTTGGTTTCTTTTAGCTGCTTTTTAAGGTTTAGTTAAGGCGTAAACAAAATTGCGAAAAACGTATTTAACATTTCCAGTATATAAAAAAAAAAAAAAAAAAAAAATTAAATGTGCACTTAAAAAAATGCTTTTAGCATTTTGGCTATTTAGACTATTATTTTTTTTTCTTCAAAAAATAGGATTTAAAAATAAATTTATTTTTGATTATGAGCCACCTAACTTTTTTGATCATTGACCCCAAAAATTTTGTTATTCTTTTATCAAACCCCTTAATATAAAAATAAAAGAGAAAAAAAAACCTGTTTATCAAATGAATTTTTTCTTTAGACAAAATGAAATTTTTATATTAGATGATGCCGATTTTAATTATATACGTTGAATTATGTTGAAGAACATGCTAAATTTGAATTATTTTTAGTGATTTATTATAATATAAAAAAAACTTTTTAAACAAGTTTATTTAAACAAGTTTAAATTTACTAAAAATTAATAGGATTATTAAATAGAATTTAGTAAAAAGTAAATTATGATTATAAAATTGTAATTTCAAATATAATTTTCTATTTACTTGACCAATTATTTTTGCTCGTCTTTGTTTTCGTTTGATAGATTGCATTTAGGAGTTATTATTCATTATAACCAATTAACCAAAAAAATGTTTTAATTTATAATACTTGTAATTTATTATTTAAAATTTAATCTATTTCTGAAAAAAAGATAAATAATTATTAAAAGAATATGCTGGAATGGAAAAATGTATAATCTTTTATTAAAAACTTAAATAATTATATTTTATTTCATAACCGTCTTGGATTAGTCGATCCAATTTTTGGGTTTACGACTACTAATTTTCAACTACGTAGCCTTGTAATTTTGAACCCAATCCTGAAGACAAGGGAACTCCTGGATCGAGTAGTGAAGGAAATTTGCCTTCGTGGAGAACTTTTTGATGGAGCTAAACCGCATTTGCGTTACATGGAGAGGAACACTACGAAAACCTCCCATGGTTAGTATGATGGCAAGGGGATTCTAACCCATGATCCGTCAACCGCTGAGGGTATTTCACGTCAGCACTGTGGTCGGTGCGAGCCGGATGCGGAATTCGTATCCACTAGCCATTGCTGGGCTTCGAACCCGGTTCACCTCATAAAAAGCTTCAATTAATTTTAATTTAAGACATTTTTCCCTTTGCTGGATCAAGTATTGGGAGAAATTTTGACTTCGTGGACGATTTTTTTAACGGAACTAACCGCATAAAAGGAGAAGACCACGAGAACCTCCGACAGTTAGACTGACGGTAAGGGGACTCTCACTCATAATCCGTCTACCACTGAGGATATTTTACGTCAGCACTGTGGTCGGTGCAAGCTCTATAATTACAAATGGCATTCCCAACTAAAATTGTATATAATGTATTGCTCTTAATAATGTATTGCTCTTAATAATGCATTGCTCTTAATGCATTGCTCTTGTGATCGGTACTCATCCATCGACCCCCCTAGATTGGATTGACCATTAATTTAACTATATCGACAGTCAGGTGCTGATATCGCTCGCTTTGCCGACCCGTGATTTAGACGGAAAAATATAAATAGACATATAGTTAAATTAAACGAGGAATCTACAGTCACTGGCCATATTATTAGACGCACTGTAAGATTCTATGTAAAATTGTAATTATCAGGTGATACTATACAGCTGTATTGTTTTTACTCGGATGAAACTGGTTTGCATTTGTTTACGCTCCTGTATCAGTTGGTCAACATTGTAATGCAATATGTTAAAAATAAATACAAATAGGAAGTATATAAAAAATCTCCTGAATTAAAACCCATGACATGCATATTTAAATATAAAAGTATTGCCTATAAACTCGTGCAAATCATGTAATTATCAAAAAAATAAATAAATAAAAAATAAAACTACAGTGCGTCTAATGATTTGATCTAATTATTATAATACACTAATATAATGATTGATATAATAAATATTCTATATTTATATAACATATCGTCAAATTTATATTATATATCGTCGAATTTAACCGATGGATACACTAACGTAAACAAGTGCCAACCGGTTTCAGTCACATAAAAATAATAAAGCTGTATAGTATCACCTGATAATTAAGATTCTACATGGAATCTTATAGTGCGCCTAATAGTTTGGTCAGGCACTGCATGAAAATATATGAACAACAGAAGGTTAAAATATTTAAAATAATTTTGAACTCATTTTTATTCAACTAAAATGAAGTAAAACCACCATAATTTAAGAGCGGTCCCTGATTGGTGCAAACCACCCCCTAGAGTAATGAAATGAAAGTTAATTAACTAGACGCCATGGCACGAGCTTAAATTGAGTTTTATTCATTTTTATTTGCCATCTAGTCTTTTGGGAGAAGAGTAATCTTTTTTTTTTATTGTAAAAAAAGAGATTATAAGGCTTTTTGAACAAAAAGACTTTTATTCGAGAAATGATTAGCCTAGGAGATTGAGAAAAACCAACTTTTTTAGTTTTTATAGTAATAAAAACCCATTTTCTCTGCAAAAATAATTCTACTGCTTTAGTTTGAACGGTTACATCATTTTAGTATCTTCAGAAACAGATTACGACATTTTAATGAGAATTAAATAGAGGTTTAAATAAAAAACTGTTTCTTTCTTGCGTGGAACAAGCCAAACTTTCACTGACTGTTAATACTTTATTATGTTTAATGAGAGTTAAGTTTTAAAAATATATTCTGGTTTGATGATATTTTTTTTTATAATTTATGTGTTTAGTTTTCCTTTAATATTAGAGTTAAACAATGGAAATACCGCTATATCGGTAAACAAATAATCTCACATTCATCCTACTATTGTAGGGGCGGAGTTATCGACCATGTCAACCGTCATCTATCAAAAGGTACCTCAGGTAGAATCAAGTTAGCATGGCTTATATACCAGTGAATTGATGTTTAATATTCGTAGTGGTAGTTACGCTACAATACTCCCCACCAGAATTTTATCAGGGATAGAATTCGATGAATTGTTAACACTAGTTGCTGTACTTGTGAAGGACCGGGAGAGCTTATTTGAGTGCTGAATGTGAGAGATGTATTAACATCACGTCGTAGCGTTCGTCGTTGCATTTTTGCAGTCACAAGTATCAAGTCAACTCTTCAATGTGGACTATCCATCGAAGTAGGCGTTACCATCAAGTTAATTTTTTGCGAAATGGGCGTTACTGCGTGTACAAATCACGTCCGGAGGTCACCAATTTGGGGACGGGCTTATCGACCATGCCAACCGTCATCTATCAAAACGTACCTCAGGTAGAATCAAGTTAGCATGCCTTATATACCAGGAAATTGATGTTTAATATTCGTAGTGGTAGTTACGCTACACTATATTTTGATACTGGTTACTGTCCTAATTAAATAGCTGCCATTAACTACGGGGATTGTCCATAGCAATTCTTTCTTATGTTTGAATTCTCTTTGATTTTTAGATTTAATTTAATTTAGATTTAATTAGATTTAATTTAGATTTAATTTAATTTAATGTCATGATCGCTAAGTGAAAATAATTCACGTGAATATAATTAATTAATAATTTCTAAGTGAAAATAATTAACTTCTATATGCAAGCAAGTTTTTGAAACGAAACTTAATTTTATCTACAGATGTATTTTCCTCACAAAATGTAAAAATTGCAGGTATATACAAGAGAGGTAATTTTTTTTGGAAAACATATATTGATGTAGGACTATTGTTTGAAAATCATCATTTTTCTAGAAGAATTAAAAGATCATCATAAACTATAATTCATTTTTTAATTTTGTCATCAATTACTGGAACTGGAGAAAAATAAAATGAGAATAACAGTAGAAAATATAAACCTAGTTTGTTAGCATACATCAATATTATTATTATACTCCATTCCACCTTAAGTTGGCACTGCAGGGAAGGGTAGGATATGTAATACTCCGCCTTTGAAAAGTAGTTCTTCTCTATTTTGGAATTAATTGCAGTTTAAATGCACGTTCAAATACAAATTAATGTTGTATAATAAGAAAAGTTTATCTTGAAACATACATTTGAAGTTTTTCATGTTTAAATGTATTTAACTTATAAATACCTTCTCAGTAAAGCGAATGTACAAAGAAGAAGGAGGTGTTATAGTTTGGCGCTGGATTAGTTTTCAAGGCCAAGGAATTGGCGCGTTGGCTAAGTTTTTACACTGGTCAGCCAGCTCGTTCCCTTCTCCTTGTTTTTTTTTTTTTTTTTTTTTTCTCGCTTTCTTTCACTCACATCGCTTAATTTTTCTTTTGTTTTTTATTAGTTATAAACTGTTAATTTGTTGTTTTTTATTGGTTAGTTATTGTTAGCTCGTTTTTTATAGTTATTATTTTTTTTGCATTTATTGTTAATTTGTTGTTTTTTACTAGTTATTTAATGTTAGCTCGTTTTTTATAGTTATAATTTTTTTTTTTGCATTAATTGTTAATTTTTTTTTGTGATTCCTTGTTAAAATTTTTTCTTCTTCTTTTGTTGCTTATTACTAAATGTTTGCATGTTTTTTTTTTTGTTAGTTTGTATTATTTTGTTACTTATTGCTCTGAATGCATAGTAACCATTTTGAAACAAATGCATGATTGAAATTTAAAGATTAGATGAAATAGAGAATTTTAAAATACTTTAACTTTTAAAACAAAGTTTCAATTACCAAACCATAATTTTAATTTAAAATTGTGATTTCTTTTTTTTTTTTTTTTCTTTTGATTTTTAAAATGACAAAATAAATGTATCAGATTGTGTTTATAAGTGTAGTCATTCATTAAAAAAAGTTCAGCTGAAAAAAGTTTTTAAAAAAATTTATGTAGTAATTAAAAATTTTTTTCACTATATTTATTTATAGAAAATCTGATAATGCCAAAGATACTGTAAACATATTATGAGAAAAAAAAAAAAAAACTTAAATGTTTACTTTAATCTGTACTTTCAATCTCAAAAACCAAAAGATTTTTAAAAAAGTAATTTGAAATGTGTTGGAATCTAACACATACCAAGAAAGAAAGTAATTTCGTTAGCTAAAATTAATTAATGCAGCAATTTATTTAAAATGAATTTTAAAACTTAAGAGAAGAAATAATAAAAGTATCAATTATTTAAAACACTGTTTTTTTACTTTTTTAAATCAACATATATATATATATATATATATAAATCAGTTGATTTAAATCAATGATTTTTTTAAAAATATCATTTGATTTAAATCATGATTCAAATCGTGATTTAAATCAACAAACCTTGTTCATAAATGAAAAAAAAAAAAAAAACAAATTTAAACCAGTATAGTAAAATTGTAATTGATTATTTATTTTTCTAAATATTAATCTCTCGTATGTACAATATTTAATGAAAAAAATTTTCCCTTCAGAATGAATAAAAAAAAAATTACAAAAATAGACAGGTGAATATTATTAAACTGATGACAGTTGATCATATTTGCTGTGTAGCTAATTCAGCATATGATTTCATTATTATTTCTTTACGACAAAAGTTAAAATTGCTTTTGCTTTATTCAATCTCCTTAAAGATTCAAATTTTGTGTCTTTTGCGCCATGTGTAGCTCTGAAGTACAATTCGCTTTTTATAGGAGCTTTAATAAAGTGATGGCGGAAATTTAAGATTTTTAGTTTTGTTTAATTAAAGGGATTTTTAAATATTATCTGAAATACAAATTCCATAATATAAGTGTAAGTATAGGAATTGAAATAATTTTTAAAAAAGATACAAAATGTGAATAAAAAATTTTTTTTTAACATCGAAAGGTCAATTTAAACCAGTCAATATTTTAATTATTATTTTTGAAATACAAAGCCAAAAAAGCTGAGAAATTCCTTCTCTTGTGTAGAAAATGTTAAGATATTTCAGTATCAGACAAAATATTTCCAGACTAATTCTACTATACTTAAATAACTAATTATACGGATTTATCTCTTAATCCACCTTTCACCCGCAAAGATCCTGAAAAGCAACGGAAGATTCTGATATTTTAAAATATGTAGTATTTTCTTTTGAAAAAATGCGCCTAACCACCCAAGTAGAATTTCTCCTGATAAGAAGTGGTGGATTGAATTCAATTCAGGACAAACCACAAAAAGTTTGCAGAAGGAACTGTCAACTGTTAAAATATTAAATGAATAACATGATAACCACCAGGACAGGTCAATGAGCTCTTGTTGAGTCTAAGATGGTGGGATATGGCAGCTGAAAATATGGGGGGGGGGAGGGGGGCGTACATACAGTACGCGCTTCCTATGTGGATAATACTATAAATCCAAGTTCTTTTGTCTCTAAGAAGCAAATATATTTCAGAAAAAAATTATTTTCACATTAAAAAAAAAACTTTTCTGAAAAAAGTTTGAATTTTTTATTTATATATATATATATATATATATATATATATATATATAATATATATATATATAAGAACAGTAAATATTAAAAAACATAGGTATGATATTTTTCATGATCAATGATCCCCTGCCTATGCTACCTATGCCTGGATTGGCTTTTTCTTCCCCCACAAAACACCAATGTGGGATAAATTAATACAAAAGCTATATGCTACAAAAAGTAAGCATATAAAAATAAATATTTAAAACAACGTATTTATGCGCATCTATGCGTTTCCTTTTTTTACTTAGATTTCAGCAAAAAAAAAAAAAAAAAAAAAAAAAACACTTTTCAAATATATTTTTTTTCTTCTATTGTTTACAATTAGTTTAGTTTAGTTAAAAAAATCATAATAAGAAAATCTGCTTTTTAAATACTAATTAAGAAATTAGCTTACAACTAGTATCTAAAATAATAATTATTAGAAATGCTCTAAAAAATCGTGTTCTTTTCTGTATTCTGTTCAAAATTTTAATACGATTCTCGGTTTAAAAAAAAAAAAAAAAAAAAAATCGGCGTTTTGCTTTCTTTAGCGCCAATACTGGCAGCTTTCTCTCCTTTGTTTGCTACCTCATCCCTCAACCGCCTTAAAGAGTAACCCAGTTTCCATGACAACGTCTGTAATCCGGTCTGCCTACCCTTTTCTACAGTGCCAACTTAAGGTGGAATGAAGTATAGCACATTAAGTAAATATATCACGCAAAAAACAGAAAATAAAATATAAAGAAAATACAAACAAAACAGAAATCTAAATCTATAAAGCGAGTAGCTAACTTACATGTACCCGAATCCTTCAAGAATGATTTAAAATATTTTCGTAAGAAGATTGCCAGATTACAATATATGAAAACAGAAACGCAAATGGAGTTAGAAGAGCAAATAGAGGGATTTTGTTTTATGGAGCGTTCTCACTGCAGTACTGAAGCGCGTTTGATTTGTTAGTTACTAAGGATTGGGATGTGCGCAAGGTTATAATATTAGACTGGATAATTTAAAAACGTTTCCAACTAATAAGGTTGATATTTAATTTTAGAATTTTAACGATTTTAGAAAATCAACATTCATTTTTTTTAATTAAAAAAAGAGTGAGATAGAGAGAAACATGATTTGCCCGGTATTATTCAATTTTAATCATTTTCTTCTTTTCTTTTCATTAATCTCTATTATTTCCATGTTTTTAACTTTATATATAAATAAAGAAAATACAGTCTTTGGTAAATTAACATTAAAGGATTAAATTTTCTGCAAATAAACAACATGTGACTTCGATGTGAATTGAATGTCGCTACTACTAATCTAATCAGACATTCAGTTGTGAATCGTTGCAGCAGCAAATCAATTTTGGTCAGCTAAATCTCATCGTTGATTGTTTCACTCAAGAAAATTGCTTTACGAAAAGAAACAATCCTCATTTAATTCTTAATGGTTGCTGAGTGAAAATGCTTTACGAAATCTTTTTTTTTTCAACTTAAGAGAAGCAATACAGCCTTAAACCTTGAATTTATTCAGCTTCTAAAATCGAATCACAAAAGACGCTATTTATATACAGTAATGGATATTTCTCAGCACTTGCTTTTCAAGAAGTGATTTTGTTATTTATTTTTTGTTTTGGTGAAATCCGTGTTTAGTGTAAATTTTTTAAAGAAATGTATGAGCAAAATAACGTGATTTTCTTAATTTGCGTTTTAGATTATAATTATAAATTCATAGAGAATATTTTAGAGAATAATTTTTATAGAGAATAGATTATATTTTATATTAAGTAATAAGCAAGATAGTATTTTAAGATGATTTGAAAAGAAATTTATGAAGAAAAAGAAATACTCTACTTTTTTGATGAAAATTATCTATAAATATTATCTATAAATATTATAATATAGATCTTGATATTTTTAACGTTTCTTTTTATGTTTATTATTTAAGATATTTTATACATTGCAGTATTATAAATAATAAATTTCAATACTTAAAATTCACAAATATATGCCACATCAACTCTCATTTATTTATATTTGCTTCGATAAATTAATACCCACTAAATGAAAAAAATATTTGTCATGCGAGAGCAATGGTTGCCAAATTTTTGAAGCTTCTAGGCTACCTACTGGATTTTACTTAAATCCTATTCGGAGTAAACCAAAAGAACAGCCTCTAAACTTACAAATCTAATAAAAATGAAATCAATTTTAATTAAAATGTCTTACTATGTATTACAATCTAATGATCGTGCCACAGTCTTACATTGTTGTCATTACATTTTTATTGGATGGAAAATCACATGGTAGGATCCAGTTTTCCCATATTAATTTTCTTATTGGTTTGGTTGTCATCAACATAAAATTAATATAAGTTATAAAGTTATTGTTTTCTTATAAATATTATTGTTTCCCTTATTTAAAGGTTAAAATTACCTGCACTGTAATTATTACATATTTTATTTTGTTTGATTTCTAAATCAAAAGCTTAGAAGGATTATTTTTATTTTTATTAGAATAATGTGATTCTACGTTACATTTTGAAATGAAGTTATTTAAATTGGTGTCTGATCGTATCAACAGTTTTAAATTTTTTTATTTTTTTGGTGCAAAATTCATTACTATGAATGACGGTTAAAGAGATTCGTTAAATGAATCATGACTTAACTTCTCGAGCTATTAATAGTTCGTGATCAACGGTTTAGCAATCATCGGTAACATTTACATCATATCCACTGGCATTTGTTTATATTTAACATTCAGATTTTTGATGAATTCAACATGCTTTTTTATGATTTTGTAAACAATAAATACTGACTAACTGAGATAATAAAAATTCAAACTGTTAATTGGCTATTTGATAGCATTTTTATAATCCAATCCCTTTCATGCAGTGTCGGACATTTAAGCCGATCTAGCATTAAACTTACTTGGGCCAAGTGGTCTGTAAACGCAACTAACGGTGGCGTTGCTCATTACGAGTAATGTTCCACAAATAAGCTGAAGGTTGTTTGGGCCTTTATTTTCGTCTTTTACGAGAAAACCTTACATTCATTGTCATTATAACTTCCGATTAAGTTTACTGCCCTTAATACATCGATTATCTTTAAACTGCGAGTCGTTAAAGTTACTATCACCTTACGAATGATTACTTTTTCCCCTTCAGAATTCCCTTTTTTTTCCCATGATCAAATGGTATTCACAAGTACGATATTGATTAGATAAGGTATATTTCATTATTTGATATCCTTTTGTGCGTGTTATCTCCCGAGCTTTTTCCACTTTTAAGAAGGATATTTTTCCCTATCTTTTCCACATTTCACAATTTTATTGAATAATTACAGCGATAGATAAATTTTAGTTACAGTTTTATGTTTTTTTTTATAAGAAATACTAGGATAATTATTAGAAATCTTTATGACGACTTGCTCGCTTTCTTTTACTTATTGGTTTACATTATTATCCCTAAAAAGAATATCCAGATTACGAGTAAAAAGTAGTTGCTGAAAATGAAAAAACATCGATGGACGCTAATTAACACTTTTTGTAAAAGAAAAAAAATGGCATGTTTCATATTTTACTAGAGGAAAGTTAAAAGCGCAAATAGTAGCTGATTTAAATTTAGTATCTTCGCAAACATAAATAAAAGATAACGACTATTATTTACCTAGATTGAATCGATAATACTAGGATAAAAATGCATTATTAAAATAAATTCCTCCTTTTACAAAAACTGCAGAAATATGGCATTAGTATCGGGGTTACTAACGGCTTAAAACAACTAAAAATAGGAACATTTTCAAATTTTCTTTGTATATTTGCATGAAAATTAATGGTCTAAAAATGTTTAAAAGTTAGTAACACTAATATTCTTACGTTAAAAATTAATAAATTTAGTTAAGCAGTATTGATTATGTTCATAATATATATCACGGTAAAATAAAGAGTATTTAAGTAAGATCTACAAAGATTTTTAATTTGAAATTAAAACGATTTATGTTATGATCGTTATTTTATTATTTTAGATATTGATGATATAGTATTTTATTTGCAAATCAAATCAGGCAAATGACCATATCTGGACTTAATACTTTCAAAGTGCCAATTTTCCCACATAAATCAGCACTGAAATTTCATTTGGGTCAATTGGTTCGGAATTGTTGCGGAACCACTGAAATTTGATTTGGGTCACCATGAAATTAATTATATGTAAAGAAATATTATGTTGGTTTAATTTCCTTTTCTGGTCTGTGTTTTTGTGATAAAAAATATATTTATTGTAACTACGAACATTATTCATTATCTTCTCCGTATTGCAATTTTTTTATATTTAATTTCGATCTATTATTATTATTTTTTTATTCTTAAGAGTGATACGCAATAGGCAAATGTGCACGAACTGGTAATAAGTTCTGAGTTAATGGTCTTTTGAACTAACGACTAAATCATCGTCATTTCTCCCCTTAAAATAAAATTTATTCATATCCAAAAAATTTATTAAACTTTCAATTTCTTTATCATGTGTTTCGAACGTATATATATATTTTTTAATATTTTCTATTAAAATTAACATTTTTTCTCTTTTAATACAGAGTATTTTTCATAAATTATGGTACATAATTAAAACTTAAATATGCATTGTCTGAACATTACTTCCATTTGATTCAGCCATACGTGAAAACACTAAGCGAATTATACGAAGTAAATTGGTTACTATGAATATAAAAAATCTAGAATAAAAAATTTAATTAATTCAAAGTAAATTCAAAACATGAATCTATTTTTTTTATTACCAAAAGAGATTTATTTTGCCCTGCATTTGCTCTCTTCCTCATTTTATGCCTCTGATTTCTTTTATACTAATCTCATCGTTGTAAAACTGAAACAGCCACATTTTAATATTATGGCTCTTAATGAACATTTTAAATCTTTTTTTTTCTCGTCTGAAATGTTTTTCAAACATTCGACGCCACTTCTTTTTGCGCGTTAATTTAGCAATCAGATCGTCAAGGATCACGAATGCATTCAAATTGCGTGGCGCTAAATAAAAAAGAATCATTTTAATTTTTAGCGTGACTTTTTTCATTACAGATTCTCCGAATTAGTTTTCGTTTTGTATGAATAAATAGAAGCGGTCGTTTTATTTGAATGCAATCAATTTTTTGATAACTTCATTTACGCATTGGAGAAAAGTAATCTAGAAAAAAAAATATTCTATCGTCGTCTAAATCTTCATTAAGCAAAACCACTAGCAGAATTTTTTCCCCCCCAGTTTTGTTCTTTTTTGAGCATTTTATTTGATTTCGATGGTTTTTGTAGAACGACTAATGAATAAGTATTCTAGTTTTTTTTTTTTTTTTCATTGACTTGCTCTATTTTTGGTAAGTAAATTTACAGTATTATATTTTGTTCTTCTGGTTCCCCAATGTCAATAGTTTACTCAATATATATATATATATATATATATATATATATATATATATATATATATATATATATATATATATATATATATATATATATATATATATATATATATATATATATATATATATATATATATATATATATATATATATATATATCAGTCGTGCGAGCAGGACAAACAGGCACAGGATTTTAAAAAGAGCAAATTCATTTTATTTAATCATTAAGTGATAATGAAAATCGAGAGAATGAGTGACACAAATTCATTGCACTGCTCAATAAAAAATTGGGAAAATCTTGCAAAGAAAATCCGTAAAATGTCTCGTTTTAGAGAATAAGGGAAATCTTAGAAATTGTAATTGGTTTATTGGTCGCGCGATTCCCACAAAGAGCAAAGGGAAAAATGTCTTAAATTAAAATTAATTGAAGCTTTTTATGAAATGAACTGGGTTCGAAACCCAGCAATGGCAAGTAGATACGAATTCCGCACCCGGTTCACACCGACCACAGAGCTGCCGTAAAATTTCCTCAGTGGTAGACGGATCATGAGTTAGCGACCCCTTTCCATCAAGGTAATCGTGGGAGGTTTTCATGGTTTTCCTCTCCATGTAACGCAAATGCGGGTTAGTTCCATCAAAAAATAAGTTCTACACGAAGGCTAATATCCCCCCCAATACTTGATCTAGGAGTTCCCTTGTCTTCTGTATTGTGTCTAAAATTACTAGGCTACGGAGTTGAACATTAGCAATCGCAAATCCAAAATTGAGTCGGCTGTTCAACGACGATTATAAAATATATATATATATATAAAAAACTAACTCAGACCTCCAAAAGCGAGCCTGAACTCGTGTCTAGAAGTAAATCGTAAGAAACTTAAATAGAAAAAAAAAATGTAAAGAATACCTATTAAAAGATAATAACTCGTACCCACTCCCAGGCAAACATCCACATGTTTTTTTTTTTTTTTTCGAATTTTCATATTTTAATTATTTTAAATTACAAGTTATAGTTAACGATTTCATATACCTTGGCTATTATAGTTGGCGTGACTAAATATCGATATGGAAATACATATACATACTCATGATTTTAACTTAAGAGTATTTTTTTGGTTTGTCAATTCCGAAAGTACAACAATGGCTATCTGATAACAAAATTATAAAAAAAAAATTAAAAAAAAACATTTTACACTTGTCTACCTTTATAAACAATTAAAAAGGTAAAATTTAAAAAGGTAGCTTTATTACACAAATGAGTGAGTACATAAGAACATTAAAAGCTAGAAATGATTTCATAATTTTCAGAAGGAGTACAAAATTACATTTCTTTTTTAAACAAAACCGTAAAAATAGAACTAGAAGAACTTAATATTTTCCTTCAAAATAATCTTCACAAACTTTACGTAACATAAATGAGAAAATTCTTTTATTGTTTTCTCAGAAACTATTTATTATAATCAGGACCCGACTTAGAATAATTTGGGCCCGGGGCAAAAACTTTTTTGGGGGCCCCTTCTGCTTCACTACTTTAGTAATGAAGAACCGAAATTTAGTGAAGAATTTAAACATTTCACCTCATTATACATGTATAACAAGAAAATTGACTAGGACCTCAAATAACTATAAAGTCCCCCCCCCTCCAATGGTCAGACGAAATATCGTTCTGTTCAGTTTATTGATTTACTGAGAACTCAATCTCCATCATTAAAAAGATATAGCACATCTGAAGAGCCAAAATTTGACAAAAATGCATTTTAAATTTGTAAGTAGAAAATCTAAAACAATGTTACTTTAACTAATTTATTATTTTCTTTCCATTAACTGAATTAAAGATGCATAAAACGGTCAACAATGGGATAACTGGGTGTTAACTTTGTCAACTAGCTGCGAAAAATTCATATCCTTGCTACATTAGGGCGGAATTCTGCTAAATTTTCGCAATTACGATGGGTTAATTAAGCTAATCAGAAGCTCCTATTTTTGCAAACATATCGCATTTCGCGATTTGTAAAAATGCAGGCTTTTGATTGGCCAAATTTGTCCATCGTTATCACAAAAATTTAGCTGAATTCTGCCCTAGAAAGCCATGGATTTATGAAATACGGATTTTTTGTATTAATTCGATAGATTAATGAAGAAGCTAACATAAAACTGATGGATTTTACACTGTACAGATGTTTTATTTAAAAAAAACGCATGCCCTTGCCTTAGTCAGGCTCTGATTACAATAACCGGTGTCATATCTTTCCTTCGTATTTTTGTACTACAAATATCTTTGTAGAATGAGTTAAAACACGAACTAGAACTGATTAAAAACACAGCTGAAAAATTAAAGCACGAACTAGAACATAATTTAAACACGACTCTGCTTGAAAAAACTACCCATACTAACGTTAAAAACTTAAAAACTTTTTAATAATCTTAAACATAACAGTTCTACCAAATAATAAGAACAAATCAAAACTGAAAAACATCGGTGGAGTAACTAGATCACTTAAATACAACAATAACGAAGGCGCAACTAGATCACCCTTCTTTTTGTAATTTATTATCGTCTTCAAATTCCAGAAAAATAAATGATCTAGTTCGTCACTTTTAACAAAATGCATGCTTATTATTTTGGGTAAAATATGTTGTTGTTGTCTATAAATTTTGCATTATATTTATGGGATTCTAAATCTTTTACCTAACCTATTTTAAATAATTCAGAAGATTTATGTGTAAAAGGGTAACTTAATATCACAAAAGTCCCCAAATAAAAAAAACTAGCTACACTAATCCTTTTATTTTAACAATACAAACATTTTTTTTTAAAAAAATCGAACAGAAAACAGTTTGAGGAAAAACCTTATACAAACTGTATCTATTTTAACGCAATGTATATTTTATAAATCCTTAGCTAAAATCTTTTTTTTGTGTGTCCTATATTACAATATTGAAATTGAATATTACATGAAAAGGATTAAAGTATACCTAAAAAGTTCAAAAAAAAAAAAAAAAAAAAAAAAAAAACATTTGTTGGCGAATTTCATTTCCGACGAGAGCAAACGTAAAAGTTTGTATTTGCTTGTTTCTGTTTTATTTTAACCTTATTGCAAAATATTCTTTCCTAAGCCTTAATCCGAATTATCTGTTCGATGAATAAAATCGCGATCGTGTCAGGGAAACATAAAAGTATCTATCCAATACAAACATAAAATGTATATGTGGAAGAATAAACAAAACAGAAACACACTCAAGAAATAGAAAAAAGCATTTAACGTGAAAGAATTATTTTCTTCGAAGCAGTTGGAATTGGGGTATGTTGTAGCATGTCAGAGAGAAAGGGCAGTTTAGGGTTTCGAATTAATGGGATTTGATCGTTCCTTGCAGTATTTTTTAAGTAGATAGTAGAAACAAGTAACTTTTTTACGAATAGGAAGTAAAAGATAAAAGTTTCAGATGAATGAGAAGAGAAAAAAGAAAATGGTTTAGAAAAGCAAAGCTATATTTTAGGGTAAACGTTTAATTTAAATACTTTGGACTTGAGAGGTGGCTACAAATCTGTACATTCTTTTACGTATTCTGAATATATTACTTTAACTATTTTTTTTTAATCGCATCTATTAAAGATTTGCCTTTGTCTTGAAAGTTTGCAAATAATTATTTACCTTTTTCAGTTGATGATTGTGCCAAATAATTCTTTAATTTTCTAAGTAGATTATTTTATTTTATTTTTACATAAAGTGTATGTATTTTTGGTTAGAATACAAAACATTCAAATGCTTTTGATTTAATCTTTAAAAATTTTATTAGCAACTATTTTTTAAACCTTTTTCGTTCCTTGCCTAATTATGCCAACTATTCGCGAATTTTTTTTTTTTTTTTTTTTTTGGCATTCTAATAGAATCCTAACAAATGAAAAACAAATTGAGAAAACAGAAGTCTTTTATGGATAAAAGAGTAAGAAAAAAGAAAGTTCTTGAAAGGTCTTGAAAAACAAACATTATTTTCATGGTGACCTCTGCCTTATACGTACTTCAAAAGTGGCGGTAAATTTGCATATTCCTTTTTTCGTATTCTAAATATATATTTTTCATTTAAACTTTTTTTTGTTTTTTAGTAAAAGTTTTTTAAATTATGGATAAATATTTACTTTTCGCAGTTGTATATGTTGCATACTTATTTACAAATCATGCATTTCTTCCTCTAAAATATAAGAATCAAATAAGGTTTAATTTCATTTCTTATAATAACACGTCAATATATATATATATAATGAACAGGTTATTTAATGAAACATAAGAAGGCGAAAAGTTAATTTATATTCAAAAAAAATATGCAATTTTATAAAATAAAAAAACTATAATTAAACCTAAAATTGGTTCTAAAATATTTAAAAAGCAGATATATTATCTGAAAACGTTAAAATGATGACAAAAAGATGTTATAAAGCAGTTACTGTTGAATTCCAGACCAATCATGAATAGAAAAAAATAATAAAAAGCTATTTAATAATTTTAAATTATTTATTGAGGAAAAAATTGCGTCTTCAAGCTTCTATGGAAATAAAACCAATTTAAATGTAGACAAATAAGACGTATTTTGATGAGCAGTGTTTGTAAGTTTTATTTTGTTGCTAATCTTATTTACTTGTCAATTGTACTGGAACTTGTTTTATTGTTATAATATATATATATATATATATATATATATATATATATATATATATATATATATTTCTTTTCTTTCTTTTTTTTAAAGAAAAAGAAGAATTTCCTTCTTTGAAACTAATTTAATAATTCTTTTTTCAATATTTGCATCTGTACATATTGCATTAGAAAAAATATTTTTCAAGTTTCATGTTAACAATTGTTTCACAAAATGTTCTTAATCAGAAATATTTTTTTTAAATATTTTTACGCATTTAAAATAAAATGTTTTAAGTTTCCTGTAAACAATTTTTTTCATGGAATATTTTTATCCAGAACAATTTTCCTTAAAATAAGATGCGAAAAATGAATAAAAAATAATGATTTCCCTAGAGTGCGTTAGAATTTTCCTAGCTAACTCTAAATTATTGCTAAAACCATTTAAATTTAAAAATCCTAAAATCGAAATTGAAACAGTTAAATTTAGCAAGCACACGTTGACGTGTAAAATAGAGAAGTCTTTTTTAAATCATAAATTATTTATGAAATGTTCTCTTAAGCTTTATAAAAATCGCCAAAATCAGCTGCCAAACATAAGCTAACTAAAAGGAATTTTTGATGGGTGTATTACTATAAAATTTACGATTAAACATAACAAAAATACCTCCATCAACATAAGGCACATAAAATAGATTTATTCAAATAGTTCACATTGTAAATAAACAGTAGAAATAAATCTTTTCAATAAACATTATTTATAGGGATCCAATATCATGAACATATAATGCAGTTATTGATTCCCAGTCGTATTTATATATACGCTACTCTAAAATCCACAATCTAATAAAGTAAACACGTAGTCATTTTTCAAAATATATTTTCGGCGCATATTTTATATTCCCTTTTTTTTCAATGCTGAAAACTGCATAAACAAATATGGATGGCCTAGATTAGATAGTAAACTTTTGATATGTCTAAAACAGTGTTTACTTTTGGAGATGAATTGTTATTTGATCATTGTACTGAAAGATTCTATATCTCTATGGAAGAATTGATGGCTGATAATTTCTATTTGATAGCTGATTATTGTTATTTGATCATTGTAGATAATATATTGAAAATTTATATATCTTATTCTAAGATGTAATTACTGATGCCTGATGATTGTTATTTGATTGCTGATAAATGTTATTTGATCATAGATAATGTATTAAAAAATTCTATATCTTGTTCGATGATGGAAAAAATGATGGTTGATAAATAAATTTTGAACTAGTGAACTCCGTACAAAAACTACTAACAGTTGAACTAATTTTTAGGTACCATTAACTCTAAAAGAATTTTTTTACTCAAGATCAAGATAATATGAAAATGAAATTTATTAAAATAACAGAAAGTTTTTCGTTTGCCATGTTCAACTTCAACAATTGGATAGATACAAGCAATATCATTGTGGGCTTGGATTCTGATTGGTTATCGGTAAATGTTGAATTTGTTTATGTTAGCAGCTGTTCTTTCCAGTTTATTTCTAGTTAATCTAGCCCATCAAATATGAATTCTTTCTAGGGATAGATTAACTTTTTTATCAAAGAAAGATTAGAATTTATTTCTTACACAAATATAAGCACGGAACCATGTAGAACAAAAATAAATTAACGATGCAACAAAGTTCCCAAATACACACAAAAAAAAAAAATAATAATAATCACGTTTACAATAAAATACAAGAACAAATTATAGATCTATGTTAAATAAAGTACGTAGACAAGATAGAATTATATTTTAACAAATTTGAATTACTATAGGACGTTAAAACTTCTAACTAACTCCACGTTAATAACACTTTAATTTTTGTAGAAACTTAGCATGCGTTATCTGGACACGACATCTTGTTTATAAGCAATCAGCTGGTGCTCAGGTGGTCGAGTATTAGTGATCCTCTTCTTATAAGTTAAGATTATCCCATTATATCCGCCTTTTTGCATAATGTGGCATAAGAAATAATTAGGTAGGAAATTCTTTGGACAATGATATAATTCAAAATTTTTGTATTCCGTAACGGTTAGTTTACATTTCTTACCATTTTTTTATTAGATTTCTTACTACTACTTATTACATTTCTTCTACATTACTTCTTTTGTCATTACTTATTACAATTCCTCTACATTACTTTTATTTGTAACGAGTTTACTATACTTCTTTACACAAACTCGGCCTAAATCAGTCAATCAAAGTAGTTTTAAAAATGTTGCTCGTTTTTTTTTTTTAAGTCTATCTTATTACACTGCTCTTTATTTGCTTAATTTAGTCTTTGTTTTTGATGACTGTTTCAACGCAAGAATAGAACTTCAGTTAAAAGGTGGAGATCTTTTTGATTCTAACTGCATGCATGGTGATTCAGAATTATTGTTAAAAAATCTACACATGCGGAAGCGTTACAAATCGAAAGGCAGACAGGTCAAAGAGAATGCAAATGGGATGCGTACAAGTGGCGTAGGGTGAGTATCATGATCCTGATTGGTTGTTGAAACGTGGCTTTTTTTACGATAGCCCCTGTGCTTTTCATTCTATTTCGAGTAAGCCAAGCCGCTCAAGTATCAATTCTCTTAAGTCACACATTCTATATTCATTCACAAACATTCTTTTACAAAGATTTAAATTCTTTCACTATATATTTATTATTTAACTCAAAGACAGACACGAAGCCATGTAGAACATAAACAAACTAATTATGCATCGAAGTCGCCAAGTACAAAAGACAAAAATATAGCATGGTTACAACAAAATACAAAAACAAATAATAAATCTAAGTAAATTAAAAAACGTAGACTTGAAAAGATTATATTTTGACAAATTTTATCTGCGATACGACTTGGAATTTAATTAACTTTACGTTAATAAACTTTCTAACATATGTGGAGAAACTTAGTTTGATGTTAAAACTTGTTTACAAACGATCAGATGAGTTGAGCCGTGGTGGCTCAGGGGATAGGGCGTTCGTCTGACAATGAGGTGAAGTTTGAGTCCCAGTGATGGCTGGTCCATGCGAATTCATGTATAGGCTAGAAGCCCCTTGCTATAGGATCAACAGTGAGAGTTTTTTGTGGTTTTCCTCTTCATGCAATGCAAATGCGGGTTAGTTCCATCAAAAAGTCCAAAACGAAGTTAGATTTCTCTCAATCCAGGAGTTCCCTTGTCTTCTGGGTTGGGTTCTAAATGACAAGGCTACGGAGTTGAATATTGGTAGTATACTCAAAATTGGGTCGGCTGTTCAACGACGGGTATAAATAAAATAAAAAGGATCAGCTGATGTAAGGTCACATATCTGTGTATAAGTGATCGTCTCCTTCTCGAGTACCCAATGTATATTTATAAAGCTAAAAAATTGAGAAAAAATGGAGGAAAAAATAAATAAATAAAAAATAAAATATTAAAAATCCGGAAAACAAAATAAAGAAAGTATATAATCTCTTCATCAGCTCACACGATTATATCCGCAAAAAGGAGTGCTTTCTAATATTGTATTAATATAGCCAAAGCAAAATATAATACAATAGTGTGAGTGGGTGTGAGTAATCTCACACTATTGTATTGATATATTTTGCTTTGGCTTTATTAATACAATATTAGAAAGCACTCCTTTTTGCTGCTGAAAAGATTATATCCTTTCTTTATTTTGTTTTCCGCAGTTTTAATAATTTTTTTTCCCTCCATTTTTTCTCAATTTTTTAGCTCATTTTATGAGTTCTATATACTTGCAGCTTATGCGCAGTTAATATAACTTATTAATTTTCTTCGTTTTTCTCTTTTTTTTCTTTGTTTTTTTGTGCTATATATATATATATATATAATTACTTTCAACAAAATTTAGCGTAATTCGGGCGTAAGTCACCTTCTTATTTTCTTTGATGAGAATTTTTAATTAAGGCATGCTGAAATTAAATGTGGAGAAAATTATACTTAAGAATTAAGAAAACATTTCCTGTATCTAACAGATTGAAAATTTAAACAATTACGTAATAGTTTTCTGAATTTATTAAATTTAATAATGAAATAAATTTTAAAAACACCAAATTTAACTGAATTTTTCAGATTTAAGTAATAAATCTGAGATTATAAAATTGCGTTATTTTTTTAAGAAAAATTAAGTTTAGAAATTTATTTTATAATTTTAAATTTAATTTTAACTGATTAAAAGAAATTTTTTTAAGGCTTTTTAAAAATATTTTAATATTATCGTACTATATTTTCAGTGATATCAAAAATTAACTCTAAACTTTCTCATAACCTCCTTTTAAGAAAATGTTAACTGAGTGTTAATACTGGACTGCCTATGGGCTAACAAGAGATGATCTGTCATTTGATCCCAATGGACTTTCGATATGTCAACGATCTTATGGAGTATATCCGACTACTTTAGTTTTCGAGAATTAGCCATACACAAAAATAACAACTTTAAAAAATATTTCACAAGAATATCTAAAGAACATACGTTTAAGAAAAGTGTGTTTTAACTTAAAACTTCTATTAACCGTATCCCTGATTATCCAGAGTTAACTCGGGTATGTATATATTGCAAATATATATCGTCCCGAGAAAAGTCTGGCTTAGCGAAATTGGTCAGTATGTTTCGTTTTATCACGTTTGTACTCGGCCGGAAGCAAAAAACATATTCTCTAGAGTAATCTTTTTTTTTTTTTTTTTTGCCAATTTTTGTTTGGCGGTTTTAATGTTGGATTGTGGAATTGCACACGTGTTTTGTGCGATTGTATATACGGTGGTGGTTGCAGAATTTACATAGAAAAAAGAGTAACATAAATAAAATGAATGGTGTATCACTTCACTGGCGTTCACTTTGTGTTGTCCCTTGTTTTAAAAACTGTCATACAAAGACTAATATTTAGCTGTTTTCATTTGCCCGAGATAACTCGGGATAGTAAACTTATGGTAAAATAAATATTTCCTACGTTTTAAAAAAAATTTAAATTCCACCTTAAAACTTTTGTTTTATGCTTTGTTTTAGTTCCTTGTATTTATTAATGAAATAAAAAATATGTTTGCATTTTTAAAACAAAAATTTGTAAGGGAAGCGTTAAGATATTTACGTCGATATTTGAAAGAATTTTCTATAGCGGCAAATTAGCGCAAACGCCTTAGTTTGTTAATAGGCAGCACCAACCACAAGAATACATCTTTAATAAGGTAACAAAAAAACAAAAAAAAAGAAAAAAGAATGGCAACTTACTCCTTTTTCCTCAGACAAAGCTTTTGTAGTGGTCTCCTTTTAACGAAGGAGGAGTACTCATTTTGTTACTTGCTTCGCACTCATCTAAAATATATTGGCATTCAGAGCACTCTCTACCGTTTCAGCTACCGAATGTTATTCTTTTTCCGACCCAAAAGAACGCCGCTTTTCTAAGTAACGACCAACTGTCAAAATGGCTGTTTCTACTGAAAACTACAGCACGTGACGTGAGTGCAGTTTGAGTTAAGAATAACAAAACGAAACACCTTAAAAATAAGTAAATATGTAAAGAACTGAATGTTCTTTTCCAGGAAGATTTGCATTGAATTTCAATAAATCCGACAGAAGATGTATTACTGACGAATAGTGTTTTATGACTTCTTAGAAAATGTGTTGGTGTAAACATATTAAAAAATTGGTTTTATCTGATGGCATCAAATGAAACGAAAACAGTAAGTAATAAAACTTTATTTTCCTGACATAAGTTTCATTTATTACAATTGAGTAATTATGTTTTTTTTGTTAATTTTCTTACATTTAAGCAATTATAATTTGTTGGTGTAAAAAGTACAGTGTTATTTCTCACTACATATTCAAAAAGCTAATGGCGAATTTTATACGTAGGTAATTATAATTTAAATGATAGGGACTAAATGTAATTGAAATAACATATTAGAAAATGACTTATGTTTCTGTATTTTATAATTTTATAAATTTTTTATAATTAAAAAGCATGCGTTTATTCAAGTTTGCATATGAAGTTAAATTTTTATCAAATAGTTCACCTATATTGCTCACTTAATTTACATATTATGTTCGGTTTCGGTTATTAACATTGTATAGTAGATCCTTTTAATAAGCCTGTGTTCCTAAATAGAATTAATCATAATAAATCATATTTTATACTATTTTGTTCTGTCATTACAACACTTAAATTATAATAATTCATAAATTATTTATTAGATCTCCGTATAGAGTTGCTATTATACAGCTTTAGGTGAGCAGCCATAACTGTTAGTGCCCCAGAAATGTGAATAGGTATTTTAGAGCAGCAACTTATATTTTGTTTTGAGCTTTACTATTAGATTATGAATTGTAGAAAGATTCATTAAAACTACGATTCACTGCTATACTTGTTACGCGTCACGTTGATGTTAAAATTATTTGTATCTAATTACACGCAATTTCTTTACTAAGCCTAATGTCGGTGTTCTAATAATGAGATTGGGTGTTATCACTATTCTTATAGCCTCGTAGCTTAAATGCTGGTGCTTAATAATACTACATAATAATGGTGCACTAATTTGTGCTTTGACTTTTATTATTTAATATAAAGTGAGCTTAAACTCGTTAAATTGCTATGGCCGTCAGAGTCCCTGCCATGTTGGTGCAAAAATGTTAAAAAAGAGCAGTTTAATATTCTTACTTTTACCATTAAATTTATATATTAATATATCAATAGACAGTAAATCATGTTCTGAATGAACAAATTTTTGAAAAAATGAATGAAAAAAGAATGTTTTAAGAACAAAACATTTTTAATCACAAATTTCTGAATTCAAAATTTTTGTCAATACTTGATAAATTCATTTTACAGCGAACGAAAACTCTCAGAAAATGTGAATAAAAAAACGCATCACATTTACTTTGAATTGCTTTTATATCAGAAAATATTCAGTATATTAAATTCAATGTATAAGGTAGAAAAATTAGAGTAAAATCTATAAATCAATATTTTCTAAAAACAAATTTCAGTAATGAAAGAAAATATAGAAAGTTCTCTGGTTTAAACAGTTGCGGAGGAAAACGAAAAGTGTCAAAATCAATAAAAAAATGTTGGCAATATCGAAAAAAATGTTAAAATGTCAGGCACACGCGCCTATCTACCAAAAATATGGGTCCTAAAACTGAAAAAAAAAAGATAAAAAAATGATTTTGATTTACATACTTTAGAGAAAGGGTGGGAGTATATAATATTATAAACAAAAATTTTTTATTCAAAAATTTTGGATCTATCTCTAAGATTGAGCAGAACGCCTTTTTAATGTTTTTGATCGAAAATATTTTTTCCCATTTAGTTGAATTCGTTTCTGCAAGCCTTGGTATAGCGAGATCTCGGGACGCGTTTAATAAATGGTCGGTTTAAGGATAAAAAAACCTTTGTCGAACCTCTGTTGTCTTATATATACGTTTTAGATTTAAATTGAAATGTTTTAAAAACTTGTTTAAAAATGATTTCACATAAGCTACCGATAAAATAAAAAAATAAAAAGAGTTTCAAAATTTTCTTCCCTTCAAAGAGTTTAAAGTATCCCCTCAGAATATCCTCTGTTCTCCAGAGTCGTATAAGCCCGGTCGGGAGAATGCAATGCGAAGACACTATCACCACCCGTCCTTTGATTCAAGTGTAATGATGCACTCTTGTTCATGTGTTGTTTTAAAATCATCATTAAAGATGGATACCCAAGTTAAAATTCTTGATGGTCCCATCAAAAAATTATGATAGTTTATGTTGGTTTCAGTGAGAGTCATGATGGTCCAACATCATTTGATGGTCATCATTATCCAACATTTTCCATTACATGTTTATGGTTTTTGATATGCCAACTAACTTCCGTCAATCCATGATGGAAAATGTTATTTTAATACTACTATGGCTAACTATCTAGAGAAGTTGGACACTCATGGACCACCAATTCATGATGGTTCATGATGGTTCCAATTTTACATTTCCATCATGGCTTAATGGGAATTCTTGTTGGTTCTCAGAAATATACCATCAAAACAATTTGGTTTTTTTTATGTTGGACAGTCCGAATTCCTTACATTGGGATGATGGTGGTTCATGATCATTCCAACATTAGATTTCTAAGACACTATGATGGAAATTCGTGATGGTTTAGCATGAACAAACCATCAAAACTAGTTGATATTCTTATGTTGGTAAATCAGTCTGAATTCCTACATCGAGATGATGGTTACTTATGTTGGTTACTATCAAAAAATATATTGGTTCATGATGGAAATATTGATGGTTACCATCAATATTATGTTGGTCCATCAATGGAAAACAATCAGAAATTTTGACTCGGGTAAGGATCATCATTAAGACCATTGGCAATAGCCCGGCATTGTAGCTAAATCAAAACTACAGAACAAAAAATTTGTTAATACCAAAACAAAAAAACGCGATGACCACATAGCATTAAAATTTCCTCAGTGATATACGGAGCATAGGTTCAAGTCCCCCTGCAAATTATGGGAGATATTCATGGTTTTCCTCACCATGTAAAGCAAATGTTGGTTATTCCAACAAAAAGTCTTCCACGAAGTTAAATTTCTCCCAATTCTTATTTAACCAATAAGTTCCCTTGTCTTCTGGATTAGGTTCATATTTACAAGGCTAACATTGGTAATCGTAAACTGAAATTTAGGTTGACTATAAATTAAAAAATAAAATGAGAATTTAAATAATAAAAATTCCTTAAATTGAGAAATATTAAGTATTATCTCAAAAGGACACGCAAGAAATTTAAAAGCAATTCTTGCAAAAAATTTTTAGATTAACTTTATATAAAATGAACATTAGACCTAGAAAATGATCCAAAACTATATAAACTAGATTTTTATAAGTTAAACGCTATATTTTATTTATTATTTTTCCGCACAGACTCAGAGAAACTTTGTATTTCAAAATGCTAAACTATTTTATTTCATACCTTGGGACATCTTTAAAATGATTTTTTTTTCAACAGGCCAAATTTCACATTAATATTTACTTTAAAAATTACCTGAATGTTTTACAGTATAATATTTAGTTAACGATTTTTTTTGTTACAATTTAAAGTAGAAAGGAGTATCAAAAAAATACTTACATAAAACTTTCAACTCCATTTCTTTACCAAGTTTTCCATGTCTGTTCTCAGCTTGACAAACATACGTACCAGCATGTTCACGATAGACGCTGTCGTTAAAGGTGAGTACGTCATCGCGGGCAATGACCAAATCTCCCTTTTTCCACATGAATGTGCTTGGAGGCCATGACTGTGCTACGCATTCCACACTCCGCGGTACCTCCCCTTCATTCACAAGAATCGTGTCTTCAGACAGTTTGATGTATTCTGGTGAATCTGAAATGCAAGTAAATACAAATAATTGAAAAAATACAAGTAAATGAGAATTCATTTCTGTGGTGTTGCGTCATGTACGAATGAGATAGTTCATATGTTTCTGAATGGGTATTTTCATCACGAGTCATTTACATTTCGGTAGTGAGTGATATATTTGTTTGTTTTTATTGCATGACTTTCTGAGCAAGAAAAATATCCTCCTAGAAATCGTAAGGTTATAAAATTTGGTTTTTATTCTTATGAATTCGAACTCCACAATAAAAAGATCTAATGTCTATAAAAGAAAACAATAAAATTCCGTTCTCATTAAAAAATATTTATAGTACTCGAAATGTTGAGGTAAATAAAGCAGTTATGAGAGTTTTCTAATCAGGATATCATCCTTAAAACTCAAAAGTAACTAAATTTGTAAAACTAAATTCGTTAGAGAAAAAAAAAAACAGAATTCTAGTAGTCTTTCGAAACTTTTTGCTAACGTTAATTCATTTTCTTGTGACAAAAAACACATTGTTCTTCTTAAAATAAGTTGAACACTTCGACTACGATTTTCAAAAGAAGTATTAAGCAAAGAGTTTCTTTTTCAAAATAAAAAATATTGAGTACGTTTTGTTTTTAAGATGAAATATTTTTTTGACTGTGCCAGTTACAAAATTAAAAAAAATGTAATGGTCCGTTTACGGATGCCAATTTCTATTAAAATGGCCATTCATTTCCTGTAGCTTTAAATATTATTTCGTTGGGGTTCAAATTCCTACGAATCTTAACCTAATGTCTCACATTCTCTAGGCGAATATTTCATTCACTGAAAGCCATGAAACAATTAAATGATAGTCATTGATAATTACGGAAATATTTTGAATGCAAATGAGACGTAATGAAAATACCCTTATAGAAACTTCCTAATTGTAATTACAGAAAATTAGAGATTACGTTTCACGCATCAATAAGGAGGTTTAGAAAATTTTCAGAAACAATCTCAGAATTTAAAAGTGCTGAACATATTACGATAGAACATATTACGATTATCAACCTAAAAAAAAACAAAACACGCAAATATGATATATAGCACAAACAGACATACTATAGTTTCTCTTCAATAATGAATAACTTTCAATATATCAACTTCAATTATAGTTTCTCTTCAATAATGAATAATAATGATGAACAATCGCACCCCCTCTGCCTAAACAGGCATACGACCAAAAAAAAAATAATAAAAAATAAAATTAAGCATTTAAATACGATTTTTTTTCTTTCAATGATACTAGACTGGTCAAAAACTAAATTATTATAATTTTTCAACATATAAAATTATTACCGTGAATGTAGATTTATAAAAGTTAGTTACATTTAGTAGAATAAAAAGGTTATATCCTGGAAATTTTTTTTTTTTAATTAGTTATCTGATGTAAGAACTCGCCGAAGTTTTTGTTCCGTAGCTATACGGTACTGTGAACTTTAAGAAATGTGAAAGTCTTACATTCAACAAGGAATTCCATAGTGGATGATACGCCTTCTCCAACATCATTGCTTGTTGAAGAACAGGTGTAATTGGCATCATCGCGTTTCCGACTCAACCTTCTATCAGGCCAAGCAGCCATGTTAAACTTCAAAGAACTACTGACGGACTTGAATCGGTTGTTGACAACATCCTCGTTTTCGATCTGATTAATGATTATATACACATCGGTGCTTGTAATAGTGCTTCCGTCTTTGGACCACGTGACATCACAGATAGGATCACATTCAACTTGGCATTTGAAGTTGATGAAGGCTGCGTTGCGCTCAGCACCTCGTATATCGGGCAAGTCGATGATGAAGGCCGGAGGAGCTGAAAAACATATTAAACAATTGTCTAAATGCCTTCAAAATTAATTTATTTAAAAACAAAGTGCCAAAATTAGAAGGAAAAAAAACTATCTTCCAGTGTTATTCTGGTTAATGATTTAAACTAAAAATTTTTTTTTTTAATCAAACTGTTTATAACAGAAAAAAAGATGGTTTTTATGTAGGCATTTTATGTTACTCCCACACACAAACATGCAATGCATTTTTCTTCTTTAAGCAGCAATACAGTCGATTACCGATCTCGGCCTGTCTCAAGCAACTAATTCCATGTCGATTTGACCAACTATATAAACTCCATCTATTTACCCCCTACATGCTCCTCTCCACACACCCTCTGGCCATCCAGCCTGCCTCTTTTCCCATAGATTTGTGGAAAGTTATATTCTTAATTGGATTATTACTGTCACATCTATCTCCGCTTGATTTTTATTACTTTAACTGTTTTTACTTGCATTTCTAAAAGAAGTACCAACCTTATGAAATTTAGGTAAAGGGAAGAACTTAGCACAGTGAATTGGGCATGTAAGAATATTCTAGGTGAATAGAAATAATCAATGACGTTTTAACGGTAGACTTGATTTATTCAACATATTAACATTTGGATCAGTAGGTACCTTAGTTCAAATAGTTATTTACTCAATAAAGTTTGCTTTGCCTTAGGCTATTGCAGTAGATCACGGAATTCTTTCTAATAATAATTTTTCCAACTATATAAAATTAATTTCGCAATCCACCAAACTCTTCAATTCAAACTTTTAAACTGTTTGGTTTTTTAAACCATATTTTCCAAAAATCAATTCTGCTGAAATTTTGTATAAATTTGAGTTTAAGGTCGGATTTTACCCTGTAAATACATAGTTGGTCATTTACAGTCTGCATAGTCAGAATTCTATTCACAAGTTTGAATTTTTTTCTGCTAAAATCATTCAACAATGTTCTTCATTTGCCTATTCGATTTTTTGAAGTCATTCCATGTTTTGAAAAATTTTATTAATTTAGTTAATGATCTTTCTTGTGTACCACCATTCCAAATCTTTGGAAGTCTATTCTAATTTAATCTGTTGCACCCAATTGTTTCCGCCAAATCTAATCACATTTGTTTCGTATCTCCCTTTTTTATTATCTCATCCGAATTTGTTCTTTTATCCCTACTGGTTAAACCACTTTGTACGCGTCTGTCTGATTATTTCTAAGCCATCATTTATTGTTTAGTCACCTAGGAAGGTTCTTGTTTATAGAACTGAAACCAAATTATGTTCATTTCGGTATTTTTCATGTTTTATTCACGATGTTTTTTTTTTTTCCTTCAGCCCACATATCACAAAGTATACCTTGTCTTTTTTGATCTATATGTTACTTTAATAGATCACAATAAAAAAAAAATTTTATTTTTAAAAAAAGCTTTTCTTTTCTTTCTAATTGGGTTATTAAAAAAAAACTCTGCACTTATATTCAAAACATTTCATTTTTCATTTTTATTAAAATCTTTATTTTATAACTTCTTTTCAGGGTGATTTGTAGTGAGTGTGTTATAGATAAATAATTTGTTAAATTGAAAGATACAACACTTGCTTGTCTCGCAATATTGTGTGATTCCTTTGACGCAAATTTGGGTAGATAAATTGGCAAACTTACAACAACTGTGCATTTCTTATTAAAGACTAACCTAATTTTAATAACTAAATATGAGATTCTATATTTCATTTCTTAATTTGTCTTGTTCTTATTTATAATTTTTAGAATAGTCAATTCATTTAGAAAATGTGTAAATCCTAATTTGTAAATTTAAAATAACTTTAAAAAAGCAATTTTTTATATGATAATTTTATTATAAATATCAAATTTAAATGGGTTAAAAGAGCCCATTTTATTTAACACAATTAGAATAATTATGTTTTTTTCCATTACTAAGTAGTTTTTTAGAACATTAATTATTAATAATTTATTGTAATTCTGAATAAAAATAATTCATTAGAAATTAATTAAGTCGATTAAAATTAATGTAAAATTTAAATTAATTTAAATTAATAAATTTAAATTAATAAAATTAATTAATAACGTCGATATGATAATTTAGTGTATTTGCTTTCACAGAGTGAAAAATCTGAAAACCATACTGCCACAGTTTGATATACAATAATTCACATTGGTAAAATGAGTGGATTTATATTTCTATAAGAGTGCTTTATATTTCTACAATTAAAACATTTTAAGACCAATTTCTAACTATCTGTTGTTATTATTAATATTCACTAAATATATAAATACTTTTTCTTACATTTTCGGAAATTGTACTTTTTTAATTGTGACATTATTTTTTTAATGTTGCATAATATTTTAAAAGTCATTAAAAGTGTCTATATTTTCAAATACACTATTTTAATATGCATATTATTTTCTTTTATATTGTTTTTCAAAAAATTTATTATAATTGAAGTAAATTGATATCTTGACAAAATATATGAATATTTTCTATATTTTACTACGCATTATTTTCATCAATATGCTTTATTTAATAATTCTAACTGTGTAACTACATTCCAACTATTTAACAATTCTAACCATATAACTATATTCTAACTTTTCAACAAATCTAACTAAATAAATCGTATATTTTAACTATGACTATGTGATATAAATATTTTAAATGTATTTTCTGTAACAAAATTCAACGTCCCAAAAAGAATTTTCTTAAACATTTTTTTTATCAAAATTTTAATTTACTATTCATTATTTCTGACTGAATAAACAGATACTGACGATATTTTATGAAATACTATATTTTTGTTTCATTACTCTTTCCTACTACATTGTTTTATTCACTCCTTTATTTACTTTTCACATAATCTAACTTTATTTTTCATATACTGTAATCACGACTAAAAATAGAAATATATATATATATATATATATATATATATATATATATATATATACATATCGGGTTGTTCGATAATTCATGTCGTGTTTTTTCATGTTTTTCAAAGGGAATTTTTTTATATTAATCAATGATATATTGACCATTCTGTTGGATGACCTTTAAGTTGAAAAATTCCACGTTCGAAGAAGTTTTGGTTTTTAGAAGCGAAGAACTGGTCCAACTCCATTTTAATAGCCTGATCGGAATCGAAAGTTTTATCATTCAAATGGTTTTGAAGGGATCGAAACAAATGGTAATCCGATAATGCTATAGGGTGGATGTGGCATCAGTTCCCAATTCAGCTCCATTAAGTTATCAAAGATGTTTGGGGTCTAGCGTTATCATGATGAAACATTATTCTTTTGCGATTGGCCAGTTCAGGGCGTTTTTTCTTGATTTCTTCGTTCAATTTCGATAGTTGACGACGGTAGACATTTGAATCAATAGTTTGATTCCTTGGAAGCAGCTCAAAGTAGACTATACCCTTGTAATCTCACCACACAGAAAGCATAATCTTCTTTTGGTGTATATTGGCCTTGGATGTCGATTGTGAGGGTTCATCTTGCTTGGTCCATGATCGTTTTCGGACTACGTTATCGTAAAACAATCCATTTTTCATCACCCGTTATGATTTTTTTCAGAAATTGGTCGTTTTTGTTACGATTCAGCAAAGATTCGCTTATGTTAATGCGTTTGGTGAGGCGGATTTCCTTTAATTCGTGAGTAACCCAAACATCCAGTTTGTTTACTTACCAAGCTGTTGTAAATGCAAGTAAACGGTTAAATTCGATATGTCGAGCTTCTCTGCTATCTCTCGAGTTGTCATACGCCGGTTAGCTTCGATTAAGGCCTTTATTTTGTCGTCACCAGTAGTGGTTGGACGACCAGTATGTGGTGCATCTTGCACATTAAAATTTCCAGCACGAAAGCGAGCAAACCAACGCTGACACTGTCATTCAGTAAAGCAGTCCTCACCATAAACTTCACACAATTTCTTCCGAGCTTGCACCGCTTTTTTGCCCTTTCGGAAGTAAAAACAATAAAATATGACGATAACGCTCTCTTTGAGTGTCCATTTTCAACTAAACTATATATATATATATATATATAATATATATATAATATATATAATATATATCTATATATCTATCTATATATATATATATATATATATATATATATATAATATCTATATATATATAATATCTATATATATATATATATATATAATATATATATAATATATATAATATATATCTATATATCTATCTATATATATATATATATATATATATATATATATATATAATATCTATATATATATAATATCTATATATATATATATATATATAATATATATATAATATATATAATATATATCTATATATCTATCTATATATATATATATATATATATATATATATAATATCTATATATATATAATATCTATATATATATATATATATATATATATATATAATATCTATATATATATAATATCTATATATATATATATATATATATATATATATATAATATCTATATATATATAATATCTATATATATATATATATATAATATCTATATATATATAATATCTATATATATATATATATATATATATATATAATATCTATATATATATATATATATATATATATATATATATATATATATATATATATATATTACACATCTAGCCTCGTATGTAGCCGCAAATACTTATAATCCCATTGATGGTGATGTTTTAAACTAATCTCCTCTAAAGAAATCTTTCTGTTCTCCAGTAGTATGAGAAAGTGTGTATAATGCTCATGAATAAGAAACGACAAACGGCGCTCCATTTTTTCACATCCATGCAGCATAAAAATGGAAGAGTGTGGTGAGGGAGAGGATAATAGGGAAATAATAGAAATTGTAAAATAATGGGAAACTACTCAGAACAACAGATTTTGCCACCTCTTGAGAATCAACAACAAAAAAATAAATAAATAAATAAAATAAAGATAAGCAGCATTTTGAAGAAAATATTTGAATATTTATGGTATTACCGAAGGTGGGATTACTGAAAATAAGAGTTAATAAAAGCGTTTTTTTTAAGTTGTTCGAATGAATGTGAAAAAATTTAAACCTATTTGAAAACTGGAGATAAATTTTTTTAAGGTTGGCGAAAAATGCTTAAAAAAGGGATTACTTTTTTGCAATGTGGTATTATATTTCGCCTTCCATTTAAATAAATCAGCTTCTTTTAAAAGGCAAAAGCGAGTGTTCAAAGTAATAGTCAAGAGTTTTGTTTACTTATTGAGTAAACATTTGTGGTCATATGCACATAGGTAGCGAGAGGAATTTGGTTAAAACGTATTTAAAGTTATAGCGTCTGTAAGGAATATGAAATTTTTACTATCTTCTTTCAAATAAAGCTCCAAATGTAAAAATTTCCTGTCACTTTATAATTTATCTGCTCAGTTAACAGATATGTAGGGCAGAATTATATTTTCCCAACATATCCATGCTGATGCAATTGGACTAAGTATAAGTGCTCCTTCAACAGCCCATTGTGGGCCAAATGGTCCAGTAACTTTAGGCTCTTCAAATTTTTTGATCAACGTAATTATTACAGCAATGTTATTCATCAATTTACTTCCCAGACTGGCTGGTACCCATAAATTTAGAGCTAGTTGGGTCCAGCCACCTGAGATTATAGAACCTTAAACCTTTCAAAATGATATCTCAGTGTCTTAAACCACTGAGATACACTACAAAGACTTTCCGTAACACTGGGTTTACCTGATATTTTCGATTAGATTCGATATTTCGATCTTTTCTATCACAGATATCTGAAACTTTACGCGGAACCTCGCAAAGACCCTTTAACAAATGACCCTTTATTATACTAACTCTGAAATTTGGATTTTAAAAGGATCAGGCAGACAAACTCCCATATTACTAGCTTCGAAACTATTTTTACCAATATAGATGTGAGCGTGTTTATTTTTTCTCTAAAATCATACACATATACAGTCCCTGCCCAAATTATTAGACGCACTCTAAGATTTTGTGTAAAATCTTAATTATCAGGTGATACTATACAGCTTTATTGTTTTTATGTGACTGAAACCATTTTGCACTTGTTTCCGTTAGTGTATCAATTGGTTAAATTAGACGATACATAATATAAATTTGACGATTTTATAAATTTGACGAGATATTATATGAATATAGTATAATTTTTATATCGAGTATTATATTAGTATATTATAATAATTAGACCGAATAACTAGACGTACCGTAGTGCATGTTTTAATAATTGCATGTTTTGCACAAGTTATATGCAATACTTTTAATATATGCAATTAATATATGCTCTATATGCAATACATTTAAACATATATGGAATGGATTTTTATTCAGGAGATATTTTATATACTTCCTATTTGTATTTATTTTTAACGTATTGCATTACAATGTCAACCAATTGATACACGAACATAAACAAGTGTAAACCGGTTTCAGTAGCGTAAAAACAAAGCTTTAAAGTATCACCTGATATATCTAAGATTTTATATAGAATCTTATCGTGCATCTAATAATTTGGCCATAGACTGTATACCGTTGCGATTCTAAGCATAATGAAACAGTTAAGCATTCACGATCTTAAAAATGTAAATTTATCGACATAGATTTGAATATATTTTTACCAAACAAATTAATGAACTTATATCCTTTTGGACCAACTCCCACTTCATTTACGGCAGAACATGAGTAGTTTCCTTCCGCTCTAACACCATGAGGGTCAGTGGTGTAGTTCTCACTTGATGTTGTCGCCAATAATTCACCGTTCTTTTCCCATCTAAACAAAAAAAAATTTAAGTTAATTTGTATTGTTTTTTTAAAGGAAATAATTAAAAAATATTCAATGTAAGTAAGTAAATGATTGAATGCAATGTAATGTAAATAAAAAAATTCAATCTAAGTAAAGTGTAGGAATTCCAAAATCAGAACTCGGTTTTTTTTCAAGGCAAACAAAACAGAAATTTACAGCAGTAAAACTTTAAGACTGGTTAGATGGGTGGCTATTCAAGCGGTAAACATATTTAATTTGGCTATGTCTATAATCACATCGCTTAATATCTTTTTTTTTTAATTGAAGTTTCTAGATACTATACATTATGCATCAAATAATATGCATTTTTTAAGTCAGTCTGACCAATCACCCAAGAGAATCGTGCAGGGGATATAAATAAAAAGACCTAATTGCTGTTTATGTTCTTAGTAATAGGAAAACACGCGGCTACTATTTTTTACGAAAGTGTTTCTTTTAAAAAGAAAAATCTTGCCTTTCAAAATAAAAGTTTTAATTTCACCCTTGTGATTGACTTCAATAGTAGTGCGTCAATTTTAAATTAGGTTCTTCTGGTTTGTTTAACAAAATTATAGCGCGACAGTTTCTTTATTAAAAAAATCAAATAAAACGCACTTAAATTTTATTTTTAAATGGGGAAAACGGATAACACTAAAGTCGTTAAAAACAGGAAGTGACGGATACGAAATAAAGACCATAACATCGAATTAATTGTTCAAAATATGCATGAAAAATATTGAACTACTGAATTAAATATGTTAATATTCATTACTAATTGTTGTATTAGTATAATATATTTAATATATTAAAAACAGTTACTTAAAACATAAAAAATACAATGTTTTTTCAAAGTGCACTGTAATATGCAATTGGGTATTTGCTTCTCAAAAGAAGATCACTGATACCCACACATGTGACCCATGACGTCAACGCCAGCTGATCATTTATAATCGAAATGGCGTGTATGAGTTGAGCTAAATTTCTCCACATAAGTTAGAATACTAATTAATTTGAAGTTAATTAAATTCAGTGCCGTATCGCACATCGAATTTGTTAAATTATAATTCTTTCTCATCTTTCTCTCTTACTTGACTTAAGATTCATTAGGATTGTTTAGGTATTTTATTGTAACCGTTTTGTTTTGTGTACCTGGCAACGTCCATGCATATATAGTTCATTTATGTTCTACTTGGCTTCGTGCCTGCCTTTGTGTTAAGTCAGAAATATATAGTGAAAGAAATGAAATTTTTACACAAATATAGAATGCGTCAATTAAGATAAATTATACTTATAGGACTTGACTGAATGGAAAGAATATTTGCTAACGTAAACAAATGTCACGTTTCAGCAACCAATCAAAATCGATTAACCCACACTACGTCACTTGCAGGTATCCCATTATAACACAAATTGTCGTAGCTACTCGATTCCTTTATAAAATTAAAGCCTTTGTTCTACTTAATGTTAACCAAAGTGAACTACATTCAATTATTTTAGGCATCCTGTTATAACTAGTGTTTATTTGTTTACCTGTAAACAGATGCCGGAGGTAATCCTGTATCATTCACTTCACAATGTAAGAATGATGTTTCACCTTTAATAGCCGGTGGATCCATTTCATGCAATTTCGAAGGACCAGGCAAGTCTACGGGTATAAATAAAACTCATTAACATCTAATTCATGACAGTTAAAATAAAAATAAAAATCATTCAACAAAATATGTATAATTAAATTAACATCACGATTAATTAAATATCAAATTTGACACGCAATAATTAAAACATCTACTCGTGCACGTATTTTGAGGTTGATTCAATAAGAAAGATAATAACTTATTATTAATAGCAATAAATGAAAAAAACACGGGTATACTCATACATACAATGCACGAACATGTACACATACAATGCATAAAACATAAAATTCATGGCAGATTTTCTTTTTAATAATAATTTTCCTTGGCTAACAATAAAAAATTCTTAATTACGATAAACAAAAAGAGGATTCTTAACTGCGATAGTTAAAAAGCTAATTATTAATGCATCATAAACAATTTTTCTTTCTTTTTTACGGTCAACATTTACACTTTTTTAAGAGATAATATTAGCTTTTTAAAACAATTTGTGAGCCGATTTAATTTTTTTTTATAATTTTAATCCATTTATATCGACCGAACATTTTTATAAAAAAAAAAGTGAAACGCAAAAAAAATGGTTTTCACTTAAAATTCTTAACTACGATAGTAGAAAGTAGGCTTTGATACGTTGATATAATTCAACTGACGTCAAATTCCTCCGTTCATCATCCTAAACAGCTCTAGACGTTAGTCTAGCAAATTCAACGTTTTATGTATCAGCGTCAGGTTGGAATGTTATAGTTAAGTCACGCCATACGTCATCGGGGCCTTGATGAGAAAAATGTCTGCCTCATTAACGGCCAAGAATTCTTCGGATCTTGTCTTCGTCATTAATATTTTTTTTTCTCTCTCCTCTTCCTCATCTTCGAAAGATGGAGGAGCAGCTGCCGACATTTTATTACAGGTATTAATTTCCTTGATCAGGCACTTAAAAATCAATTTGTCTCTAAAAATGATATGAGGCGATGATCGATGAAACCCCCAACAATGTGAAAGAAAAAAGATATATAATAAGCAAAATAAATTAGAAAGTTTCATTACAGAGAATTTTCTAATTTAAAAAAAAAGATTATATAATATATATATATATATATATATATATATTAAGTATTTATAATAACTATTAAAATGTATTTATGTAACCATATTCTTACTAAACTAAACTCTGTGGGGAGACAGCCCATAAAGGGCCAAGGCCTACTGTGTCCATCTCAGTTTTCTTGACCTTGGGCTCTGGGGTGCAGGAGCAGAATTGGATTTACTTTTAAACATCTCATTTTGATTAAAATTTTAAAGATTTGATACGATAGTATTTATAATAAATATTAAAATATCTTTATGTAACCATATTCGGTACTTTGGGATTATCCCGTCGACCATTTTTCCAAACCCGATATTATCCTCAAAAGGTAATTTCTACGCCAATCACCACAGATTTTATCATATTTACTGTATAATTCTTGACTACGCGAGTTAGTTTTTTTATCATTTGGATTCGTATTTAAACGAGTTTAAGTGGCTGCGACTAAACATGGATTATGACTTGTTTGTTTGCGCTTTAAAAGCAATCAAGGATTTTTGACTACCGAAATGATTTATAATAATATATATTCAAGAATAATTCAATGTGTAATTATAAAATAAAATATAGATTTTTGCTTTCTTTCTTTTTATTCTACTTTTTCCTATTGTTATTTTATTGTTATCATTATTATTTTATGAATTTAATGTGTTTAGAATGTTTATTATAGAAATTACTTTTCATTATGATGGCGCCAAAAAATTTTTGCATTTTCGCTAGCGTTGGCAGGTCGACGAGATAATCAATAAGTCCCACATATTCTTACTAGGGATCCGGTAAATCCTTTCTTAATTCGGCATTCAGACGGTCCAGATTAAGAAAAAAATACTTCAATCATCTTAAGAGTATAGAATTGGATTTCGATTGAAATTTTAAAGATTTGATACGGTAGATACGAAAGTATTTTTAATAACTATTAAAATATGTACATGTATCCATATTTTTACTAGGGATCGCTAATAAAACTACAATTGTGCAACCTCTATTGTAGTCATTCACTCACAAATAATAGCTGGCCATTAAATCTATTAAATATTGCATTATCACCTAAGCCTTATGGGGAAAATATTATAGATTTTTTAAATCATCGATTCATACTGTATCTTTTAAAAACTAATGAGAATATTCATATTTTAGAGAGATTCAAAATATTATTTCCTATTAAAAATGCTATTAGATACATTACACCAAATTAAAGATCATGAGCCGCGATAGCTCAGGGGATAGAGCGTTCGCCTTCCAAAGAGGTGAACCTAGTTTCGAATCCCAGCGATGGCTGGCCGATACGAATTCCGCATCCGGCTTGCTTCGACCACAGTGCTAACGTAAAATATCCTCAGTGGTAGACGGTTGATGGGTCAGAGTCCCCTTGCGAATGGTATTCCTTTTTGTTTAATACACATACCTTAGTGTTATAATGAATAATGTGTTGGATAATGGTGCTACCCAACATATTATTTGTAATAAGTAATAGTGTTGTAATAAATAATATGGTATAATAAATAATAATTTCCCACATATGTTGGGGTCTTCTTTCATTTTTTCATAGATAGTTTATTTATAACTAACATTACTATATATAATAGTTCATTTAAGAGGAAATTTTTCATTTTTTTCTCAATTAACCATTAAAATCTTATCCATATCAAGAATAATTGTTTTTGGTGTTAAAACCGTGAATCAATGGAACATCATTATTTCACCTTCACGTTTTTTTCTATGACTCCATCGGGGGTCGAGCGAGACTCATCGACGCCATTAAATACTTTTTTAAGTAATTACTCATATTATATACTACTTCATATTGCATAATCTTTTAAATAATTTTCATCATTAAAAAGTCAACCTGACGATCAGTTAAATCAACACCATCTTCATCAGGAAGAATTAGAAAGCCAATGAATAAATCTGAACTTTTAGCTGCTCAGCAAAGTCCAACTCATAGTCATAGAGATTCCTCATTAGAATCTTCACCAGTAAAGGCATCAGTGGACATAAACTGGCCTACACTTGTTACTTCAAATGAACTTGACGCATTATTACATTAATCAATAATATTGAACACAAATATAAAGATAAATACAGTCTCCCAATTTTACAACGTAATGAGTGCAAGGATACTCTTCACAAGATAAAAGACCTAATAGAACACAACAAACATCAATCTTCATTGAAACTGGACAAATCGGTATCCACAGAAAATTTGAACAGAGGTCTATCAGACATTACAAAAGAAATATTGGAGTCAACTCTAATGACACATTTAAAAAGTCTTCAAGAAGAAATAAACGTCATTTCTAATCATATCAAGGAAACAAGAAATCAGACACCAACTTAAAGCGAAGTCTTAATAAAACCAGTCCCACCTACTCCTTTAGTCATTCCAGCCACAACGGATCGCAGTACAAAGGATATTCTCAAGAAAATAGAAACAACAATCATTAAACCGTCAATTAAGAAAATCTTTTTAAATGACAAAAATATGGAAATAAAATTTCACAATGACAAACAAAAGGAGAATATAAAGTATAGAGAACGCTGGCATTTCCTATAAAGAAAAACCTAAACGGTAACTATCCCTGATTCTTCTGAATGTTCCGACATCCTACAGTGATGAAGACGCAATAGAAACTCTTAAAGCCAACTGCGATATTAAAGAATACACAGGCAATATAACAATCACCTAGTCAATTCCGCACAAAAATCACATTAATCAAAGACATGTTATAATAAGAACCAAATTCCAATTGGCAATTCAATTGCTAAAAATTTATTATGTTTTCATAGGTTTTCAGAAATGCATAATTAAAAAAAGAATACTACTGTTACGATGTAGACATTGCCAAATTTTAGGTCACCACCAAAACAACTGTAAGAACAGAATAGCGTGTGAACATTGTGGATCGCAACATGATTCTTCTCACTGCACCAGCTCAACCCCAACTTGCATAAACTGTTTATATTCCAATGAAAAATATACATCGAACTTCAACGTACATCATAAAGCATCCAGTCCGGATTGTCTAACGTACCACCAGTATGAATTAAACGAGTTGAGACGTCAATCTCAAATAAATCAACAAAGGAAACTCTATTAAGAAATAATAAAAAAAGGGGGGGGCAGGACGAGCCCACAACAAACTTTTTTACCGTCGTCAACCAGCTAGCAAACCAGGCAAACGCTTGGAAATATACTTTATATAACTAAGAACATATTTCTAACATCTTCACCCTTGTTTCAAGGATTTTATTATTTTATTTTTTATTGTTAGATAGTTCTAAAATTTTTTCTTTCTTTCTTTATTATTTTATTTTATTAACTTTTTTTTTACATTCCATATTTTTTTTTTTCTTTCTTTTCATTTCTTATTGTTCCTCATTTTAATTATTATTTAGTTTTTTAAGGCAACTTTCATTCTTGTTTAAATTTTAGTTCCTAAGCATTTCAATTTAATTTTATTTTATTTAGTCATGGTTAATCAATTTAATAATGATATAAAACGATATACTATATCAACAAATCTTGACAGACTTAACATTCTACAAATTAATCTTCAAAGGTGCAAAGCAGCTATCTTTTTATTGCAAAAAACGGTTGTTGAGCATGAGATTGATATAGTTTGTTTTCAAGAATCATATTCTCCTAAAGGAACAATAATAGGATACTCAAGCTCTTGGAAACTTTTCCTGTCGGCAGATGGTAAAAGTGGTATATTCATACCAAATAAAGCAATAACTCCTCTAAAATTCAGTTTTGATTTCGATAAATTCATCAAATAATTCTCCATTAATTTTAATCTCTTTTTATAATTCTCCAAGTGATAATGAAATAAATTTAAGGAAGGATTTAATCTATTACAGCAACAAAATTTTTTATAATTCACCTACTCTAATATGCGGGGGATTTTAATTCTTATGATGACTTCTGGGGATATAACAACAATGATGCCAGGGGCGATGCTTTACTAGATTTTATAACATCTAATGATTTGAAAATTCTTAATACCCAACCCGCAATACCGACATATGTAACCTCATTAACTTCATCGTTTCCTGGTCTTACTTTAACAAATAATCCAGATATTTTAACGTCCACAATATGTAATGGATATATACAGTAATTCTGATCATAAGTACATATTAATTCAAGTAAATAACACCTTTTCATCATTCACACGATTCAAAACGAAAAATATGGTAATCATAATAAGTTCAAAAAAGTTTTTTCAACTTTTAACTTAGGCCTAATAGATGATTTAAATACAATACAAAATCATTCAGACCTAAACAATTTTACGAATAATTTAATTTATAAAATTTTTATAAGTTGTCAAAAAACTTACACAACTAAACTTTTCCATCATCCAACCAATCCCACTTGGTGGACAACAGAGTTAACAATTTATAAAAAAGAACTTCAAGCAATTAAAAGACGCTTTCAAAGATCAAATGATGTAGAGGTTATTAATAAATATAAAATAATTTATAAGAAAAAAAGAGCAGAGTATAAAAAACATATTATACAAGCTAAATATAAAAGTTGGTAGATCCTTTGCGAAAACACTAAGAATATTTACGGTGCCCATTATAAAACTACATTCAGAATAAATTCATATCCAACAATACTCACAAATATATACAACAATAATTCTCAACTAGACGAAGCAAACAACATTCTTATTCCTTCACGTCGGCTAATTTACAGAAATAACACGCCGGATCCCCCATTTACACACAATGAGTTACAACGCCTAATTAAAACTCTTAACAACAAAAAAGCACCTGGTATCGATGGAATAGATTACATTGTAGTTAAAATTTTATTCTCATTTTTCAGTACTTTAATACTTAAATTTTTCAACAAATGTCTTACTTTAAATTATTTTCCAGATCACTTTTTAAGAAAGGTCAAGTTTTACTTTCGCTAAAATATGTCAATGATCCAAAACATTTAACATCTTATCGCCTAACCACCCTTCTACCTTGCTTGTGTAAATTTCTGGAAAAACTTATCATCAAAAGACTAAATTTTCATTTAGAAAATATTAACGCTCTTCCAGATCTTCAATACGGTTTCAGATTCGGCAAGTCAGTCAATTTAGTTTTGGATAATTTTAAAGATAACTTGACACACCTAAAAATAATTACAAACACGTTGCAGCTATATCTTTAGATATTAAAAGTACTTTTGACAACATTCAATATAGTATAATTAATTATGAGTTGTCAAAACATCATATTCCCTCTAATCTTTGCCATTTCATAGAAAATATAAACACAAATAGACAAGCAATTCCCTCAACAGATCAAGGTTACGTAACTAAAAACATTTCAAAAGGTTGTCCCCAGGGGTCCTGTATTGGTCCTACAGCATGGAATCTTACTATCAATAGTTTGCTTAACATACATTCTGAAAAATATATGATTCAAGCTTTTGCAGACTATCTGATTATACTGACTTTTGCCAACTCAAGGAGAAATTTGAAAGAGATTACAAATAATTTCCTTAATCAAATTCATACATGGCTTATTCAAAATGCTTTAAATCTCTCTATAGAAAAAAACAGTTTACATCCACTTTTATAACACAGATGGCAGTGCAATATTTAAAATCAATAATACTAAAATTAAACATTCTAATCATTTAAAATATCTAGGAGTGATCATTGATAAAAAATTAAACTGGGGTTCTCACATTAATATTTTAAAACAAAAATCTAATACATTATTGAATTCGCTTCAAAAAAGTAACCAAAAATCATGGGGTATCAACCAAAAAGCGAGAATATTAATATACAATTCAGTAATAATTCCATCATTAGCTCATGGTTGCAGCCTATGGGCAACGAATCTCTCTCCACGCAATTATCGCACTCTACAATCTATTCAAAGAAAATTTCTTTTAAACATGAGTAGAGCCTATTATTCTACCCCCACGGCAGCACTTCAAGTCCTAACAAATATTCTTCCTCTGGCAGAACAGATTATGTCAATATCTTGTTCAACAACCGTAACTCACCCAAAAAAAAAGACGCCAAATTTAATAATATAACGTATAATACTCTAGACTATGAGAAAAAGCTAAAAATACCACATCGCCATCCTTCTTTTCACATAATTAACAAAATATCTTTAGTGCAGCAAAATAATTTCGATTTTAACTGAAAAACAAACTATTTTACAGATGGCTCGAAGACAAACACAGGCACAGCTTTTGCTTTCCTCAATATTACACATTCACAAAGTTACACATTAGACAGGGAATATTCAATCTTTCAAGCCGAACAGTTGGCAATCCTTGAATGCATCAAATATATTAAAAGCACTGAAAGCTTCAATAATAATGATCGTTGTATCATCTGGTCAGACTCAAAAGCATCAATATCATCAATACTTGATTTTGGCACAAATAATAGAATTTCATTTGATATTCAACAAGAACTTCAACACACATCAATACAAATTTCCTGGATTAAAGCACACAGCAATAGAGTAGGTAATGAAAAAGCAGATGATTCAACTAAACAATCTACGAGACAACCAAGAAACTACGTATATCCACTTCCAGTTTCATATCCTAAATGAAGTATTAAAGATTCTCTTTTAACAAAATGACAATTTCAATAGAATAATTCAGACAGAGTAAGACGTCTATTCAAAATTATTAATAATGTTACTTTTTTCAAAACAAGTAATATCGTTCTTGACGGGTCACGGACCATTTCCAACCTTCTTTCATTACCCACATATAACAGATTCTGATCTTTGCACCTGCGGCCAACAAGGTTCACCTGAACATTATCTCCTTCGCTGTTCCTATACGTTCTCCTGGCATACTTGTCAGCCTTGCCCAACAAATTTAGAAATTTGGCAGAAAAATTTCATTATAAACAATACTTTAACCAAAAGATTAATAACAGTAATGAACTTTTTAGCAGATGACAATTCAAATTTTAATAGCTTCTTATTTCACATGTATAATTTTTTTCTCCTTGTCTTTTTTCTTCTTCTTAATTTCCACACTTTCAGCTCGAAAATTTTATTCTATTTTATTTATTTTTTTTTTTTTAAATTCTGTTAAGTAGAAAATTTTTTATTGTAAACAACTATTCTTAAAGATTTCTTTGTAAAATAATGAACATCATCATGTTATTTTCTTGCTCTGATGTGTATATTATACAAACTAGCATAGTCGCAATGAGATTATTATGTAACAAATTCTATATCATTGTATTTATACTCTGTAACTATTTATATACTGCAAATATTGTCTTGTACATATCAAAATTTCAAAATTAATACCGCTGACTAGACCCGTTCCTGGGCTGGAGTGGAGCTGGACTTGTGGCCAAGTCCTGGGCTATATGGTTAAGGGTTTTGTTTAACCTAGGTACATGCTCAGGGCTTGGAGGAAAGAAAAAAAAAGTCCCCTTGCCATCAGACTAACCATGGGAGGCTCTCGTGGTCTTCCTCTCCATGCAACGCTAATGCGGGTTAGTACCATTAGAAAGTCCTCCACGAAGGCAAATTTCTCCCAATACTTAATTTAGGAGTTCCCTTGTCTTCTGGATTGGGTTGAAAACTATAGGGCTATGGAATTGAACATTAGTAGTCGTAAACCCAAAAAATTGGGTGGGCTGTTCAACGACGGTTATAAAATAAAATTAAAGATCATCAGTCAATGGTTAAAAGGACAGCATGAATTGTAAATAAATAAAAATCTTACACTTTACGATAAACTCCTTTTTGTCAGACTCCTCACCCCATCCGGCGGCATTCTCTCCCTCGCATGAATATATTCCTGATGAGTTCCTGCTCACCCCCAACCAGACGATCTCCCTCTCCGTTGTCTCGTGCAGAAGCTCATCTTCCTTGTACCACCTGACCCGCAAAAGATTTTGAGGATTTCCTTCCAAAATGTCGCAGAACAGAGAAATGCTTTCACCTTCTTTCACATCTTCTGGAGCGATTGTCGCCTCCACAATCGGTGGAACTGCAAAACAGAATACATCAATGCACCTCTAAAATTCACAAAATTTGATGAAACGGTAGATTTTTGTGTTTTTTGGTCGTTTGGTCGTCGATTTTGTGTTTTACAGTCCCTGTCCAAATTATTAGACGCACTATAAGATACTAAGTGAAATTTTAATTATCAGGTAATACTATACAGCTTTATTGTTGTTATGTGAATGAAACCAGTTTCCACTTGTTTACGTTAGTGTATCAATTGGTTAAATTAGACGATACATAATGTAAATTTGACGATTAGATAAATTAGACGATACATTATACAAATATAGAATATTTATTTTATCCAGCATTATATTAGTATATTATAATAATTAGATCAAATTATTTGACGCACTATAGTTTTTTTAATAATATTTAAACATACGTGTAATAGGTTTTTATTCAGGAGGTTTTTAATATACTTTCTATTCGTATTTATTTTTAACGTATTGCATTGCAATGTTAACCAATTGATATAGGAGCGTAAACAAATGCAAACCGGTTTCAGTCGTGTAAAAACAATACAGCTGTATAGTATCACCTGATAATTATAATTTTACATAGAATCTTATAATGCGTCTTACAGTATGCCAGGGACTGTAGTTGATTGATCCTAGAGTCCGTGATATCCGAAAAAGCTCGAAAATTGACATCAAAATTTGCCTGTCATCAATTTTTTATATTTACAATTACTTTAATCTGTAAAATTAAAAATTTGCCCCCAAAATTATTCTTCACACTGTGATACAGCCAAGATCGAGTAAAAATAATAGCAGTACTGGGAAAAATACATGAAGGTCAATATTTTTTTAAAAACTGTACTTCTAAACAGATTAATTTTAATATATTTCGAGAAGGACACGAAACATTTTGCGAGCGTAGGGCTCATGCTTGATTTGATTGTACTTGTCTTGATTGGTTCCTAGCCACGAATTTATTTTTTCTGCTCATTACTTTGTGCTTAGCTGGTTTCATTTATGTACAGTGCGTAAAACAAACAGACCACTCTGAATATCTTTTGATCTAATGATTGGATCTTCTCGTTATCAATCTAAATAGCTGGAGAGAATAACCTCAAAAATGCTAATTAATAAGAGCAGACGATATTTTAAGTTCCGAAATCAGACACATAAACGTGCTTTCTCTGAACAAACATACCTTTTTTCGACGTATTCGGAGTTTTGACCCACAATATAAAGAGGATAGCCACAATTAGGAAAATCTGGTTCAAATAGTTTGGTCAGGAGAGTGCTACAAAGTTTGAACCTTATAAAGTTAATTTTACTTTTGCGTGTTTCGCTATATCTCGGGAAAAGTTTAAGTGAATCGAAAAAAATTTGCGCACAATTATAAATTCCTTTTTTTTTAAAGATAATTCCATACAAAAAAAAAATAATTTTTAGTAAATATTTATTATTTTTATTATTTAATTGACGAAAAAAATTTTGAATTATGAGGTATACAATTTTTTGCATCACTTTATAGAACGTATTCCTACATGGCGAATTACAAAATTTGTGCAAAATTGGTCGAATAGTTTTTGATATATCGAATTTTAAATATTCAATTCAATTTTCTAATTCAATATCTTAGCAACTATTCGACCAATTTTGTCCAAATTTCATAATTTGCCTTCTAAAATTATGTTCGTTAAAAAGGTGCAAAAAATTTTATACCTTAAAAAAATTTTCGACCATTATTAAATATAATAAAAAATAATAAATATTTACTAAAATTCAGTTTTTACATCTGATTAAGTTTGAAAGATTGAATTTTATAATTGTCTGGAAAAACTTTTCAAATCACTTAAAATTTTAGAGATATAGCGAAATACGCAGAAAGTAAACATTAAGGTATCCAGACTTACGAGCCCCAAACTTGACCAAAGTATCGAGACCATATTTTCGAAATTGCAACTACGTCCTATATTTTTGGTTTCAGTAATTCAAATCCGTCAAAAAAAAAGATATGTTTATTAAGACCAATGCCGTTTTCGTGTCTGATTTCGGTGCCTAAAATATTGTTTGCACTTATTAATTAGCACATTTTAGGTTACCCCTTTGAGCCATTAAGATACCATCATTAGATAAAAAATTATTCAGGATGGTCCGTTTTTATAAAAACCTTTTTTGCCCTCTTGAAGTTGTACCTTTTTTTTTTTTTGCCAAACTTAAGACTTTAGCCTGATCATTTCTTGATATTTGTTAAAAAGTACATTTCATGGTTATTCATCATTTCTTAAATCATGTTTCAAATAAATTTAAAAATTTTAACATCATATAAGCAACGTTTTTTTCAAAAGGTAGACGTACCCCTTTAACTGTAAGATAAAAAATAGGTTTCTACTTCATGTATGTATGTTCTAATGTATTTTGCGAGTAATTTTGCATTTTTTTTAGCATCGTTTTCTACACGGTACGTTTTTTAACAACGTAATATTAAAAAATTAAAGACATTATCAGAATTATATTTTGAAAATGCCTGTTTACATATGCAAAAATTTGAAATATTTAACAACTCTACGCTCACCCCGGGTTCGAATACCAGCGATAGCTGTTTGAAACGAACTCCGCACCCGGCTCACACTGACCACAGTAAAGACGTAGAATAACCTCAGTGGTAGACTGATCATTTGTTAGAGTCCCCTTGCCGTTAGCCTAATAGTTGAAGATTTTCGAGGTTTTCCTCTCCATGTAACGCAAATGCTGGTTAGTTCTATCAAAAAATCCTCCTCAATGGTAAATTTCTCCCAATACTTGAATCAACTTGTCAACTGGATTGGATTACAAGACTACGGAGTTAAACATTAGTAGAGTCGTAAACCTAAAAATTGGGTCGTCTATTTAACGACGGTAATAAAATAAAATAAGAAACTTGATCCGTAAATGCAAATTACCATTAAATAATTTTATTCCTGCGTTTCGTCCTACACGGTCATTTACCTTTATTCTAAAATTAATATACAATCGCAGTTTTTCCTGTTAAACTCAGAAAATAAGCGCGTTCGAGATGGTAAGTTCATCCCATTAATAAAATGACTTAAATTACATGGTAACATTAACATTTTTGTAACGTAAATTCAAAAGACGCAGAATTAAAGTGTAACTAATTCTACGTATCTTATTCTTCCTCAATAGATTTACCTTTTGTTTACAGATAAAATATATCTTAGTATATACATAAAGAAATGAAAAAAGTAAATATTAGCGATAAGAGTTTCTTATTTATCTGTAAAGATACTGATTCCTGACTGATGACAAGAATATTGTTTCGTTTCCTTGCAACTGTGCAGCTATGAAAGCGAGTGATTTTGATCTTCTTTTGCTCTGATTAGCAGCGACTGAATAGATGTACAATATTGCACCATAACTCAAGCTGTGTAGAATAGCCCAGGGGGGTACTTTTGTTTCTTACGAAAGGCCGAAACAAGTATTGGAAATCATTCCCTTTTCGAAACGGCTATGAGTTGTTCGCCTTTGATATTCATCTTATCTCGCCCTTTCTTTTTTTTCTTTTTTCAACTTCTGATCTGATTTTCTGAGTTACATATCTGCTTAGAGCACAAATCTCGAAAGAATTCTTTTTGTTCTACCCGCAAGAAATAGGTAATAAATGTTTTGATACCGGAAAATTGTTTTCTCTTGGTGACAAATGCTCTGGTACTCAAAAATATTTGTCATTTTTGTGAATGGAATCTTGTTAATAAGATTTTCAGAGTAACTGTTTTTTTTGCTGAACAAATAATTTTTTTTTTTTTTTTTGAAGTTTTGGGAGAGAAAGAAGTAAAAAGATATGAAAAGTTTATGCATGGCAAGAAGTATGTGAATACATTTTCAAAAACAAAACACTTAAAAAAAAAAAAGATAGAACGAAAAATATTATTTCGTGTTACAGTGATACCAAATAACACCAAGAAAAACATTGTTGCAGAGTAATAATATTTCGGCAATGATTTTGTCTGAGTATCACAGTTAATTAATTCAAGACCATCACATTTCACATTTGAAAAACTAATTCAAATATTCAAATGTGAAAAACTATTTCAAATGTGAAATACTGGCGCATTAATAACCGGTGCAACCACCAGAATTTTGAATGCGAGTATGCAAACGAGTATGCGTTGCGTCATACAGATGGCGTAAGTCATTTTATAGATTGAGTTTCATGCCGGTTGCACTTAGATAGTCGATACGAGGAGAGTTAATAGTAGTTGGGGATGAAGCTGAATTCGTCGTCCACTGTTGTCCTATATGTGCTTGATTGGTGAAAGATCTGGTGATCTAGCAGGGCAAGGAAACATGTCTACAATCTTTAGAGCATGCCGGGTTACGACAGCAGTACGTGGGCGGACGGTGTCCTGTTGGAAAATACCCCCTTGAATGCTGCTCATGAATGGCAACAAAACAGATTGCATCACCATGTTGACATACAAATTTGCAGTTAAGCTGCGTGGAATAACTCCTGCCATCATACGAAAGTGCTCCCCAGACCATAACTCTAGGCGCAGGTTGAGTGTGTCTAGGCTGGAGACAGTTCGGTAGCAGGCTCTCATCTATAGCCTCATTTTATCCAATGTACGGCTGTCATTGGCAGCAAGGCCGAACCGACTTTCATCGGAAAAGACTACTCTGTCCCTCAATCAGCTTTAAATCTACACCTCTCCCGTCGCAGTAGTTTGGAGTGAGTGGAATGCAAACTACAGGGCGTTTCGCTCGGAGTAGATGATCTGCAACAGTTTGCTGTGTCACTGCAGTGCAAACTGCAACTCGAAATTCTGATGCAGACACAGTACGGTGAACCACGGCCAAATACCGTACACAGTAGACGCCTCTCCTAGTAGTGCAGCGTGGCCCCTCAAAACCCGGTCTTATTGAAGCAGTACCGTGACCACTGCTGCCAACAATCATAAAGGAAAGTTACTGGGTCGAGAGAGCTTGGTTGTAAGGGCACTGAGCCCGAGTCCAAGAGGTCGTGGGTTTGATCCCCGCTGGCAGAAGACTACTCGTGTAGTAAAATGGCGACTGATGCACGTTACTTCTGTCAATTCACAAAACCTCCATGTTCCTAAACCCAGGATCCAGAAGTTTCCTTGTCTTCTGGAGTGGTTCAAAATTACAAGGCTACGGAGTTGAATATTAGTAGTCGTAAACCCAAAATTGGGTCGGCTGCTCAACGACGGTTATAAAATAAAATAAAAGGAAAAGTACCGGGCCAGGATAGCCTGGTTGGTAGAAAACTGGGCTCATGTCCAAGAGGTCGTAGGTTCAATCCCCGCTGGCCGAAGACTCCCCGTGTAGTAAATGGTGACTGATGCTTGTTAAATCTGTCGAGTCTCAAAGTCCTTCATGTTTCCATAATAAATCATACCTCTGTGGGTACAGATTCGGGAGTTTTCTTGTCTTCTGGATTGGCTCAAAATTACCCAAAATTGGGTCGGCTGTTCAACGACGGTTATAGGAAAAAAGAAAAGGTACTAGCCGTGATGGCTCAGGGGATAGAACGTTCGCCTTCTATTGAGGTGAACCACGTTCGAAACCCAGCAATGGCTGGTCGATATGAATTCCGCATCCAGCTTGCACTGAACACAGTAGGGGAGAGTCAATTGTAACATTTTTTACTTATCTATTTTTTAACTAACAAAAAATCCAATATGTTATTAGTATTAATTGACAGACGAGTAATGTAGACTATCCTCTACTAGAAAAAAAATTTATAACCTTATTTTAAATGTTATTATATTAGTTATTAGCAATTTTTGACAGTCGTGCACTTGTTACAATTGTCCCCACTTACGGAGTCAATTGTAACAGTTCATAAATTCAACTAAAACATAGTTAATTTATACATTTTATCATAGTTTTGATATATTTTTTTATTGATCAAAATAGTAGTGATATTTTAGGAGTAAAAATAATAATGAGCAGAGACCTAAAGGGTTAAACTTTTAACTTTAAGGGGTTAAAAATTTTAATTTATGCTGTGAAAGGTGACAAATAAAATAATGCACATGCAGCATAATATAAATGAAATAGGAAACTATTGGTGGTTCTTAAAGAGTTAAGTAATGGTTTGTAAACATAAGATTATTTATTTTCAGCTGTTGCATTCGTCCCTTTACTTATATTGTTACAATCGTCCCCAAGACGCCATTTCAGCTTCATTTGTTAAAAACCATGCTAGTTAATTAACAAAACTAATATTTTTTTTTCTGAAATGTTAATTAAGGTGTCCCACTTACATATTCGGTTAATAATTTTTATTTGTTTAAACAAAATTACTTTGTTACAATATAATATTCTAATACCAAAAAAAAGTACTTACGTAGCGTTAAAATATCTTTTGTGATGTAACTCTTTCAAAAGTACATAAAAATGGTTGCCAACAGGGGTGTTCTTGTAGATTTATTAAATACGCCTTGTGCGCCACCTAGGAACCAAATCTAGAACCCGACACTCGAAATTTTTGCTCTGTTACAATCGTACCCTGTTACAATTGACTCCACTCTCCCCTACTGATGTAAAATATCATCAGTGGTAGACGAATCAATGGGTAAGTGTCCCCTTGAAGTCGAGCTAGCCGTGCAACGTTCTCGTAGTCTGCCTCTGCATGTAACGTGTGGATTAGTTCTATCAAAAAGTCCTCTACGAAGGCAAATTTCACCCAATACTTGATCCCGGAGTCATCCGGATTGGGTTCAAAATTACAAGGGCTCGGAGTTGAGCATTAGTAGTTGTAAACCCAAGAAATTGGGTTGGCTGTTCATCGATGTTCATAAAAAAAATATAAAAAGATGAAGTGGCCATTGTTTTTTTTCTCTTTTAGTCGTTACAGTTTTATAAATGCTACATTACTTTTTAAAAAAATATGAAGTTACCTAAAGACCAGAAACAGCCCCTTGACCGGAAATCTAAGTTAAGTTGTAAGCCTCATAAATAGACGTAGTTCAAACATAGCTCGGATGTAATTCGAGCTGAATTTCAGAAAATGGTGCAACACTACGTAGCTTAAAAAAAGTTTCATATCTGTTTTAAGTATTTAAGCTATTTCATCCGTTTTAAAGTGTAGACAATCCTTTAATGAAAAATAGTATCTATAGAATAATTTTAAGATACTCAAATTCTTCGAAACTGTTGGAAAGAGAACTTTTAATTTTTCACTCTTTCATCTCCTGAGATCATAATCATATATCCATCGTCTAAACAAATTATACTCTCTCTTTAACAAACAACTTGAAAATTAGGCAGAAATAAAGCAATAAATATGCAAATAAAAAAAATAATCGGTTGCAAATCAAAAACAATTGATAAAATGATTGAATTAATCACACTAATGAAAAGAATAAAACCAACAATTAAATCTTTAGTTTACTAGGACAAAGGTTTTACATACAGTCTTTAAAGATATAAAAAGAAACCCTAATTCAACCAGATTAGGGAATCTCTTCTTTACTTGTTGTTCGTTTCCTAATACGCCCACCTAATCACCATTTTTTTCTTTTTTAAATCGGCTCATTATATCATCAGATAAATAGCTTAATTGCGGGATAAATTTTTATTGCTTTTTCACGCAAAATTTTTCCACAGATTTTATTTTTTTAAGAAATATATGTTTTAATATGAACTGAAAATTTATTTTCTTCCTACATGATTAGATTCAATTTTGTGTTGGTATTCTTTTCTAAAATACTACAAGATTACCCCAGATTTAGTTAGTTGCTTAGGTTAACGTATCCGAAAAGTTTTGGCAATTTTTTTTAAAATTTTAATAATACAATTTAAAACATTAACTTATTTGTTTTAATATATGTAAAAACAATTATTATTACCCATTGGTAAAATGGGACTTGGTTTGGATTTCATAGCGTCCTTACTACAACTACAATAATCTAGAGTAATAGTAAACACTGCGCATGCGTTGCTATGGTGACCGCTGCTGTTTAATAAATTTTTTAGAATTTTTTTTTTTAACTTTTAGTTTTGTTATGCACACGTGATTTTTCAATAAAACTGATTAGCACTACTGAAGTCTAAAAATACTTTCTAAAAAGATATTTTTATCATTTATTTCGTATTTTTCTCTTAACTAAGAATCTTAAATAGTTATAAAATGTATAATAGATTTTTTATCGCAATTTTAAATTTGAATCATTATTACAGTCCCTATAAGATTCTATGTATAATATTATTATCAGATAACTAAAAGATTCTATAAGATTATAAGATTCAGAACTATAAGATTCTATGTATTACATTAATTATCAGATTATACTATACAGTTTTAGTGTTTTTACGCGACTGAAACAGGTTGAAATTTGTTTACGTTCGTGTATCAATGCGTTAACATTATAATACATTGCGTTAAAAATAAATACAAATAAAAAGTATATAAAAAATCTGAATATAACCCCATTATATGTATGTTTGAAAATAAAAGTATTGCATACAAACTCTTGCAAAACATGTAATTATTAAAAAACCACAGAGTGTCTAATAATTTGGTCGAGTTATTATAATATACTAATATAATACCTGATATAATAAATATTCTATATTAGTATAATATATCGTCAAATTTATAAAATCGTCAAATTTTTATTATATATCGTCTAATTTAACCAATGGACACATGAACGTAAACAAGTGCAAACCTGTTTCAGTCACATAAAAGCAATAAAGCTGTATATTATTACCTGATAATTAAGATTTCACATAGAATCTTATAATGCGTCTAATAATATGGCCAGGGATTTTAGGGGAGATACATTGGTGTTGTTAAATGTTCTACTATATTTGGGGGGGGGAGGCAATTTTTTTTCATCTCAAGAAAATTTTAAACGTTTGTATAACCGAACAAATATGAATTGTATTTTTAAGGAAAATAAGAACACACATTATACGTTTTAGAAAAAATAAAAATTTTAGCAACTATATCCGAGAATACGCTGGAGAAACAGAGACAACATTTTGAGCGTTTCCAGTTTAGATCTCTTTTCATCTAAAGGGTCTCTCTTTTACTCTATCCTTTCCTTTTATTATCCTTTTTTTTCCCCTCATCCTGAAAGATTGAACTTTTTCCGCTTCCAACACAAAACACGGTTTTCTGTCTTTTTTTTTATTATTTGGGGGTAGGAATCTCTTCGTGGTGCTGAGAGGGGTGGGAAAGAATAACACGCACATGAAATGAAATGGAACAAAAGAACAATTCATGTCTTGCATGCTGAATCAGTTCGAAAACCACAATTACACGGAAGCCGTATTCGAAAGTAGTTTTGATAGCTTAATAACTAAAATATATTCTGTTTCAAATTAACCCACATCTAAGATATACGATATATATATATATATATATATATATATATTCAAAAAAATTTCATACGTATTTATAAGATCAAAATGTAGAGAAAACATGGAAAAAATTACAGAACAATGAAAAAAGGGAAAAAGAAGAATAATTATAAAAATAATAAAAATATGAAAAAAAGGGAAAACAATTTATAAAAAATCTGGAAAATAAAAGATACAAACTTTTCATCAGCTCACACGATTATATTCGCAAAAAAAAAAAAAAAAAAAAAAAAAACGAAATTTTTTTTCGGAATTTTATTATTTTTATTAGTATTTTTTTTCTTTTTACATTTTTTTAGTAAAAAAAAGAAGAAAAAAAATTATACAAATCCTGAAAATAAAAGATCGAAACTTTTCATCAGTTCACACGATTAATTCTATCCGCAAAAATTCTGATTTTTTTCTCCGGATTTTTATTATTTTTCTTTTTCCCTTTTATTATTGTTCTGTAATTTTTTCTACGTTTTCTCTACATTTTGAACGTATGCTATAAGCTCTATTTACTTGCAGCTTATGCGAAGTAAATAAAACTTATTGTTTTTCTTAATTTTCTTCGTTTTTTTCTTCTTTTTGTATTTATTCATTATGCCATATATATATATATATATATATATATATATATATATATATATATATATATATATATATATATATATATATATATATATATATATATATATATATATATATATATATATTGATATCAAACGAGATGATAGCTGAATAATTTTTTTTTTTAAAGTGTGTTAATATGACTATCACTCATGAATCAGAATTATAATCATAATTATAATTCTGATCAGTAAAAGTAAAAGACTGTGACTCAGTAAAAGAACTCGATAAAAGTGACTCTTATTCATGAATCGGGATGATGAAAATAATATCTCATAAAAAAGGTGACCAGTACTATAGGGTCATTTCAAATGCAATAATAATATATATCAGCAACTTACACAAGACATTGACTTCCGCTTCATTGGTGGCGTTTCCTCTGCCAATGGCATTCGCCAGTGAACACGAATACATCCCCCTGTCTTCTTTTTGAACATTTCGAATGGTCAAGGTTGGATAACCTTGTATACTACTTTCGTATTTGCCAGTTGTCGGAACGTCTAATTGCACTCCTTCGTGAAACCATTGAACATCTGAAATGTTGAATGGATTCGCTTCATACGTACAGTAAATGATGGCTGAGTCTGATTCGTTCACAAGCACTCCCCCTGTTGGCTGCATGATGACTGCCGGTGGATCTATTAAAAGAAACGAGTGTTTATTTATATGTAAGTTTACAGAAAAAAGTTAGCATAACAATACGACAGTCATGGTAATGTTCGTTCGCAACGTGGCTGCATAATCACTGGCCTTACACGGGGTTTTTACACAGTTGTCTCAAGGCTACATGAATGCACGACTGAGGAATTGCGATGATCCAGGATCGGAAGCAACGTCTCTCCAAAACCTAATTAATCATCAATTAATTCTTTTAATACAAATTCATAAAAAGGCATATTCGTCAAATGTACAGTCCCTGGCTATATTATTGGACGCACAATAAGATTCTATGTAAAATTATATTTATCAGGTGATACTATACGGCTGTATTGTTTTTACTCTGATGAAACCAATTTGCATTCGTTGACGTCCCTGTATCAATGGGTTAACATTGTAATGCAATACGTTTAAAATAAATACAAATAGGAAGTATATAAAAATACATGTATGTCTAAATATAAAAGTATTACACATAAACTCGTGCAAAACATGTTATTATTAAGGCACTACAATGCGTTTAATAATTTGTTCTAATTATTATAATACACTAAAATAAAGCTTGATATAATAAATATACTATATTTATATAAAACATTGTCTAATTTATCCAATGGATACACTAACGTAAATAGGTTCGAACCGGTTGCAGTTACATTAAAATAATAAAGCTGTATAGTATCACCTGATAAAGAATCTTATAGTGCGTCTAATAACAAAGCCAGGGATTGTATATAACAACGTATGTTTAAAATGCATTGACAAACCATCCAAATAAATTATATATATTTCTAAAGGGGTCGGGAGGGGTGAAAGGATCGAACCCAAAGATGACCTCAGTTCTAATCCTAAGGATGGCCGGTGTATTTAAGTATACCTTCTGTCTCGCACTGGCAACAGTACTGGCAAAATATATATTCCCAATTTTGCACGGTCTATATTATATTCCCAGTTTTAGACGGAGAATATTTCATGGTTTTTCTCTTCCCGTAACACAAATGCGGGCTTGTTTCACAAACATGAAGGCAAATTTGCTTGATTCAGGAGTTTAATTGGTGGGGTTTAAAATTATACTGGTGCTAAGCATAAATCGTAAATATTGAAATGGTCTTTATTTTTTGACACCAGTGCGTGGAAACCTGCGGAGTTAAATATTGGTATGCCACTAATATGACATGCATCGTCTGTTTAACACAGGTGAGAAAATAAAATAAAATATTTTTGGGAATAATAAAGTATAAAACTGTTTTTTTCTTTCTCTTTTTACATTTTGGACCAAAAAATTTAAACTTGACTAAAAAAAGTAATTTTAATCATGCACAAAATTACAAAAACAAAAATAAATAAATAAAAACTGTTCTGTTACCTTTTTACTGTAGTGGATGATCAAAACTCATATTTTTTTGATCTTAACAAACTTAATACAAAATTCTGCTGTGCTGTACACAAATAAACGTATATATTTACCACGAAAGACATTTTTTTTAAAAAATAAAATCACTTCGTTTTCTAAGACCTCCTAAAGTGCTATTGCGTATTATATATCCAACTCAAAATCTTCTTCCTAAATCGAATACTTCAGAAAAAGAATTTTCCATTTTTTTTCCTATTAATTAAATTTTTTTAATGAACGCATTTGATGAGAACAGCTGCATCTGATCACATCTGCTCCAAAGGAAGGGAAGAATCTATGCCTCGACTCAACTTAAAAATGTAAATCAAATGACGGCTTTTATGATGCTAATTAATAACAGATAATTTATGCCGAGATGTTTTTGAAAGCTGCTTTCAGTGAACACTAATATATATATATATATATATATAGTGTTTTATCAAATCAACAAGCTCATGCGCTGGACCATACTTCATGTGTTTTTGTCTGAGCTTTCATAATTCTTAATTACGTTTGATCATTGAAGGTAGGAAGATCATAATATTTCAGGAATTTAAAGCAGCGTTTTCTGATTTCCATAGATTGAAAATTGTTTATTATTGTATTGAATGCATCCCTAACTACAAAGACTCTAAAAATGTAAATCTTCAAGTTTTCAATTTAACATTTGCAAAGTAGTAATGCAAAATAAATTAATTTCTAGAAAATTGTTCGCTTAAAAAAATGTTTGAAAATTATTATCTACAAAATAATAAAAAAGACTGCATATTTTGATTTTAAATAAAATTTTTCCAGGTTCATTTTTAATTTTATTTTATAACCTTCGTTGAACAGCCGACCCATTTTTTAGGTTTACGACTTCTAATGTTAATCTCCGTGGCTTAATAATTTTGAACCCAATCCAGAAGACAAGGGAACTCCTGGATAAACTATTGTTAGAAATCTACCTTCACGGAGGACTTTTTGATGGAACTACGTAGAATGTAGTCTTTAATTTCAATAACGAACGTTCGGATACGTAACAAGTTAAAAGATAAAGTTTTAGATGCATGTGACAAATGAATATCTTGTAAAAGAAGAGCTACGCGTGTTTTCATTCCTTTTGTTTTCCCATACATAAGTATGCTACATGCACACAGTGTGTTACTTGCAAGTGTGTTACGTACACAACTGGGTTATTGAAGTTACTGTTTTCAAAAGTCATTTTTGCTCAGTAAAAAGATTGAAAAAAAAAAAAAAAAAAAAAAAAAAAAAACGCGAGTCTATCTACCTCAAGATTTATACCACGACTTGTAAAGTCATATAATATGTGGAAATTTTACCCAACGCTTTAAGTGAATGCACATTACTATGAAATGTGGAAAATAGTTCCTCTTAATTCATATTTTTTGAGTTAAAATTCGTATATTAGATGAAAATTTATCAAGGCGTTTTATTTATTTATTTGTTTGTTTGTTTTATACACAATGCAATGAAATGCATATCTAAAAAACAAAATACTAAATTGTATTAAAATCAGAACACGAGTTTTCAGCTTACATTTTATTCAACAAAGTTTATTTCCCTCAAAATTTAGTTTTATCTCATTCAATATACAAAGTATAAAGAAATGGACAGAAATTCGGAAACTCTTGCCGTCAGAAACCACGCCATTTCTCCCTTTCTGTAAACTTGAATTCACCTTCAAGCTCAAAACTTTTTAGAAATACTCGGAACAAATAAATAAGAAATATTTCTTGGAATACGTACAAAAATAAATAATAATGAAATTGGATCTCTCCTCTTCCTCCGCCCCCCCCCCCTCCCAGACATCATTTCCTAGGGAAGCAAAAAGAAAAGGGGGCTGCAGGCGAGCCATCATATGCCCCGAGCTGTCAACCTGTTCTTCCAACATCGTGATAAGGTGAGTGATTGCTGCTGCGCGTCAAGAAAGGCAGAGAGGGGAAAAAAAAATCCCCAGCTATCTTTTTTTCCTTTCGCATTTCCCCCAGGTTTCATAATGGATTTTGAGCGGTTTCTTTATATATTATAGCTCTTCCCGACAGCTTTTTATCGAGAATGGACGTTTTAGCACATATTTTTCCCTATTATACTTTTCCTTATTGGCATACGTTCAGAAAAACATTATACTTAATGGAAATAGAGGACTGTGAATATTACCGCTGCTTAAAAATTGGCAACACTGTAAATTAAAAATTAAATGTTGCGAGTTTTTTATTAATAAGGATATGATGCATCATCACATTATTATCACGTAGAATTGTTCACAAAACTCATTTGTGGGCCAGCGTTCTTTTAAAAGGACTACTAGTTTTTCAAATGATAAAAATAAATTGTTTCATTGTAAGGATTTTTTTTTCGAAACCACACCGCTCAGTCTGCTAGAGTATGTAATACATCATAAAATTTGCATTTGGATCAAAATATGCATAAATTGGAAGTCAAAACACAGTGGTGCTTTTTTTAAGTGGTAGCTAACGGAAAGAAATATCCACTTGATGAATCAATGAACACTTATTTTCTTTTAAAGTGTTGCAAGTGGACGTTAAAGAGTTAAAAATGTCTTTCGATATGGATTGTTCTGTAACAATGAGCAATTTAACTTTTTGCAAGAGGATGTTAAAACGTTAAAAATGTCTTTCGATATGGACTGTTCTGTAACATTTTAAGTGTTCGGTAACGGAAAGAAATATCCACTTGATGAATCAATAAACACTTATTTTCTCTTAACTTTTTGCAAGCGAACGGTAAAAAGTTAAAAATGTCTTTTGATATGGATTGTTCTGTAACAATGAACATTTCTATCTAATTGGATTCCACAAAAATAAACATAAAAGTCTGATTTTAGGATTACTTGCTATTGAGTCCGTGATGTCAATAAGTTGTAAAAGAAAATAACTGTTAAATGTCGGCGTAATATGAAACTATATTACTGCAAAAAATTTTCTTTTTTATTAAGCTGGTCAATACGGGTTTGAGCCAGACGCAAATCCACTGCATGAAACGACAAAGTAAATAACCTAATATAACACGTATTTCACTAAAACGATGATGAAGTGTCATTATTACGAGAACAGCAAATGATATTTGATGACCAGGAAATCTCAGTAATATGGATTAACTATTTCAAAACATGACAACATCCATGCAATTTAATTATTTTTAATTCCTCCAAGAATCAAAACAAAGAATTATGTGCCTTTTTCAATGTGCTATTTTGACTCCACACTTTTGTTAAATAATATGAAATCGACATTTACAAAAAAAAAAAAAAAAAAAAAAAAAAAAAAATTAAATGCTCTTATATCCTAACATATGCTTAAAACATTCTAAGCAACGTTCCACGACGTCCTATGATATATCCTTAAATTATTTTTTTCTAGATATACTTAACACGTTTTCATAGTACTCTCTAGTTATCCTTAGACATGCTACATGTTCTTTATTATCTATTTACTCTTATAAATATAGCGATTGCTCACTTAATTGCTCAATTCGGTTATAAATTTAATAACGAATCTTGGATTCAAATATCTTATTATCATTATATTTTGAAATAACTAACACATTCAAAATTAATTTCAGAATCCGAACAAATCTTCTTATATGAGCATTCTGTATCAGAGTGAAAGTTGCCATTTGCACAAATCAAGATGAATCCACACTCTCCAAACGATCTCTATAGTCTTGTTCTAAATTGTTTCAATGGAGGGAGTAATTCATCCATTGAGGGAGTACTATTCTCCGTATTTACTCCCCAAACCCACAAGGAAAACGCGTTGTGCTTTTATGTTTCAAATAGCAATGGGGGATTAATACTCGCCAATAGCAAGGTCATTAAGGTAACGTCAATTTCGCAGATTCTAAAACAGCATTTTCAGGTGCGATTGTTCAAACCTCTGGTAATAAATGAAGCACTCGCTTTTGACAAATACCTATCCCTATTCTGCGTCTGAATTTATCCGAATACAATTTAAACAACCGAAGTGACACCTTTCGCGGTTTCGTGCACAGGAGGCTTTTCAAATGATAAATGTTTGCTCAATTCTGCATCAGTTTGTCGACAGCTTTTGTAAGCAATGATTATAAATGAGCCTCGTCTATACAGAGGTAAACAATGGCGTGTTCTAAGATCGAGCTTGTAGAATAATCTAAACCGTTTTGTATATTAAGCATTCACTCCCGTTGTGTGTTTTAAATTTATGTAAATAATATATTTAATACGCTTTAAAGCCTTTTCAAAGAATAATTTAAACAGTGATATTACTTTGTGAATGAATTATACTTTATAAATGTATGGAATTATTGTCTGCTTTGAAATACGTTTTATATGTTGAAACTGCGATTGGATACCTGTTTAAGATCTCTGATCGATTCTAATATACAGTCACTATTAGACGCACTATAAGAATCTATTCAAAATCTTAATTATCAGGTGATACTATGAAGCTTTATTGTTTTTACGAGACTGAAATCGGTTTGCACTTGTTTACGCTCGTGTATCAATTGGTTAAATCAGACGATACATAATATAATTTCAACGATTGGAGATACTATTACATAAATATAGAATATTTATTACATAATGTATTATATTAGTATATTATAATAATTAGATCAAATTATTCGACGCACTGTAGTGTTTTAATAACTGTATGTTTTGCTCTAGTTTAACCGCGATACTTTTATATTTAAACATACATGTAATGGGTTTTTATTCAGGACATTTTTCATATACTTCCTGTTTGTATTTATCATTAACGTATTGCATTACAATATTAACCAATTGATACTCTAACGTAAAAAAGTGCAAGCCGGTTTCAGCCACGTAAAAACATTAAAGCTGCATAGTATCATATGATGATTAATATTTTACATAGAATCTTATAGCGCGTTTAATAATTTAGCCAGGAACTGTAATTTATTTATTTTTGCTTTTTGGGAATGCGATCTAGATTGTGAACGAAGAATAGATAGAATAAAAATTTCTTCTTTTTCTAGTTTCCACTGCTTGTGGAACCACATTATTTTTCGTATTTGCTACAACTTTAATATATTTAACCATATTTTCGTTCAAAATAATAACTATTGAACCTGATTATAAAATACTATGATTAACTTGAACCGAAACATACATTGCCATCAAACATCAGAGCTACAAGTTTTCCCTTACTTCGAAGTGTTTATAATGATCAGAGTAAACTTTTTTTTTTATCAGTATCACCAAAATTAAGACGAAAAAAAGAAAAGTTTTGACTTTTCATTCACTCTTTTTCTTATCAAAGAAAACGTTTTAACTAAAAAAAAATTAAATGAATAATAAAAACTAATAAATAAAAAAACAACAGCATAAATAATAAAAGCAATCCTGGCACTTTTTTTAATTAAAACATTCTTTCATCTAGATTATGACTGATCTTAATTGTGGATAATCGGGGTTCTACTTAATCAACACAAACATACCAACACTTAATATATACTTTATTTCTAGCATAGCCGGTCAAATGACTGGTCTTTATGTTTCTTGATTGAATGTATGACATATGAATGTTAGGAGGAAAATAAACTAAAAAAACTTTATTATAATTAAACAAAATTGTATATTGCCAATTTTCATGTATTACAAACGCAAAGAATAAGAATTTTTAATTCATTGCTCAACGCATTTTCTTTCATATACATTCTTCCATTGTACATTTTCCGCAAACATATTTCTTCTAATTATTATTATTTCCATAATTCTTATAATTATTCTTATATTTAAAAGAATTATAGTCCTAATAATTATTCTTATACTTAGTATTATTTCTTCTAAGAATTTGTGCTGTCTTGATTGTTTCGACATTTTTATGGTTAAAAATTAACAATTAGTTAGAAGTAAAGCTAGCAAAATAGAATATTCGCTACTTACTAAAACATTTAGTTTTTGTCGCTTTTTCTTACACAAAAACGACTATCTAAAATTTTAGGTACTTTCTTGAAATTTGAATTCATAGTTATTCTGATTGAACTAACTACGCAACAGTCTTTGAAGAAATGTGCAACTCATCGAATGCAATACGTTGAACACGCATTACATCGTCATTTCTGATCCGATAACCTTATAAAGCAATAAATTATTCTCCCGGTCAAATGATCGGTTGTGGTAGAGATATGTATACGACAAGTATTATTCGAAACAAAATACCAAAAAAAAAAAAAACAATTTAAAAAAAATAACAATAGAATATTAACTGTATATAATTGTTAGAAAAAGTCATGAAATCAAATGTGCATAAACGTTAAGATAAGCGCATTTTCGATTCAAAAGTTCTTAAACGGTCATTTGACTGTTTATGGTATGTTTAGTAATAATATAAAATTTTCTGATAAAACTTAGTTTTTTGCTTAAAAATTTAATAATAAATTCAATATAAAATTTTTTTAACTAGATATAAAAATTTTCCGAAAAATGTCTGACTCACACAGAACTTGTATATCCAAGGACTTAAGTAGTGGTGCCTCATTTTTAGCTTGCATGGCGTTATTGGTACCCTTGCAGTAGAATGTACCCTGGTGGTCATGCCGTGAGACTATGACGTCAACTGCACTGGTGGTCGTAAAAGTTCCATCCTCTCTAAGGTCGATTTGAGTCCGAGGTTCGATGTTCAAAACATCAGATCTATTGAACCAGGTGGCATTGGCCCATGGTTTGGCACCCTCTATGGTACAGATGAAAGTAACGCTATTTCCAGAAACAACGGGAGTTTTTGGTCCGTCAACTTCTAAAGATAATGGTCCCACTATTTTAACAAAAATAAATACAATTATACATAAATACATTAGATGCTACATAAATACATTAGATAAAACGTGAAAGCATTTTAGGGACCGTACAAATATTAAGTAAGCACCTAATGTGTGGAATGATGTTTGTGATATGCTTATTTTTGCTCACTGAATGCGATATACGCACTTTGGAACTGAATGCGATATACTTATTTTTTGCTCACAAGAGGAACTGAATATGATATGCTTATTTTTTCTCACAAGGGGAACTGAATGCGATGTGCTTATTTTTGCTCACAAGGGGAACTGAATGCGATGTGCTTATTTTTACTCACAAGGGGAACTGAATACGATGTGCTTATTTTTGCTCAAAAGGGGAACTGAATGTGATATGCTTATTTTTGCTCAAAAGGGGAACTGAATGTTATATGCTTATTTTTGCTCACAAGGGGGCTCACGCAAGACATTAAAATCCCTTTTATCGTTGAAATTTTCTAAAAGAGCAACAAAAATATATATAACAAAAAGTATTTCAAATTTAAAATATTTCTTTGAGTAAAAAAAATGAATTCCAGGAGAGAAAATTTAATTAAAATTTATCTTTGGAAATTTAGACACCAAGAGTTTTTAACACAGAAAGAAAGCGAAATATTCTTATAGAAAATTTACCTCAAATTTTTTTTAAATGAATTAAAACGTAATTTTTGTTAAATACAAAGTTGCATCTCTTATTTGAATTTAATGTTAATATTTAAAGTCAAAATTTTAACAAAAACTACTAGAGGAGAGCGTAGCAGCTTTCTTACGTTTGCATAGATGCTTGTGATTTGCTTACTTTTGCTAAACATTGACGATAGGGTGTCTGAAAGTGCCAAAAACATGCCTTACGTAATATTTTTCTATCCCATACATAGATTTTCAATGACCTATTCATAGACAAATGACTTATATATTCAAAGTTTTATGTTCAATAATTATACACATAAAATCAAAACATTTGTTTACTTTTGCAATTCAAGATGGGGGGCCGAAAAGTGCCAAAAACATGCTTACGTAATATTTTACCGTCTTATACATAAATGTTCAATGACCTATACACAGATGTTCAAAATTTTATGTTCAATAATTATACACATAAAATCAGAACAGTAGAAATAATTAACTTAAAATACAGTTGTTCAGCTTTGAAGACAGTGCTTTTTATGAGGGACAGTGAATATTAAATAAATAAGTATTTGGTTACCTACAATGAATAGATAATACCAGGTGTTCGACAACCCTCCTACACAAGATAAATCCATTCTTGTGAAATCATTTTCGGGTGCGTCTTAAAAATGAACGACATTTGTATTAAGGAGTGCTATCAGATTTTGAGCAAGAAAAACGTTTGCAGATACAGTGACTTTGGTTTTTCAAGGTATTTGTTTGAAAATTCTTATAATTTTGTTGGTAATTTTTAAGGTGTTAAAATATGAATAATGCAGCGAAAGAGCTTCAGAACCGTTCGCAGAATCCAAAAAAAAATAATCGAGTTTTCAGATAGTTGATTGACGATCGGAATGATCGAAGGGCGGACTGATTTGTATCACACCATCGTTTATCAGATTTTGATAAATGAATTGAATTTGAACTAAGTTAGAGAATTCTGTGAATATAATATTAAGAGCGAGAAAGTGTTCATCACACCAATTTGTTGTTTGGCTCACTTGACAGGTCCTTCTCACCGAGAACAAAATTTTTTTTTTATCTCAATGGACGTCATTTTTGTAAAAATGCTGTTACCTACCACATAAAAATTTTCCACTTTCCTAGCTGTTATGAAGAGTGGAAAAACTATGACCGTATATTTTCCCTGGGGAATTTTTTCGAGGGAATAAATCTTAAATTTTACTTCTTTTTGAATAAAAAAAAATCAGTCTCATCACTTAATTTTAATTTATACTCCTTGTAAAAGCAAATAGTTAACCACTTCACTGATTAGCCCGAGTTAACTCGGGTATATATATATATATATATATATATATATATTGAATCTGTTTATTACCCCGAGAAAAATCGGGCGTAGCAAAATTTGTCAGTATGTTTTTGTTTCATTACGATTTTAGTCGGCCGGAAGCAAAACAAAAAAGTAATAATAATCTGCTGTGATTGGAAGTTTACTGCAAAATATTTTTTGGGAGTGTTGCTTATGGATTGTGGGATTGCTCGCGGGTTTTGTGCGATTGTATATACAAGGGTTGGGGTGAAAAAAGAGTAAAAAGATGGCATATCATTTCACTGGCGTTTGGGAAGTATCACTTTGTGTTGTCTCTTGTTTTAATAACTATCACACAAAGACTTATATTTAACCTTTATTCATTTGCCCAAGACTACTCGGGATTTTAAAACTGATGGTAATTTAGATGTTTTTACACATAAAAGAAAATTGAAATTTCACCTTAAAACTTGTGTATTATGCTTTGTTTAAGTTCCTAGTATCTATTAATAAAATTAAAAAAAAGGTGTTGATTTTTTTTAAACAAATTGGTAAGGGAAGCAGTTATTGTAAATAGTTATCAACTTTAGTTACGTAAACATATTCAAACTAATGAACCTAATTAATTTGTAAACCTGCATCATTTCAACTTCAAGGAAAGTGTTCACCTAATATGATGAGCAAAAACTCAGTCAAACATTAACAAATGTTGTTGCTTTTTATACCACTTGCCAATCAGCAAGCCTGCTTGAAAGCAAGTGAATTTTTAAGGCAGAGGGTGCGTTTCTTTTTTTGGCGCCATCTATGACCAAAATTTGGGCTTTATCCACAAAAAAAGTCGCAGCCCATTTTACAGACCTAATTACAATTCATTCATTCATCCACAGACCGTAATTTTTACGTGAACCCAGAGAACGATCAATCGCCGATCCAGTACCCCCAAAGGTGTTGATTTGTAATGGGAACTTGGAGAATTTTGTGACTCCGACAAATTTAAGAGGCACCAGTCATCGTTTAATGCATAGGCCGGTGGGATTCAAACTCGCGTTCTAACAAACACGAGCCCATGCTAAATAGGCTATCCTGGATCAGCATATAAAAATAATTTTATTATATGCCCAAAAATAGAAGCCGGAATAGCCTGGTTGGTAGGACACTGAGCCCATGTCCAAGAATTCGTGGGTTCGATGCCCGCCGACCGAAGACTCCAAGTGCAGTGGATGGTGACTGATGCACGTTAATTTTAACGAGTCGCAAAGTCCTCCATGTTCCCAAGACAAATCGATATTTGGGGGTACTGATCCAGGAGTTTACTTGTCTTCGGGATTGATCCAAAATTACAAGGCTACGGAGTTGAACATTAGTAGTCGTAAACCCAAAATTGGGTCGGCTGTTCAACAACGAATATAAAATAAAATATGTCCAAAAGTAATCTGTAATCATTATATTGATAGATACAGAAGAGTATTTAATTTTATTTGTAAATTGCACACATATTTAATACAAGTATAGACTTCATAATTACAATACTTATGCATATAGATTTAATAAAGTTAATCTAATTAATAAACCTAATTGACGAATGATATTTCAATTACAAAGAAAATTATTGCAATAGTAACAGTTGATCATAAATAAATAATTAACTTAATATATGATGGACCCAAAATGTTAAATATTATCATATTGATAGATACAAAACAATACTTCTGATTAAAGTAATTAGTAGTTAACATAATTAACTTAACCAAATGATAGATTTCGCTTCTGGATAAAAACGTGGCATAAATAAATATATGTGAATAGTTAAAGAATAAGTACTAAAAATATATTCAATCATAGATTGAATGAATGTAAAGTAGAGATAATTATTTGAAAACAAAATAAACTTAATTAATTTCCTGGGATTTTTACACTTTCAAAAATGCTCATATACATTGAAATTGTTATGTATGAACATTGTTATGTATGAAATGATTATAAAAATAGAATACTTAATTTAAAGTAATAAATAAGCGTACGTTTAATCTATGAATGAAACTATTTCGATAAAAAATTAATTAAAATTAATGCTTTCAAATAAAACTTATCTTTGGAATTGTATTAAATATTTGAAGCAATCATTTTATGATGTTTTAGAAACATACAATTTTAAATTACGTTAAATGAATGTCGGAATTAGGAAAATTAGTATATTGTGATTACGATTACCTTTGAACAGAAATTACTTGCATCAGCTGTAGAGTTTAAATAAAATGCTTTTATTAGCTTTGCAAAACAAGATTTAAGATTGCTCTAATTTTATGAAAAGACACGTTTTTAATGCTTAAATTACACATTAAAGAATACTCACGAATATATATTGACTTTCCTTATTAGATTTAATGGTTTTCTAAAACAAATAATTAGGAGGTTAGGTATTGTACTAATTACTTAGTTATGTCTTAATATGTCATTAAATTTGCTTTTAAATTAAAGTGTATATTTATGTTTGTAATGCCTTGAAAAACTTTGGAAATACTTTCTTATTTCTGCGACGTAGATATTTGGCTAATTGAAATTAAAAACTTCAGAAACTGATGAGATCACATTAAACACTAAAATTATTAATGAAATATTTATGTATTTATTTACCTTCTTTACTTATGTATTCCATTACTTATATATTTCTTTAATTATGTATTTCTTTAATTACATATTTCTTTACTTATATATTTTTTTACTTATATATATTTCTTTGCTTGTATATTTCTTTACTTGTATATTTCTTTACTTGTATATTTCTTTACTTGTATATTTCTTTACTTGTATATTTCTTTACTTGTATATTTCGTTACTTGTATATTTCTTTACTTGTATATTTCTTCACTTATATATTTATTTACTTACAGTCCCTGGGCATATTATTAGACGCACTATAATATTCTATGTAAAATCATAATTATCAGATGATATTATGCAGCTTTATTGTTTTTATTAAAACGGTTTGCACTTGTTTACGTTCGTGTATCAATTAGTTAACATTGTAATTCAATAAGTTAAAAAATAATATATTAATGCAAATAGGAAGTATATAAAAATCTCTTAAATAAAAACCAATTATATCCCTGTTTAAATATAAGAGTATTGCATAAAAAGTCGTGCAAAACATGAAATTATTAAAACACTACAGTGCGTCGAATAATTTGGTCTTATTATTATAATATATTTATATTATACCAGATATAATAAATATTCTATATTTATATGATATATCGTCTAATTTACATGATATATCATCTAATTTAACCAAATGACACACAAACGTAAACGAGTGCGAATCGGTGTTAATAGCGTAAAAACAATAAAACTGTATAAATCACTTGATAATTAAGATTTTACAATGAATGTTATAGTGCGTCTAATAATTTGGCGAGGGACTTTAAATATTTATTTTAATTTTAAAGTTTTGAATTAAGAATAAAATTGCTAATGCATTAAAATGCTCAGAACTTAAGAAGCAAGAAGATGATAATGATAAGTCCCCTTTAAAAAAATTTCTGAAATTCAACGGACTTTTATAATTTTATTCCCCAATAAGCGTAACGGTAAGTATACCATTAATGGAATTTCCGTTAAAATGAAATTTACTTGAAACTGTAAAATCTTGAATATTATTCTCAGTGTTCACTTAATGAGAATTGTCTAAAATCTACAGGACTAATTTTTATCCAATTTACTCTAGGGGCTATATCTTTAAACCTCCGAAGAAAAAAAAAAGGATAAAGGAAACAATTAAATAAATCAAAATTTTGTTATAAGTGAATTTTATTTCACAACAAGTGAACAGTAAAATTGAAATTTTCCAAAATTATTCATAACAAATGTGCGGCTGTACGCCATTTCTTTGATGAAGCCTTTCTTTTTTAAGGTATTAAGTCCGAAATAAACTTTGATTTTAGAAAGTAAAAATATTTATTTTACTTCGTGTATGTTTAGAACAAATTAAACTAGATTGAGCTGTTTTTAAATTCAAAATCCCATACTAACAAATTGTCTAGCACATTGTTTGTAACTGGTCCGAACTAACTAAACTTTGAATTTAGAAAGTAAAAATAATTATTTTTCTTTATATATGTTAATAACAAATAAAACTGCTTAACGATTTATTCTAAAATCCACTACCAGCAAATTGTCTAGCACATTGTTTTGAAACAAAAAGACATGTCATAGAATAAAAAAAAATTACTAATTTCTGCAAAGTATGTAATTTTATACATTAAATTCCGATTTTATATTTCGTTCAGGTTATGATTTAGCCGACTAGGAAAACGTAATTCTGAGAAAAAGTTGGTTCTTTTAAAACTGTTTTCTTGAAGTTTTAAGTAACTTTAGAAGTTTCCTGGAATTAAGTGTTTTTTTAAAAAAAGTTCATTTAAAAATATGAAAAACGTGTTATTATTTTTTAGACAGTAATATTAACTCTAAAATACTGCAGAATTAAGATATTTAATATTAAAGCAGTGTTAAATAACATTGTACGAAATTTTAATATGACTTTTTAGTAACGTGAATTAAATTCCTATACCACTCTTTGATTTAATTTTTTTCTATAAAAAATACCAAAAAGCATGTTATTGTTGATTTGAGGACAGTATTAATCGTAGTAATACGGCATTTCACATTAGCTGTTTTTCTTAGAGATGGAAAATAACATTGCTGGTGTCGACTGCTCCATGAATGGGCGATCACATCACGTAGAAAACGTGCATTACTACACGTTCTTACCTTTCATCCCATACCAAAATGTCAAATAAATGAGAGAAAATTCGACTAGGGTGAAATATTATTAAAAATTTTCTTTCCGTTTTAACGCAAGCAGATTAGAGGCACATACATAATAGTTAAAGTTGTTGCCATTTTTTGGAACAAACTTCAGTTGAATTCGTTTATTGCGAGTTCTTGATTTAAGGAGTTGCCGGGAATAACGAAAGAAGTTCGAATAAATAAATTATCTAGAGTTAAAAGACAAATATAAAAATCTGTGGCTATGCGAATAACTAGGCTATAGCATTTTTTTGTTTTTGTTTTTTCTGTTTTCTTGGTGCTCCTCACACTGTTGTAATAATATGTTTTGCTTTGGCTATATAAATAATATAGTAGAAAGTCATATTTTTTTATATCGATATAATCGTGTGAGCTGATGACAAGATTATATCTTTTCCTTATTTTATTATTTTTTTTTCCATTTTTATTTGTATTTTGAAATATGTTAAATTTGTCAATAATTTTTAAAAACATTTTTCAAGATTTTTTTTCCCGTTTTGGGAAATCTATATTTATTTTTCTCTTTATATTTAACTAATGTTTTCTCTAAATATTTAACTTATTTTATGAGTTTTATGTACCTGCAACTTTTGAGCAGTAAATGAAACTTTTTTCTTAAAACTTTCTTTGTTAATCTGTATTTCCTTTTACCTTTTTTGTGTTTATTATGTCAATGCGTTATGTTATGCACGCGTATATGTAAACGCATGCACATATGTACTTGTACGCATGGATGAATTATCGGAGAACTTTTTTATTTTGCATACACCTCAAAACGAGTTTACGAAAATGGACATTTGATAACATTTGATCTCATTTTTTAAACTTCTCTTATGATTTTTTTTAAAGTGTTAACAAATGGATTAAATTAAATTCTTGAAGACAAGGGGACTCTTACCCACGATCCGTCTATCCTCAGTGGTAGAGGGATCATGGGGTAGAATCCAATTGCCATTAAGCTAACCGTGGGAGATTTTCGTGCTTCCTCCCTCCACGATAAATTTCTACATAACATAAATTTCTACATAAATTACTACCGGTACAAGTGTAAAGAAACCTCGACAACCTTGTAGACACTCTCAGAAATAAAACACTCACTTTTTACGCTTCAGTAATCTTTGAGCTATATTTCTTTGATTTTAAGAATAATTTCGTCATGAAATCACGTGATTTGTAACGAAGCGTGTACTCTAAAATTGATGATGAAAATCTTTTAACCGAAACCTCATCGTAATAATTCCATGAGATTAACTATATTGAAAACTGGACGATCGAAAACAAAGTGACGAATTAAATCATTTGGCATGTATGGTGGTCAAGGAGTTGACCTCGTACCAAGAAAACAACGGGATCGAATCCCGAATTTAACTTGATTGTAATTTATTTCTCTATTTTTTCTGTCCTTGTGTTGTTAGGAAGATATTGATCCAAATATACTGCGGTGCAATTGAAAAATCAACGTAGGCGCCGAAAATTCAAAATGAAGATTTTCATATATTTGGCATTTTTATATGGGAAATTACATATTATTAAAAAATAAATTTTGTTTTATAATTTTTTGAAATTCTATTTTAGCGTGCATAGCATTAGCAATAAAAGGAGGAAAGTTGTCAAGCTACTTTTTACGGAATCAATCGCGAAACATTTATAATGTTTTTACAACTGGGGTCCAGTATAGGGTGTCCAGTAAAAATGATTATTAAAACAGTTAGATACTTTAGGTATTACAATTTCTTTGATAAAAAATAAAATGACGAAATATTTTTTTAATTTTGACGAAATAAATTTTTTCGAAGAAGTGACGATAGTTATTTCGTCACTTTGACGTAGAATTCGCTCGGAGCATACACTAAGAAACAAATTCGTCAAAAACGAAGAAATTTTCGTGATGTTTGTGTAACCATTTTTTACAGTGAAAAGATTTTTACTTTTAATTTATTTTTCAAAACAAAAATTATAAAAAAAATACTAAGTGATTTTGGCAAATGGTCTTTAAAAATAAATAATAATTTTTTTCTTTTCGAAAAACGAACTCAAATAGTATGTCCATTTACTGAAATATTTGTATACATTTTTTAAACACGCACTTTTTCCTGCAGAGTTTTCGTAAACACGTATTTGAAAGTATGGACGGAATAAACAACGATTTTATCTCTTTTTACATTACATCCTAGATAAACGAAAGACTTACCATGGAGATCTATTTTCACCCATGAGACGAGGGGTTCGTCGATAGCCTCGTTGTCAACGTGGCATTCGATATTCGCTCCCAAATCTTCTCTCTCTAAACTCATTTGCATCATCGATGTGACACTAGATGCACCATTCTTTTCGATTCGAACTTTGCTTTCAGATTCGAGTTCTTCAACCCCCTGTAATAAAAATAAAACTATAAAGTGAATTCTTATTTTAAAAACAAATTTTTAAAGATTAGTTTCTTAGTTGCATTTTAAAAGTAAGGAATTATGTAGTATAATTTTTTCTAAGAATAAAGCTATAATTTATTATTAAACTTTTGATACTGAAAATAATAATAAAAAATCATTATTATAAATAATTTTGCTCTTAAAATAATGGAATGATCTTTTATCATAATGCAACCATTTGTGTTGTTATATTTTATTTACTTTTTAGTAAGGTGCAAAGAAATTAATTTATTATTAGAAATTTATTATTAAATTTCCACTTTCGAGTTTTAAAAGCAAAAACAGGGTTAATCATAATTAATTTTTAAACCTTGCATGTAGGCACAAGTATTAAATATACTTTACGATATATTTTAAAATTACGATATAACTGAATTATATCAATAGTTAATCAGAAATATCAAAAAGTTTTTATAACATCATAAAACAATAGATGGTTTTATAAAAATATTTTTGAACAAACTAATCAGTGTTTATTTCTTGATTATTACTGAAGATTATCATGATTGGTTAAAACTTAGTCAATTTAATATACTTTACTGGAAATAGCAGTATATCATTAACATAAATTTTAATTTAAATAAATGATTTGGTATAAAAAAAATTATGCAGACAACCATAATGGTAGATGTAAGTAGTAGTAAAAGTTTAATCGAAGTCTGATAACATCTTTATTTGCGAGCGAAAAGACGTAATTAAGGTTAATAGTGCACAACAATTAATTTAATGAATGCAAATGTCACTTACAAGCTTTATTACTCTGTTCATTGTTCTAGACTAATGAAAATTAAAATACTTTAGACACTAATGCTATTCCTAAACATAATAATCCAATAATAATATCTCAACAAGCTCTGAAAGCATTCTAAAGAATTTGTAAAATTTTCTTACTAACCAAAAATATTATCATTATCTAAGTAGTTTGTAATAATTTTTAACTATTAGAATTTTATTGAAATAGTTTATTGGCGCCAATCTCTCTCGTATTTGAAAAGCCTTTAATAATGTTTTGCATTATTTTCTGTATTTTTAGAAGATAATTGACTCTTATTTTAATTAATTCTATTGTACAGAAATGTATTAAGTTTTAAATGGCTAATTAAATGGCCATTGAGAATATTTTTTCCTCCCTTTATTTTAGAAGCTGGATAACATATTATTATAATCTACAAAAGTTGTGAGCTTTTAAAATAAGTAGCTTTTTCCCTCCCTTTATTTTAGTAGCTGGATAACATATTAGTATAATCTACAAAAGTTATGAGCTTTTAAAATAAGTAAATTTTTTCCTCCCTTTATTTGAGAAGCTGGATAACATATTATTATAATCTACAAAAGTTATGAGCTTTTAAAATAAGTAGACTTTTTCCTCCCTTTATTTTAGAAGCTGGATAACATATTATTATAATCTACAAAAGTTATGAGCTTTTAAAATAAGTTCATTTTTACTAGTCTTAATTATATTTAATCTTTTTTTTTCTTATTTCTAGTCACAAATTTCATTCTACATCAGAAACTTCAAAATTTGTAAATGAATTTTCTTTGTATAATTACAAATCGTAAAAACATCTATTGTTGCTGTTTTCAGCGCTCAAAATTAAGTTACGCTGCAAAATAAAATCGACTTAAAATGACGAAAATGTGTAGAAATATTTACAGGAAGAAAAATGAAAGAAACGAAATTAACATTTTATTATTAGTTCCCGAATTATTTGCAGTTACATTTGTATTTCTAATATATACAAATGCTTAATGTAGAACTACAATAAGATTATACATTATTCTTTTTTTTTTTTTTTGTGAAAAATATTAAATTTAAGAAAAGTAAATGATTAATGAGAAACAATTGTGGAGGTTGGATTTGGTTCGAGCAGAGGCTTGCTAGTTCTCATACTGCACTGCTGCTACAGAAAAAAATGAACAAAATACTTGCTTTTAGATACCTAAAGCATGAAAATAGTTTCTGAAAACTATGAAAATGGTTGCCTAAGTAAGAGCAAAAATTCATCACAAATATGATTAAGATTTTATTAAATGACTTCTTTGTCGCATACCATGATCCATTTAATCAAGTCGGTGGCTAATAAAATAATTTTTATATGAACGTTAGTGTTCTAGCACTAAGTTCTTATATCAAAACAATTAGTATATTTGCATAAAAATAAATACTTTTAATGACTACAATTCATTCAAAAAATACCTTTCCACTAAAAAAAAACATACTTTTTCTAAAAACATTTCCCTTTTAAATTCGCGCATCGTAATAGCGTATTAAAATTTGGGTTTTTTAAAATCATGTGAAATTTTGTAGCAATAATCACTGAAAAGGTGATCGAGAAACGAAATAGAATTGCAATGGAATCTGTGCAAATTGAACAAATTAAAAGGTGATGATTTGCCATTCAAAGTTTTCAAAATTTTTTTTTATTTTTTAAGAAAAAAATTCAGTGCGTTCAGAAACTTCCAGCAGATCGCAGGTTTTCAACCTAATTTATGCTGAAAAAAAATATCTCTAGAAGTACAGGAAAGTCTTCCACATAGTCTCCTTTTCCTGAAAATAGTTGCTTTTTTAACAATTTCAGGCAAAAAAGTTACCATAGTTGCCTCAAGCCGAAAATTATTTGCATGTCACAACAATTTACAGTCACTTTATTTATACTGAGGATATAATAATAAAAAGAAATGAAATAAAATGAACCTTACATTATACCAAGAGACTTCTGGTGTCGGTTTTCCACCAAATGTTTCGCATTCTAACGACAAGGTATGTCCTTCGTAGTATGGACCCAATACAGATCCGTTTACTGTTGCCTTTCCATTATGTTCGATTGATGGAGAGCTGGGTTGAGCTGCAAAAGTTAGTATCATCAATACACCAGTTATAATCATCAGTATAACAATCAATTACAATCTTATTTAGTCGTCAGTCTAAGATAAGAAAATAATCATACAGGGTTGCTGCTCAAATCTGGAGGAAAAAATCCCTGTTTTCCCTGTAAACTTTATACACAATATATTACGGGGAAACAACAATTACTGTGCTTTTATGTGAGCTATATTGGGGCTAACTATACTAGTTATAATTGCCGAAAAAACTTGAGGCAAAAAGGAATAGCTGAACATACTTAAAACATCGAATGATGCTATAGTGAATGAATCATTCTTAATATTCCATTGATTGCATTTCGAGTGGTTACTATTTTTTATTTTTTTATTTTTTTAGCTGAAACAAAATTTCCCATTATTTTAGGTGATTTTTAAATTTCTTGAACTTTCCACGTGGAGAGGAAATTCTGTAGTCCCAATAAATACTTTTAAATAATTGTGAAAAGAGCGACGGCAGCTCATAAAAAAGCTTACAGTATACTAATAAAGGCCATTCTTCTTTGGAGAACTAACTGAAGTATTAATTTTCATTGACACAAAGATTAAAAAAACTTTTGCAGTATTTTTATAAGAATACCTTGATGAAAGCAAAAAAGTAACATATATGTTAATAAATACACTGTAAATTAAATACCACTATAATTTGGAAAATTAATTCTTTATTATAATTGCTAAATAATCCGTTAATTAGAATAATAAAATTGAAAAAATCTTGTAACATAAATACAACCAATTATCTAAATATGGCTTACAAACATTTTTTTGTTTATTTATCAAAAATATGCAATAAAAAATAAAGAGGAAAATTAGGATTTTTTTACAATAAAAAAAAGTAAACCTGTTGAAATTTTATGCGATATAATTTTATGTTTTTAATACAAAAAAGTTTTTTTCAATACTTTTCAAAACTCAAACAGGCGATATTTACGAATGTGATTTTAAAATTCCTTCTGATACTAATTCATGAAAATCTTACAGTTTAAAAGAAATATTTTTTTTCCTCGGAGAAAATTTCTAAAACATTGATTGGTTGATAAAAAAGATTAAAAATCCATTTTGGCAAAATTATTTTATTTATTACCACTATTTTAAACATATAAATTAAAAACCCTCATTGTGAAATAGTCTAATGATTCGCTTTCGTAAACAGGAAATTATTCGTTTATTACATTAATAAAATTGAAAATACTAGGGTAAAATACATGCAACAAATATAAAGTTACCTTAAAAAAATCTTATTTCTTTCGAAACATACAATAAAATAAATTAAAGCAGACGAAAAAAGCAAAACAGATATTTTCTAATTGAAAGCAAAAGAAAGACGGAGATTTTTCTTTTTAACTAATAATTACAAAATAGTTTTCATTTTATTCAGTCGAACAATGCGAAACAATTTATTTTAAATCACGTCTGAAACTTTAGAATATACTTTTATTGAAAAGGGAAGTATTCAAGAAGAAAAAAAATTCTAAAATGCGTCAGGGTCAATGTCGGATATTAAGCTTCGACGATAATTTACAGCAATCAGTCGATAACAACGAACAAAACGAGGACGGTTTTTAATAATCCTCGTGATCAGAACTCATAAAAAGCTTAAATTTTATCGTAGAATGAAATGGAAGGAATGTTCTTTTTTTCTCTCTTTTTCTGAAGAAGTTTCCAAGACACTAATTGGATGATACAAGGTTTTAAAAGTTGAGAGCAATATTGTTAAAGTTATTTGCTTTTATTTTGTTTCTAATTTATTTTTATCATTAAATCCGATAAAAGGAAATTTTTGAATGTTGTATTAATAGTTTGTGTTAATTGGTGAACTAAATCAATGAATGTTTCAATGATAATTGCGAAATAATTTTGAAATACCTTCTAGTCATTCAATATATTTTAAAATCAACTGTCGTTTTTTTTTCTTATTAAAAAAATGTATCTTTTAAACTAAACGAATATTTTAGAAGAAACAAATTTCGAAAAATAGGAATAAAAACAAAAAATTTTACGCTGCAACATGGAATGAATATATATATATATATATATATATATATATATATATATATATATATATATATATATATATATATATATATATATATATATATATATATATATATATATATATATATATATATATATATATATATATATATATATATATATATATATATATATATATATATAAACGAAATTCGGCTGAATAGTAATGGTCATTTTAAAAATATCAACTATGGCTTTACTCAATAGTGCTACATTTTATTTAATTGATAAATGCAGACATTTTTTAACAAGTACAATATAAGAAACAGAATTTTATTTATCATTATTAATTTAAAATATCCTTATGGAAGAGTTATATTTAAATTATAATTCATTTATAATAAGGAATCGTATTAAATAGGAAAGTTGCAATAAAAATATAGAACACTTCTTAATCACTTTATCTGCTGCCTTATTCTGCTCTTTCAAAAAATTGATGAAGTTTCTTAAAATAAATTAAAGGGTACATCCATCCATTCATCCACAGATCGTAATTCTGACATGAACAAGAGAATGATCAATCTCCAATCCTGTACCCCCAGAGATTTATGGGAGTACTGGGCATATAATTTGTCATGGGAACATGTAGGACTTTGTGACTCGAAAGATTTACCATGCACCAGGGATCATTTACTACACAGGGAGTCGGCCGACTGGATTCAAACTCCCGCTCTCACGGACGAGAGTTCAGCGTCCTACCAACTAGATTATCTCAGCTGTTCTTTAGGCAATAAAAAAACCTAAATAAAATGAATTGACTCGACTCTAATAATAATTTTTGACAAAACTTCAACAATTAAAAAACATAATACTTACGTTATACTCTCATCTGTCCCTCCACCTGCAAAGAGACCCAAAAGACCCATAGTATAATGAGTCAAGGGTCTATTTAATTAAATGTAATTCAAAAATAATTCCATTTGAATCCCATATTAATTGATAAAAATCCACAAAAATTATTCTATATAAATTTAATCTTATTTTTATAAATCAAAATTGCTATGCATTACGCGTTGTCGTCCTTTTTCCACCCTAATAATTATTTTACAACAATGCTTCTCTTGAATATCTTTTCCACACTTTCTTTAATTGGAAAAATCTTTAATCCAATTGTACCCATCGCGAAAGCAAAAGAGAAATAAATTAATACATAATATTTATTAAAAGTTATTTTTTTCCTGGTATAATCACACTTTAATGAACAGAATAAAAAAGAACATTTTATATGCGACCTCAAGAGAGCCGAAAATTTCTATGAAAAAAGGAAATAATCACTTAGTTTCAAATTTCGCTGTGAAATAAACTCTTATAAAAGCTGCCTATTGAGATATATCTTTGGGTTCTAAGGGCCCATCTCTTCGACTTATTTTCACATTAATTCATAAAAGACTTAGAACACACTGCAAAATAAATGCTTTAGATATTTTTCTAGATTACATCTCATCCAATTTTGGCGAAATGTAATTTTTTTTTCTTGAGGAAAAATAAGTATTGCTGTAAAATTCCGGTTAAGAGACCTGAACAGATTTAAAATATTATATATATATAGTTATTGTTTACTTCGCATAAGCTGCAAGTATATAGAACTCATAAAATAAGTAAAACGCTAGAGAAAACAGGTAAAATAATAAAGATTAATTAAAGTCATTAAAGATTAAGAAAAATGTTTGATTAAAATTGAAGATTAAGAAAATGAAATTAAAATAAAATATTTTTTAAAATAAAAAATAATTTTTTTCAGTCAAAAAAAAAAAAAAAATAGATGTTTTTAAATAAAAAAAAAATTTATTTTGTTCCAATATTTTTTTTAAAAAACTTTATTTATAAATTTTGTTTGTTTTTCATTACTCTTAATTATTTTCCATGCTTGTTCCATATATTTTTAAATTATGTATACATAAAAAAAAGGAACATTTTTACTCTCAGTTAAGTTCATAATTTTAGTGATTTCGAACAATTTTCAGACATTTCGTTATTAATTTCGATAGATTATATTAAAAACATTTTTGTGGCATCATGTACGTTTCGTATGTCATTCAGTAAATTTCATAAAAATATGTATAATCAAAAGAGATAACTACTTATTTGAAATAGCAAAATTTTTATTTTTAATTTCCGTTTGTTAATATTGTCCGTTTAATGTGTGAAAATTAAAATGAATTCAATTATATGTTTTATTTTTAATTTTTTTTCGAAAAACACTTATTTTTTTAAGAAAAAAGGACTTAAAGTTGTGCAGCTTCCTTTAAAACTAGAGCTAGATGGATAAGATTTGCTTTTACCCAATGTAATTAAATGAGATCAATAAACTAAGCTGGATTAATAAACAAAGCCAGATAAATGAAGCAAAATTAACAAATTAAAAGCGAAAAGTTGACTTAATTAAATTATAGATCTTCTTTTTCATTCCATGCTCTTAAATATCTCCGAATCACTTTCATTCTATTAAAAATAATTTCAAACTATTAAAAATATTTTATGCAGAATATATCTTTGATTAAGTATTCGAAATATTTTGCGGCGCATAGTTGTTTCAAAAACTATGTTTCACAGAAAGCACAATATAAGTCTTAGAAAATTTTGCAAATATTTTACCCCAAAAATATGTTTTCGAAACTATTAGAAAATTTTCAAGGAACGTATATCCTTTAAAAATATAAGAAATATCTCAATGAGCATATATATCTTTCAGAAAATATATTAGAAGTTTTTTACGAAGCATACATTTTCCATTAGAATCTATTAGAAGTTTTTTGCAAAGCATATATATTCAAGAAACTACTTGAAATATTTAACGGACTATCATTTTTCTTTATACTTAAAGTCATTTTATTCATTTATATTTTTATAGAAAAATAAATATATTATAGAAATTATTAAATTGCATTTAAGACAACTAACTTTATTTTTTTCCTTTTATAAAGGCGCATTTCTCTTATTTCTTGGCTAAAATTCATAAAATTATTCTCTTATTTCTTTAGTTCTTAAAATACATAAAACGAAGCAAAAGTAACTTATTTCAAATTGCAGAATAAATATATCTTGCAGAAAATGTATCCGGGAGAACCTCTTAAAAACTCTAAATATTTCACGGGTCATATCTTTATTACAGATACTGTTTATTATTATTATTATTTATGAAAATTTCGAAGAAAAAATTATATTTTGCAAAAATAAATTAGTGAATAAATTTGAACACAAAAAATCTGTTATATAAGTTCAGGGCCGCCCATATGTTTGAATTTTGGGGGGGAGGGGCTCATGAAAGAAAACGACAAAAAGATTAATGAATTAAAAAATTAATGAAAGGAAATTTTATCTATTTAAATACTTTTAACTTAATTAGCTGAATAACTAATTAATTCAAATTAATTTCACTTTTAATTATACATGATTAATCAAATACGCATATGTTTCATTACGCATATATTTTCTAAGGGGGGGCCTAGCCCCTTCAGCCCTCCCCTATGGGCGCCCATGTATAAGTTCCACCTTGTTTCCGTACTTTTAAAAACTTATGAATCAAACATTTTCTCTGGTTTAATTGCATCTCTATGTTTAATTATTTCTCTCCCACGCTCTGTTATAGTAATTCGCAATATTTTTATAAAAATTTCATCGTATTTACGAATAAATGATTCTGGAAAATGTGTAGATTAAATTTATGGAATTCGAAATTAAAAGAAACTGATAAAAATTTCTTTTGTTCTGTATATATATATATATATATATATATATATATATATATATATATATATATATATATATATAGATAGATAGATCAATAAAAAGATAACGTTACAATATGTTATTAAATTGAGAATGTTACATACAATGAGATTAACATACTCTCGAAATTAATGATTGAATTAGATTTCAAAAAATAAATTCTCTTTGTCCTTAAAAGGCAATTAGGTGCATTCCAGATACTTGGAACCAATTAGTACAGACTGATTACACAGTGCATACTATTTAAATTTAAAAAAGATTTCCATTTAAGATAATATTCATATAAAGGCAATAACAAATATGGCGTTACTTAGCTTCTTAAACTGAGTTTTTAATTCACATAAGACATAAAAAAACAAAAATGAAGTTAAATAGATACAATTTGATTATTTGATTTTACTATTTGTGTTTTTTTTTTAAAAAAAAAATCAGCTATATCCGAGGTTGATTTAAAAAACCTAAGAGCCATATTGAATTTATCCAAATTAAACTTCTAAGCTTCTTAACTAATATCTGAATATCTGAAAGGATTATTCCATCAGATTTAAAAACCAAACCTTATTTTTCCCTCATTAAAAGGAGATTATTGTTATGTCATGGTTTTGCTATCAAAGTATAAACCGGCTGCGTCATAGTTAGCATTAAAACTCAAATTAATTTCATATTTAACTTAAATTGCTTTGCATGTATTGCAGTTTTGCTGCCCTTTTTTGTAAACATACCAAATAAATAAGGCTTCATACAAAAACACTTTTTAAGGCGGAAAATTTACCTGCAAATGCGTTCAAAAAGAAAATAAAGCAAAGGAAAATTATAGACAAATGAAAAAAAGGGAAAAAAGAAAATTATTAAAAATAAAAAATGAAAAAATATAATAAAAACTGGAAGGGATAAAAAAAAAGAAAGAAAAAAAAGAATTATTTTAAAAAAATCTGAAAAAAAAGATATAATCATTTCAACAGCCCACACGATTATATCTTCCTAAAAGAGTGCTTTCTAATATTGTATTAATATACTTAAAGCAAAATATAACAATACAATAGTGTGAGGAGCACTCAATATATATATATATATATATATAATATATATATATATATATATATATATAAAATATATATATATATATATAAAATATATATATATATATATATATAAAATATATATATATATATATATATATATATATATATATATATATATATAAAATATACATATATATATATATATATATATATATAAAATATATATATATATATATAAAATATATATATATAAAATATACTTACATATTTATATATATATACACTACCGATCAAAAGTTTGCGAAAATTTTAAATCTACAAAGAAAAGGTCTAAATTCAAATGTTAATTGAACTACGAAAATTCATTCAAATTGCATGAAAATTTGATATGTTCTAAAGTCAACCCTCTACAGTTAGTTACATATGATCAAATTGCAATACTTTGTTTTTTGCGAACTGAATCCAGCTTTTCATCATAAAATGTTTTTATGGTGAAAAAATTGTTTGAGCACTTGCCAAACTTGCAAAAAAAAATTTTTGTACTTACAATACCTATTTGAACTGTTCTATGTATGCCCTCAAAATTTCAGAGCAATTTGATTTTTTTTGATTAAGTTAAAGAATTTTGAAAAACGTGTACTTTTCTCGATTTTTTAGCATTCCACATATGCAGTCTTTTGGTCATCTTCTACCAAAGAACTTTTTAATTTTAAGGTTTTTTTATATTTTCAAATAATTAATATTTATTATAAAACAAATATTCTTATTCATGATTGTAATTATTAGTGTTTATATTTATTGTTTATATTTATTGCTTATATGTATTAGTTTTGTTGTGATATTTTAAGTTTACATTAAATTAAAATAAAAAATTATAACAATAATTTCATAAATAATTCTAAAAAAATAATAACAATAGTATAAAAAATTTGCATTTTTACTAAACTGTTTTATTTACAACTGGTCAAATATTTAACATATTCTTTTTCGTATTTTGTAATTGAAAAAATTAACATTTAAGTCTTAGATTCCTCGAATCATCCACCTTTTGCTTTTATTTATAGCCTTACATATGCGTGGCATTCGTTCTAACAAACCATTAATCACTTCAAGTGATATAGAGTTCCATTCCGGTTGTAAAATGTCCCATAACTGATTTCGATTCGAAATATCAGAGCATCGAATTTGTCGATCCAAATGATCCCATAAAGGTTCAATCTGGTTACAATCTGGACTCTGAGCTGGCCACGTCATAATTTTAAATCGGCCTTTGTTTTCTTTTTCTTAAAAAGTAATTTTTGCATAATTTTGACGTGTGTTTGGGATCATCGTCTTGCTGAAATACAAAATTTGGACCGACAACTTTTTCACTCGAAGGAATAGCATGACTTTGCAAAAAAGAATGGTGCTTTTTTTGCTCCATTATTCCACCAATTTTAATTAAATTTCCTACAATATCGTTTCCAAAACATCCCCAAACCATTATGCCACCCCTCCGTGCTAAACCGTTGGTCCAATGCAATTTGGTTGCATTCGTTCTCCTTCACGAAGCCTTACAAACGTGCGACGTTTGGTCCCAAAAATGTCAAATTTTGATTCATCAGTCCATAGTACACTTTTCCAATATGCGATTGACCAATGCTGATGTTTGCGAGCCCATTCTAATCGTAGTATTTTATTTTTGGGTCTAAGATGACGTTTCTTTGCTGCGACACGTCCGAATAAGTCAGCTTTACGCAAACACCGTTTTATTGTTGAAGTTGAAACTTTTTCTGAACCTGGGAATAATTTACACTTCAATTGTGCTGGTGTATCGAATCTATTATTTAAACTTGTAACAATAATTTTTCGATCATTTCGATTTGATGTAATCTTTGGTCTTCCGGAACGTGTACGATCAACGTAGAGTTCGGTCTCATTGAACCTTTTAATTGTAGAATGAACGCATACTAAAGAAACATTTTCTAATGCAGCGATTTTGTCTATAGTGTGACCTGCTTTTCTTACAGATACTATAGCTGCACGTTTTTCAGTTGATATTTCTTTTCTAGGAGACATATTTATAACGTTGCTTCAAATAAAATAATTTAGTAGTAAAAAAATCAGTCAATGAAATTTTATAGTACATTCTTCAAATTAACAATAAACATCGTTTCGTTTGCAAGAACAAACAAATTTTCAATGAAATGAGACTGTTCGGTCTTAAGCGAAACGCCTTCTGTTGTAAATGTTTCGAACTAGTCAGTTGCTCTTGAACTCTTGTTTGAGCCAGTCGTGTCTACCAATGCAATAGTGCAATGATTTTGGTTTGATTATTTACAATTATTAAATAAAGTATTGTTTAACAATTGGCCATTTGTTAAACTTCTAGTATTCAATGAACCAGCGCATTGTATACAATCGTGTATATTCATAATAAAATCTTTGTAATAACAATAATTACAATAATGAATTAGAATATTTGTTTTATAACAAATATTAATTATTTGAAAATATTGAAAGCATTAAAATTAAAAAATTTTGGTAGAAGATGTATAGACCAAAAGACTGCATATGTGAATTGCTCAAAAATCGAGAAAAGGACACATGTTTTTCAAAATTCTATAACTTCGTCAAAAAAAATCAAATCGATCTGATATTTTGAGGGCTTACATAGCAACAGTTCAAATAACTATTTTCTATTAACAGGAAGTACAAAAAATTTTTTGGAAAGTTTAGCAAGTGTTCAAAGTTAACAAATTTTTTCACCATTAAAACAACGCATGATGAAAAGCTGGATTCAGTTCGCAAAAAACAAAGTATTGCAATTTAATCATATGTAACTAACTGTAGAGGGTTGACTTTAGAACATATCAAATTTTCATGCAATTTGAATAATTTTTCGCAGTTGAATGACATTTGAAATAATTTTATAAAATAAATATTTAAGAAAAAAATATAAAATAGAGAAGAGAAAGAAGCATGAATTGCCTGTTTTGCACATAATTTTAGCCACGGATTTGCCCGAAATGGATTTGCGCATGGAAAAATTGTATAATTTAACAAAGAAATTTATGAGTAAATCAATTTACCCACGGATTTGCCCGAAATGGATTTGCACATGGAAAAATATTATAAATTAACAAAGGAATTTTTTAGTAAATAATTTTGACCAAGGATTTGCACGAAACGGATTTGCACAAGGAAAAATTATACAAATTAAGGAAGAAATTATTATTAAAAAAATTAATTAATTTATTTATTTTTATTTTTTTTTTTGGCCACGGATTTACCTGAAATGGATTTGCACATGGGAAAATTGTATATATTAACAAAGAAAATATTTAGTAAATATATTTACAAAATATGCGATTAACTCAATGATTTTATGTATAATTTTATTACTTTAATTGACTATCTATTGTTTTTTATCAAATTTTGAAAGAGTTTATCGATTTATTTTTTGGATAAATAAATATTACTACAAATTCTTTTAATTCTATTAATTTCATTCAAGTAGTATTTAAATAGATGCTCCTAGAAATATTAGAATTCCAAGCAATTAGTTTATTTATATAAAATTAAAATTATTTCTTTTATCGTATAAATCAACAAAGTAGATATTTTTTTCTTTTATAATACCGAAATCCAAAAAATTTAAATTAATATTATCATCATGATTACGAAGCAAGATTAATTCCTCGAGGTAAATATCATTTAATAAAATAGTATAGTCTTGAAAATTAAAGATAATTAAGTCATCAATATATCTAAAAGCAAATTTAATACTAAGAGTGTAATTTTTTTCATAATAATGCAAAAATAAGTTAGCTAAGAGAGATGAATAATTAGAACCTTGTGGTATTCCATCAATTTGAAGAAAAATATCCCTTCCATTGTAAAGATAATTATTAAAAAAGAGAAAAATTAATCAGAATTTCCCAATAATCAAAATCGCAACAAAGGATATTTTTGAATTCATAGTAATAATTCATAAGGACATCTTTTAGTTTAGAAAGGGGAATGCTATTGAAAAGATCCTGGAAATCAAAAGTTGCAATAGAATTAATTTTATTGTGTTTAATGAAATCTAAAATCGGTTGATTATTAGTGATAATCCAAGAGAAGCCTTCTTTAGAAATACTGTTAATAATTTTATTTAAGTAATTAGAGAAAATGGTGCCTGGTTTAGTTAGATAAGTATTAGAACCACATGTGATAGTTCTAAATTTAACAGGAATTTTATGAAATTTCGGACTAATAATTAAGTAAAGAAATTGTATATTGCTAATTTTAATTTTTAATCTCTTATATAAAGCTAAATTTTTTTTAATGACAATATTATTATTCAAATTACTAAAATTTAGAATTTTTACTATTTTTTAATTCCGTATTTAAAAGTTCATCATAGAATTTTTTACAGAAGATTGCATAATTATTGTTAGCTTTGTCTATGGGAGTAATTACAAAATTTTTTTGAAGTTGCTTAATTGATTGAACAATATTAGAAAAAAATGTTGGATTGTTACTGTTATTTAAATTATCCTTATTATTGAGAATAAAGCTTTTAAAGTAATAATAAACACCCCATTTCCATTTTGTTAGCATACCTAAAGGTAAAGAGAATCTATTTGATATCTTTAAACAAAAACTATTGAGATCATTAAGAAAGTATTTTAGAATTTTATTGATTGATATATGGTAAATGGGTCAAAATTTTGTGCCTTTTATCATTAAATTCCTAAGTTCTAAGTTTTCTATAATATTTAAATTACCAGTAATAATATGTTTATGATGTTTATCAACAAAATCGAAATATTTCTCTTCCTCACAGTGACATTCAAAATCGGATATGTTAATGCTCCCTAAATTTTTGCTTAAATCATTATAATTAAATATAGTTCTACCAAGATATTTATTAAATTTAAAGTTTTTAATAATGTTAAAATCTTTTAATGGAAATAAAGTTTTAAAATTTTCAAAAATATTATGAAATTTGATCTTATCGAAAATAGGAATTTGAAAGTTAATAACGAAATATAAATTATCTAAATTTTTTCTTTTATTTGGCAAAATTTTACTCATTTTGGCTTTTATAAGATCGAAACAAAGAATTTTGAAATGTAAATTAATAAAAGAAAAGTTATTAATAAGATCGTATAGCTTTATATACATCATAATTCTTAAGGGTGAAAATAAAATCTTTAATAGGTTTAATATTATAATGTTTATTAAAATCTTTTTCCATATTGGAAAGAAAATTTATATTTAATTTGTCACTATTAAGAGAGTTTCTATTACTTCTTGATCCCCGTTTACCTCGATTTGTAGGCTTATCTTTAATACGAAAAAGTGAATAAATTGAATCCGTGGCTAAAATTATGTGCAAAACAGGTAATTCGTGCTTCTTTCTCTTCTCTATTTTATATTTTTTTCTTAAATAAATATTTATTTTCTAAAATTATTTATAGTTAACTTTTTTAAATTATCCAGTATAATATTACCTCGCGCACATCCGTTTTCTGGCCCATCCTTGTTAACTAACAAATCAAACGCACTTCAGTAATGCAGCGAGAACGCACTTTAAACTCTTCTAGTTACACTGAATTTGCGCTTTTGTTTTCATAGTTTTCATATTTTGCAATCTGGCAATCTTGTTACGTAAACATTTGAAATCATTCTTGAAAAATTTCCCGTTCATGTAAGTCCGTTATATTTCACTGCTCGCTTTATAGATTTTGTTTTATTCTGCTCTTCCTTTATATTTTATTTTCTGTTTTTACGTGCTATTTTTACTTATTGTGTTTTATTTTATTCGTCGTAATTTTTGTAAAAAGATTTTTGAGGGCTCCTCGCATTATTGTATTGATATATTTTGCTTTGGCTATATTGATACAATATTAGAAAGCACTCTTTTTCGGATATAATCGCGTGGGCTGATGAAAAGACTATATCTTTTATTTTCCGGTTTTGTAAAAAAACTTTATCCTCTTTTTTTTTATTTTTTTTTATTATTAATTCTTTTTCTTTCCCCAGTTATTTGTTATTATTATTCCCCCCCCCTTTTTTTTCATTTGTCTATAATTTACCTTTGTTTTATCTTCATTTTTAACATATCTTATGAGTTCTATTTACTTGCAGCTTATGCGCAATAAATGATACTTATTGTTTTTCTTAATTTTTTTCTGGTTTTTTTGTATTTATTTATTTTGCTGTATATATATATATATATATATATATATATATATATGTAGAGCTGTTGTTTCAATACCATAGTGCAATAGCTGAGAACATTGCATCATCCTTTTTGTCATTGAGAGGCGCCAGCGAGACCTGACGGGGAAGTCCCGATGGGAAACTCCCGAATCTCTCTGAACTTAATCCATAGAACATTTTAATATCTTATTCACATGCGATTCGGAGACCACTGCGTGAAGGCAGCCCTCCCGTATCATGTTACTCAGTGTTAAATATCTATTTCCTTTTATTTCTATTAAATGTTAAGTTTATATGTTATATCATCGTCGTTATTTTACCCTTATGCTGCACAAACCTCTACAAATATTGGGGGCTTTCGTCCGAGATTTGAATATCGAGCCATAAATTTTTTAACTTTGAAATCCCGAGTAGGGGATGTGGAAAAAATTTCTGAACTGAACTTTGAAATCCCGAGCAGGGGATTAATCAGCCAAATAACTTTTGAAATCCCGCGAAGGGGATAATCATCGAATTGTGCAGCTAAGAAAAAAAAAAGTGAAATTCTACGCTCGTGTAGGAACCGTAGATTTTGTTCCTGTTTAATATCCCGAGAAGGGGAATCACCCAAATTCTACGCTCGTGAAGGAGCAGAAACTGAAATTAACATTCACTCGAATTTCGTTTTAAATTCCGTCTTGAATCTGCCGAGTAGGGCAGTTGGAATCCATACATTTTCCGAAAAGTGCAGCGAAATATCAGCGAATGGAGAAAAGCAGCAGCAGAAACCTGTGAACATTCCGAAATCACCAAAAACTGAACCTGTCGAGAAGGGCAGTCAACTTTTCCGTGAAGTGCGAGAAAACTTTCCTGAAACTTTCGAATCATCCTGAAAGATCCTGAAACTTTCTGAAATCTGAATCACCTGGATACATCACCGAAATAATTGGATTATTCTCTGCAAATCAGAAGGGCAGGAGTGATCAAGTGCGGAGAAGTGCAGTAGTGAAATCATTGGATACGAATCTGGTTTGAATCAACGAAACATTGGATTACCATTGGACACGAAGTTTCTTCAATCAAGGTAGGAAATTTTCAATTTTAAAAATGTATAAAAATTCAAAGAAAGAAGACCTAGTAAAAGTATTAGAGGAAATAGGAGGCATCGCAGACAGCAGCGATAATATCGTTAAATTAAAAGAAAAAATTGAATGTACCGAAATATTTAAAAATGATTCAGAATTTGTCAAAAATTTAATAACTAACACCGTGGAAGAAAGAGTACAAACAGCGGACAGGGAACTTAAACAAAGCGAAATTCAAGTAGAGTTAGAAAAATTAAAATTAGAAAGACTCGAGAAAGAAATGCTCTTATTAGAGGCGAAAAACAAAGCATTTGAAATTAACCCTCCCAAAACAATAAATGATACGCCCGAAACAAACATTGAGAATCTAATTCATAGTATTAAAACTCTGTCTCTTCCAGTTCCATCGAAACCAGAAAATTTTAATCATTTTTTTTCATCGTTGGAAAGAGCTTTTGCTACGAAAAACGTAAATGAGGGGCTTAAAGCCGAAATCTTAATCAATATACTAGGTGAAAAAGCAAACAGTGTCTTGTTATATATTGAAGATAATGATTTAAAAAACTATGAAAAATTAAAAGCTTTAATATTGCGCGATTTTCAACAAACTCCACAAGAATGTTTGAATAACTTTAAAAATGCCTCAAAATTTAAAGAAGAAACATATATTCAATTTGCTACTCGCTTAAATTCACATTTCGAGTATTATTGCAAATTACGTAAAGTCGAAACATTTAAATCATTATGCAACTTAATTATATCCGATAAAATAATTGAGACATTAAATAAAGAGATGGCGAGTCATATCCTAATCCGTCAAGGAGAAAATTGGTTTAATCCCGTCGAGTTAGCTCGAGAATTAGACATTTATTTACATTACGTCGAAAAATATACCACAGAGCGAAGCACATAAAAATGGGGCGAACTCTTTTTTTCGAAGCCAGAACACTTTTTTTCGAAATGAAAACAGAAATTTCAGAAAAAATCACCCGGATCGTTTTTCTCAAGCGATAGATAAACAAAATAGCGAGGAGAGACATTGTTATGTATGCGGAGAAATTAATCATTTTGCGCGCCACTGTCCAAAAAGATCGAATAAAACATATGATTCCAGAAGCGATAAATCAGAAAGAAAAATTACCTCTCCCAGTGAAAACTTAAAGAATAAAAACTATAGTGTAAATTCCTGCAAACCATCTGGAGAAAATAATTTTAAGCACGAGTTGAAGTATGCTCAGATTTATATGAATGGAAATCACCACCCGTTGAATGCCGTTATAGATTCTGGAGCTCAAATATCGGTAATTAATTCAAATAAAATAAAAATAAGAAATCTGCCATTTTCTAATATAATACTGACGTCATGTTTTGGGGATAAACAAAAAGCAAAACTTGTAGAGATCCAAATGTCTTTAAATCAGAATGAGTCAGGGTTGAAGGTCAGCGCCGCCGTTTCCGATAATCTTGAAGTAGAAGCGATTCTAAACCCAACGATTTACGAGCAATTAATAAATCTAGGTCAGCTTTCTTCAAGTGTGAAGAATCAAATTTTAGCTTCTGAGAGTGAAGATTTTTATAAGTGTTCTTGTTTGAATATTAATGACTTTTCCTCCTGTGAATGTTTTTTATTCAATATCAACAATGTGTATAGTAATGATGAACTTGATTTATCACATGTTAATGACTCTTGTATCAGAAACGAACTGTCAGTGTTGATTGATAATTACAAACCAAACAAAATTAAAGACACTAAGTTAAACATGAAAATTATTTTAAAAGATGAAATACCAGTATGTCAAATAGCTAGACGTTTATCTTTTTCTGAGAAACAAAAAGTAAATGATCAGATATCAGAATGGTTAAAAACAGACATAATTAGAGAGAGTTGTTTTGATTATTGTTCCCCAATAGTTCTTTGCAAAAAGAAAGATAATAGCCTAAGATTATGCATAGATTACCGAAAGCTAAATTCCAAAACAATTAAAGATAGATACCCCTTACCTCTAATTGAAGATGTGTTAGATCAATTACAGGGTTCTAAAATTTGTAGCAAAATTGATCTCCGAAATGGGTTTTTCCATATAGACGTAGACGAGGATAGTAAAAAGTACACCTCATTTGTGACACCTGATGGGCAGTATGAGTTTAATAAAGTGCCATTTGGGATGTGTAATAGCCCTAGTACATTCCAGAGATACATAAATTATGTGTTCCGTGATCTTCTAAGAGAAGGTGTTGTTGTCATCTTCATGGATGATATTTTTATACCAGCAGAAAGTGAAATAGACGCACTGAACAGATTAACGAGAGTGTTACAAACTGCATCCGAATATGGACTAGAACTTAATTTAAAGAAATGCCAATTTTTGATGTCTAAAATTAACTTTTTGGGTTACATTATTGAGAACGGTACCATTAAACCCTCTTCCGAAAAAACATTAGCTGTTCAAAATTTTCCTGTACCTAAGTCTACTAAACAGGTGCAGAGCTTTCTTGGATTAACCGGATATTTTAGAAAGTTTATTTTTAACTATGCTTTAATTGCTAAGCCATTAAGTGATTTACTTCGGGATAACAGTGTATTTTATTTTGGCCCAGAACAACAAACAGCGTTTCAAACTTTAAAACAAAAACTTTCTGAAAATCCAGTGCTACACATTTTTAAACAAGGAGCAAAGCTTGAATTGCATACCGATGCAAGTAAATTTGGGTATGGTGCTATCCTTTTTCAGCAATCTGATGATAACAAATTACACCCAATACACTATATGAGTAAAAAAACGACCCCTCAAGAGGAGAATTATTCAAGTTATGAACTTGAAGTATTGGCTATAATTGAGGCTTTGAAAAAATTTCGAAATTATTTGGTGGGAAATAAATTTAAACTTGTAACAGACTGTTCAGCTTTCCAAAAGACTATGAGTAAAAAACAATTAACTCCTAAAATTGCAAGGTGGACTTTATTTTTGGAAGATTTTGACTATGAAATTGTACATCGGCCCAGGTAAACAAATGAAACATGTTGATTGTTTAAGTAGATATCCTATTATGCATATTACTTATGACGAACTAACCTCTAAAATTGTTACTAACCAGGTAAATGACGAATATATTAACTCCATTAAACAACTTTTGGAAAATAAATCAATTGACGATTTTGTGTTAAAAAATAATGTTTTATATAAACTTGAGAATGATAATTATTTACTAGTGGTCCCACAACAAATGCAAACTGACATTATCAAATCTACACATGCTAATGGTCATTTTGGTATAGGTAAAACTCTTGATGTACTTAAACAAAACTATTATTTTCCAGATATGAAGAAGTGTGTTGAAAATGTTATAAATAATTGTGTTGAGTGTATAATAGTTAATAGGAAGGCAGGAAAAAAGGAAGGGTTTTTGAACCCGATTCCTAAAAATAATATTCCCTTAGATACTTATCACATCGATTTCATTGGTCCTATGCCTTCAACTAATAAGAATTATAAACATATTTTCACCGTAGTAGATGCGTTTACCAAGTTTGTTTGGTTCTACCCAACTAAATCAACGTCAAGTCAAGATGCAATTGATAGGTTAAAAGCTCAACAAATAACTTTTGGGAATCCTTCACGAATAATTACTGACAGAGGTACAGCGTTTACTTCAACAGATTTTGAGACTTATTGCCAAGATGAAGGTATCGAACATGTGAAAATAACAACAGGCATTCCTCGTGGTAACGGACAAGTGGAAATAATGCATAAGATCCTTATACCGATACTAGCAAAACTTGCGATAGAAGATCCTACTAAGTGGTACAAATTTGTTCCAGCAGTACAGCGTACCATTAATTCTACAGTTTCTCGAAGCACTCAGAAGACACCCTTTCAACTTTTAACCGGAGTGAAAATGAAAACAAAAGAGGACTCACAAATTCTGCAAATGTTGGAGGAAGAGCACATAGAATCATTTATCCAAGATAGAGAGAACATTCGAGAAGAAGCTAAAAAGAATATTTTGAAAATCCAAGAAGAGAACCGCAGGCAATACAATAAACGAAGAAAGAAAGCCAACGAATATCGAGAAGGAGACTTAGTTGCAATCCAAAGAACTCAGTTTGGATCTGGTCTCAAATTAAGACCAAAGTTCTTCGGTCCATACAAAATCACAAAAGTGAAGAAGAATGACCGATACGATGTGCTGAAAGTGGGGAATCATGATGGACCAATAAACACTTCATCTTCAGCTGACCACATGAAACCGTGGTCAGTTAATTAAAAAAATGTTTTATATTTTTATACTTTGCTTTCTCGTTTTTTTTCTTTTTTTTCAGGTAACTGTGTCTGAAAGCTGTTGAAAAATGCGGACATTTTACTGCAGGATGGCCGAATTATGTAGAGCTGTTGTTTCAATACCATAGTGCAATAGCTGAGAACATTGCATCATCCTTTTTGTCATTGAGAGGCGCCAGCGAGACCTGACGGGGAAGTCCCGATGGGAAACTCCCGAATCTCTCTGAACTTAATCCATAGAACATTTTAATATCTTATTCACATGCGATTCGGAGACCACTGCGTGAAGGCAGCCCTCCCGTATCATGTCACTCAGTGTTAAATATCTATTTCCTTTTATTTCTATTAAATGTTAAGTTTATATGTCATATCATCGTCGTTATTTTACCCTTATGCTGCACAAACCTCTACATATATATATATATTATAAGTATATAGAACCCCTACAATAATTTAAAAATATAGAGAAAACATAAAAAATATGAAAGATAAATGAAAAGAGAAGAAGAAAAATTATTAAAATAAAATAAAATAATTTATAAAAAATTTTAAAAATATAAATAAAAAAGCCGGAAAAAAAAGATATAATCTCTTCATCAGCTCGCACGATTATATCCACAAAAAGGAGTGCTTTCTATTATTGTATCAATATAGCCAAAGCAAAATTTATCAATACAATAGTGTGAACACTCAATTGAAACAAAATAGAACACATTAAGTAAAAATTAAAAAATATATCTCGTAAACACAGAAAATAAAATTTAAAGAAAAAAACAGAACAAGACACAATACGAAATTTATAAAGCGAATAGCGAATTCAAATGAATTTACATGTACGGGAATCTTTTAAGAGTGATTCAAAATATTTTTGTCATACGCTTGCCAAATTATAAAATATGAAAACAGAAGCGCAAATGGAGCTAAAATAGTAAATAGAGGGATTTTGTTTTATGACGTGTTCAGGTTGCAGTACTGAATCGCATTAGATTTGTTAGTTGCTAAGGATTGGGCCGAAAATGGATGTACGTAATGTAATATTATATTGGACGATTTAAAGATGTTTGTTACGTTTATTTAATAAGGTTAATATTTAATTATACATTGTAGTTTATTTGGACCATTTAAAGATGTTTATCAGTTTTATTTAATAAGGTTGATATTTAATAATACATTGTAGTTAACATACGTTGATAATTAACATTTATTCAACGCAAAGAATCTAGTGGGCAAAAATCGGCGCAGAACGAGCAAATAATGTTTTTCTCTCTTTTTCAGGGGGGGGGGGTGTATTCTGATTATTTATTAAAATTCTTTTTTTTTTTGAAATCCTGTTGTTACGAACATAAAGCAGAGTTTCCCCATAACTTTTTGAGAATTACTTATTGAAGCTGCATAAAAAAAGGCATTTGGAAATTTATTCATTTAGAAAATGTAAAAAAAATAAATAAATAAAAAAATAAAAAAGTCATAAAAAAATAATATGGAGGAAATATTTTTATCCGTAAATGAATCTTTTAAGAATTAATTATCAACAAACAAATATTAATTCAACATTCGTTTAGCACACCTCAGTTCAATCAAAATTGTGATTTAGTTGTCAAAGAAATAAAAATTTTCATTTTATTAGAATAAAATGATCTTTAAAACTTTCCAAAATGCAAACTAGTGTTTATGAAATAAATTTGCCTACAATATTTTTTGAGCATTCTAACGAAGTATTTCAATAAATAAAAGAGCAAAGGCAAATCCTGTTATTGGAATCCAAGTTATTCACTGAAACTTAATAAAATGTAAACTTAAGTATATAAAATAAAATGGCGAGCGAAAATATTTTCTGCATTCCTACTAAACTTGAAAGAAACAAGCAAGACAATTAAGAAATTAGCATTTTTCTTCTTGGCACAGTACTGAGGGGAGGAGAAAGTACTAGAGGAATGATATTTTATCTTCAATCGTTCGCCTTCTAAAGTGACACTAAGGGATCATGAAAGCTCCCCTCTCTAACGATATGATGGAGTGGGCTTGAGATAGAGAAGAGGAAGAAAAGATATATATATATGGAGGTAGGGAGGTATAGGAGACTTACTTGCTTCCTGTCCGGAAGCGACAACGTCCGGATGGCGACCATAACAAAATATGGATATTGTTTTCTTTTTTTTTTCTTTTTTGTAGAAAATAGAATGTATTATCTAAAAGCGATTTTGGTAAAGCATAGCAGATCCTACGTTTTGTTTCGAAATATTTCCATACTGTCAATATGTTCGATGGCACTGATAGAAATTTCTCAGAAAAATGGTTTAAGAAAATATTAGATTGTTATGTTACCATATACAAACAAAACAGTCAAATTACCATAAGTAAGATTATATGCAATCAGTTAACAGTGAGAAAAACAGTTTATAAACAGCTTTCACGCAATACGGTTAAACAACCAGAATTTTATAGCACTCACTAGGCTCACATAATGAAGCCACATATCATAGCCGAGAGCGCTAATCACTCAATCTCAAGACCTACTAAACGGGGGTTCGAATCTCAGTGTTGACACCGCAAAATTTTCTCCATTCCCTTCAACACGTGAAAAGTTGTCAGCTTCCTGGACTCTCTAATTTGTGACCTTGGACTATTAGAGTACGATACTCTCATTCACGCATAGATTGTAGCATCAAAAATCTGCTTCTTTATTTGCGGTTTTGAAACCAGGCTGAGTTGCAAATAATTAAAAACCGTATAATTTTGTATTCATGGTTTTTTACCCATATAAACGGTTTCAAAAGGTAAAAAAAGTTAGTTAAAGTAAATTGAACAGTTAAGTAGATGGACATACTTCTGCTGATTATTTTACCATAATTTTAGATTGGAAATTCCCACAGTGTGGGAGTTAAAAGTGTCGTTTCCTCAAAAGCTCTAATAGAATAGTTTTTTTTTTTTTTTTAAATAAGTTTCTGTGTCAATGATTTTTCTTTATTTTCCGGAAAAAATTTTGGAATTCAGTGCTGAATTCCGAATTGCCATGTAGCTAAAAATAAATAATTTTAATAGCTTTTTTTTTAATTTTTAAACAGCTAACTACAACAAATCGAATCTCACAATTACATGGAAAAAACAATTTTACAAAAACATCCCCGCTGTTTTTGTGTTATTTCCTTAAGCGAAGAAATTATAAACATCTTAAAAAGGATTTTTAAATATATATATATATATATATATATATATATATATATATATATATATATATATATATATATATATACTGAAAGAGCCATTACATTATGACCACCCTGGCAATAACATGTAGGATCACCTTTAGCCCTCAAAACTGCTATCACTCGCCGTGGCATTGATTCCACAAGGTGCTGATAGGTAGTCTGAGGTATCTGGTACCAAGCGCTCTCCAGCTGGTCCTGCAATTCCCTCACATTGCGATGGGTTAGCGTGGCAGCACGAATTTGGTTTTAAAAGTAGGACTACAAGTGCTCTATTGGATTAAGGTCAGGTGAATTGGGGGGCCAAGACAAGACTTAAAAGTCAATGGAATGTTCCTCGATCCAATCCATGACGATTCGACCCTTATGACATGGTGCATTATCCTGTTGGTAAATACCATCCCTCGCAGGAAAAACTGTTACTATGAATGGGTGAACCTGGTTAGCAACTATGTTCAAGTAGCTTACAGACGTCAAGGATTGTTATATGAAGATTATGGGTCCTAATGTGCCCCATGAGCATCTGCTCCTGGGCGAGCCCATTGTTATACACGGAGGGCGGTCATAATGTAATGGCTCTTCGGTATATATAAATAAGGCTCCAAAATTTCGTGATCAAAGACATTGGGGCAATGTTGTCAGCATTGCGCTCCTGCCTATTATACTTGACGCCTCTGACGAGCAGGTACCCATATGTTATGAAGCTGCGTGGGCTTCAAACCACTATCGGGAATCGAACAGCAGTTCTTCACAATTACAATCCAGTTTCTTAACTACTGAGCCATAGCGGTAAAATAAGTAAATAACAGATCTCGAAAGGTTTTGACATTTATTAAACTTCTCATTATCTCTCATTTTTTTTCTTTTTAAATCACTAGTTCCTATTGTACCTATAACACCAATTAAAATAAAAAATATTTATTAATTGTGAATGTGACTTGCATAATTAGCGCGTTATCAAACCAACCAGTTATGTCTCACCAAATCCGTTAAGAAAGACACTTTATAGTAAATTTGGAAAGGTTTTTACGGTAATTATTCTTGAAACTAAAAATAGTTCACTTCTGAGTAATTCAACGCAAATCAGTATATCGATATTTTAACTTATTGTTGAAGAAGGTGCAAATTAAAATAACTACAAAGTGTGTCCCTCCATTAAGTTTTTGTTTACTTGCAAAAAGATATCACGGATATTCCTTTTTTTTTTAAAAATAGACTTACCAGTTATCACTCAAGGCATATTAATGTTAAATTAACGTGTCAGACACAGAATTAACGTGTCAGGAAAATCTCTCTAAATTTGTGAGGAGAACGCTATAAGTTTGTTAAAACGAACTACTCTTGCTGATGAAAAATAGTTCAATTTTAAATAAATCGGATGCAAATCAGGTGATCAATATTTTCACTTAATGCGAAGAACGGATAATCGTGTTAGGATTGAGTGTAAATTATGTTAATCGCAAATCTCGACAGATTTCGTAATTACTCCTTCATCCATCAAAGCACCCCTTCTCTTTTCAAAATAGCAATATCACTGGTGAATGAAGAGAAATGGGAAAAATCTCCTCTACGGTCAACCTCCCAATTTATTAGAAAAGCGGGAAAGAAGCCATCTCATATAACTCCATTTATTCATTAACTTGTGTTCTTTTGTCATTGCACTGGATTCGTGTTTGAGAGGTAGAATGTATAGATCAATTAAGGTTTCTTTTACTTCAGAAGATTGTAAGAAGAAAGTGTTCTTATTTAAAGTGGTAGATTAAAGAGTATTATCAGTTTAGCGAATTAAATTTTTTTCTTCTTAAGTAAATGCTTTTAAGTGGCAGGTTTTGAAACGTGAAATCTCTCGCTCTTTAGATACCTCGTTTATTCACACCTTTATTATTTTATTCACTGCTACTTTATTTATTTTTTTTTGTATTGTCTGTCTTTTATATGGTACTTTAATATACGAGTGGTAAAAATATTGAATAAAATATTTAAAAAAATATATGTTTTATATTTATTGAACTGTTTTCATTAAAAAATCAAAGTTCTCCATATTAACTTTTGCTCTAATTTTCGGACTTTCACGTACTAAAACTCTCTCTTTCTGATTTGAGAGGGTGGTTTTAAATATGCTATTTAATTAGCGCAGACAATATTTAAAGTTACGAAAACAGACACAAAATCGTACTTTCTCTGAATAAACATATTCCACAGACTCAGGTTTTTTGATACCAAAAATATAAGGCACAATCTGGAAAATAGGGTCCTCATAGTTTGGTCAGGATAGTGATTCAAAGTTTGTACCCCTTAATGTTAATTTTACTTGTTGCGTATCTCTAATTTTTGCACGCAGTTATAAAATTCGTTATATCCTAAGATAATTCCATGCAAAAAATAAATTTTAGTAATTATTTATTATCCATTATAATTTCATTCAATAATAGTTAAAGGCACTTTGTTATACAATTTCTACATCATTTCAAAAAATGTTATTTTATAAAACAGAATGCAAGCAAAATCGGTTGGATTCGAATTGATATTTCGAATTTTAAATATACATTTTAAAAATGCGATTTCTCAGTAACTATTCAATTGATTTCGCTTAAATTTTGTATTTTTCATACTTTAAAATTATGTAAAAAAATTATACCTTACAATTCTAAACTTTCTCGACTATTATTCTATATATATGTAAATGTGTGTTTGTTTGTTTGTACTCTATAGACTCCTAATCATCCGACAGAAAGCTGTGAAACTTGGCATACAGATAGTTCAAAGCACGAGAAAGGTTTCTGTCGAAATTAGAACACTCTGCGACAAACCGTTCCAGCGGTATCAGCAGAAATCGAAATGGAATTTTCTGATTGGTTAAAAGTTAGCCATTGCTTTAAATTTTGCTATAAACGATTCAGTTTTCAAATACCTTGAAGATAACAGCAGTGATATTTTCTATCTTATAGCTCTATTCTTTTAGAAAAGTAAATTACATATACTTTAATATTTAATTTTAATTCGCGCAAGTTTCTTTATGTCAGGTGAGCACAAGCACGTAAAATCAACGAGAATAGATTTCTTAATTATTGGTCGTATCACGGATTTAGTATTGTGAAAACTGTTTAATAAATATCAAGGCAAACGCAAATTTCATACAAAAAATATCAAAATAACATTTAATTGGTAATGTAATATGACGTAATGTAATATTTGCTAGATTGTTTTTATTATTGTTATAATTTGTATTATTCACGTGATATCAAATTCTGTATTTTTCCTACTTTACAATGACTGAAGATGGCAACTTCTACTATTTTTTAAGGATGTAATACGTTTGTACGCTGTTTTTTAAAATATCAAAAAACTTTTGCAATTAAATAATACGAGAATAAATTATTAATACGTGAAAATTATTAATATTTTTTGGAAATACGTTTTATTTGACCCCTCAATTATGCCACCAAAGCGAAGTGCCATTGGTCGATCTACAAATCAAGCAAAAAGGAGAAGAGAAGAACGAGCTTCAGAAACAAGTGAGCAGATACAAGCTAGGCAAGAAAGAGAACGAGATCACACTGCTCTTGCTCGATCATTAGAAACAAGTGAGCAGAGACAAGCTAGGCAAGAAAGAGAGCCAGATCACACTGTTCTTGCTCGATCATTAGAAACAAGTGAGCAGAGACAAGCTAGGCAAGAAAGAGAGCGAGTTCACATTGCTCTAGCTCGATCATTAGAAACGAGTGAACAGAGGCAAGCAAGGCAGCAAAGGAATCGAATTCGCGGGACACAGACAAGACGACCGATACATACTGATTTGAATTTGTGTGGTTTCAATTACAATCCCCTTTACAATTACAGTCTTCATCCAAGTGTAATTATTGGAAAAATGGATAAAAAGTGTACGTACTGTGGTGCTCAAAAATTTAAAAATGAAACACCATGTATGTGCTGTGCAGGTGGAAAAGTATAGTTACCAAACTTGCGTTCACCATCTGAACCATTACTAACTTTAGTATCAGGTAAAAATCAGGTAATCAGAATCAGGTAAATGCTGATCACAAATATCTTCAGATATATTTTATGGGAAATACTGACGAACAAATCAACAGACTGTGTCAACTGAATATGAGTACTAAACGAGAGATTGTCGCTGAATTACAAAATGTGTTTGAGCAACATAATGAATTAGATTATTTAAAACCGCCATTGAACAAATGCCATCTTACGATTACAAAGTAATAATAAAAGCAGATAAAACACCTATTGGTCAACATCGAAGACAATTCAACGCACCAACGATTGATGAAGTTGCAATTGTCATAGTTGTTGAAGAATTTACTTCTCGCGACATAATTCTTTATCGTAGAAATGGGGAAGTCCAGAAAGTATCAGAAACGCATCGTTCTTATGATGCATTACAATATCCCATTCTATTTTGGCAAGGAGAGGATGGATATAATTTTAATATTAATATGAGAAATCCTACAACTAATGAGGACATTAACAAAAAAGTCAGTGCTATGCATTATTATGCATATCGAATGATGATTCGTGACAATGCTGATAAAAATATATTGAAATGCAGACAATTATTTCATCAATACATTGTTGACATGTATGCAAAAATAGAAAGTGAAAGACTCCTCTACATACGACTAAATCAAGTCAAATTACGTTCTGAAGAGTACATCCATTTACGTGATGCAGTTGTAAATGATGGTAATCTCAGTGAATTTGGAAAAATGGTCATTTTACCATCCACATATACAGGCAGCATGCATGAATATGCACAAGATGCAATGACGTATGTTCGTGCATATGGTCGTCCAGATTTTTTCATCACATTTACATGCAACCCAGCATGGGATGAAATAAAGGAGCTTTTATTAACTGGACAATCGCCATCAGATCGTCATGATATTTCTGCACGTGTATTTAAACAAAAGTTAAAATCTTTAATGGTTTTATTGTCAAACACCATGTATTTGGAGAGACGCGCTGTTGGATGTATTCCACTGAATGGCAAAAAAGAGGTTTTCCACATGAGCATATTTTAATATGGATGATGGAAAAGATAACACCAAACAGTATTGATGAAATCAACTCTGCAGAAATACCAGACACTGAAATAGATAAAGCCTTGCACGATATTGTCTCAAAAAATATGATTCATGGTCCATGTGGCTCACTAAATAATAATTCACCATGCATGCCAGATGGAAAGTGCACAAAGCGGTATCCTAGAGACTTACTTGCTGAAACTATTACAGGCAATGATGGATATCCACTCTATCGACGACGATCTACCGAAGATGGTGGAAAATCCATTAAACTAAAAGTACTCAACAATACTATAGATGTTGATAATCGTTGGGTAGTACCATATTCTTCCAACGGTTTTTCATTTATCAGTACATCTTGAAAATGGACACCGTGTGTATGCAAGAGCAATGTCACCACCGCCAACAACATTAACTGAATTTTTCCCATTATGTAGAAATGATACTTTTGCAAGGACACTACTGTACTCTGAAGTACCAACTTATTTTACGTAGAATACGTAGTTTTCTACGGACGTTTTTACGTAGTTTTCTATTGGACTTAGTTGAAACCCCATTTGTTTTTGATGAAATGTTGATTGAGTTTAAAAGTTCCACATGATAACGCATTTTTTTTAGTCTCGAAGGGAAACGTTTTCTTTTTCCTCATTAAATTATTTGTAAATAATCATAGTTGAAGATAGGTACAATCACGATTATCTTATTATCCCATAATACCAAACCTTTTCTAGATTTTACAAATTTGTTAACATTTTTATTTTTTGAGATAACACTGAAATATTTTTTTTAATTTTGAAAATTAACTGATCCGTTACACCAGGTATGATAGCATGCATTAGATAGGTGCATTAGATATGATAATAATGAACATAATTATAATTGTTATATTCTTATTTTAATTTTTTTTTAAAAAATGGCCACGTATTAGAAAACTCCAACCAAATATAATTACTAAACAATATGGTTTTTGTCCAACAACTATGGTAATACTGAAAAACAAAATAATGCTATTACAATAGGAAAATTTACAATAATGAAAATATTATTAAAAAAAAACATTGTTGCAAAAAATTGTTTATCGTGTTCTGTGTCGGACATAAACTTCTCTTGACAAAAATTTGTTGCTACAGGTTTGATAAACTTAGAACTAACTCTCCGAAAACCAGATTATTTTTTATTAGTCTATAGGCAAGGGGAATTGCGAGTCTAACTCAAAAATCCGAAAAATTTCTTGAGTAAAATCATTAATGACGCATTTCAAAACATTATATTCTAAATAAATTATATGCAGCATAATTTAAATGAATAATTATGTAGAATTTTACTCTATCTCTAATCACATTTATTATTCTACCAAAAAAATATTTACAAATGAAATAGATACCAAGTATAAATTCTTGTTCTAATATTTCTAAATAAAATATACAAGAATTTTATACATAAATGTGATCGATGATTTCTTAAAACTTCTGGAACTTGGATTTCCGGAAACTTCCAGATAGCGGTTAGCGAAAAATCCGGAAATCCGGAATTTTTTCCGGAGCACAATCATCTATCTATCCATAGCTTTAATTAACTAAATAAGTTTCATTAAGATGGAAATTAATTAATTTTCTCATTTTTCTCAATAGTGTCATCTTCCAGAAATATATTCCACAATAAGAAATTCTGTTATCTAATCATGTTACCAAATTCCATTGAAGAATTCTTTACTTGGTTTCATACTCTTTTCTTTTGCTCGATCCTTTGTGGTACAAACTATTCAGGTTTGCAAATTAAATTTCTCAGTGGGCTTCCTATTTCAGTTGTTTCTGAAATTACTTCACATCTTCCGTTATAGCATGCCATTTTGCATTTTTCGACACTTCTGCTCTTTTCGAACATTACGGTCTCAAACTAGGATATATATATATATATATATATATATATATATATAAAGTTCAAAATGAAGATAAAACAAAGGAAAATTACAAACTAATGAAAAAAAGTGGAAAAAAGAAAATTAATGAAAATAACAATAACTGGGAGACAGAAAATAAAAAGGATAAAATTCTTTAAAAAAATAATTTTTTTAAAAATCCGGAGGAAAAAAAAATATATATAATCTTTTTCATCAGCACACACGGTTATATCTGCAAAAAAGAGTGCTTTCTAATATTGTATTAATATAGCCAAAGCAAAATATATCAATACAATAGTGTGAGGAGCACTCAAAAATTTTTTACAAAAATTACAACAAATAAAATAAAACACAATGAGTAAAAATAACACGTAAAAACCGAAAATTAAATAAAAGAAAAAATTAGAATATAACATAAAACATAATCTATAAAGCGAGTAGCGAAATCAAATGAACTTACATGAACGGGAAATTTTTCAAGAATGATTTAAAATATTTTCGTAACAAGACTGCCAGATTGCAAATTATGAAAAAAAAAAACATATATATATATATATAATATATATATATATATATATATATATATATATATATATATATATATATATATATATATATATATATATATATATATATATATATATATATATATATATATAATATATATATAATATATATATATATAATATATATATATATAATATATATAATATATATAATATATATATATATAATATATATAATATATATAATATATATAATATATATAATATATATATATATATATATATATATATATATATATATATATATATATATATATATATATATATATATATATATTTATATATATATATATATATATATATATATATATATATATATTTATATATATATATATATATATATATATATATATATATATTATACATATATATATATATATATATATATATATATATATTATACATATATATATATATATATATATATATATATATATATATATATATATATATATATATATATATATATATATATATATTTATATTTACGAAAAATTATTTGTAGCTTTTTTTTCATTACTTTCTGTTTACAAAATTATTTTTATAATAGATTGTTGCTTTTGTCATACAGATTCCATTAAATAGGGTGAGATGAGTTAAGTGTATTTAAAACTAACTAATAACATTTTTGAAAGATCCTAACTCGTAGTTCTGTTGACAGTGCATTTAATTCATTAAGTTTTCACGAGATTAAATTTTTCAATTTTATTTAATTATGTGAACAGTTTTTAATATATGTTACCGGCAAAGTATGAAATGCCGACATTCTATAGAATGCTTAGGCATTGTATATAATGCCGGATGTTTTTAGACAAAATTTGAAATAGGAGAAGTATTACATACTTTCCCTGGGCATTGTATATAATACCTAGGCATTCTATAAAATGACAAATGCTATTTAGGCAAAGTATGAAAAAAACGTCTTGGTGAGGTTATAATGTAAGTGATGTGCATGTTATGTTACTGTGAATGACCGAAATCAGTGGTTGTTGACTTTCACCGGTGAATGTTGACAATCACATAGTCGCTTTGGTGAATGTCCGAAATATTTATTACATCCCATTTGATATTAATTTATTCGTGGATATAATTACATTTATTCGATATTTTAATACTTACTGACGATAGATTAGAAGAAACATCAGTGTTTGGAGTATCGGACAAATATATACCGGGAAATGGCACTTGAACTTAAAAAAACATCAGTGTAGGATATATCGGGCAGTGGCACTTGACTAGACCTAGTATGACTAGACCTTTGGTAAATGTCTGAAATATATACTAGGTCTAGTTAAGTGCCATTTCCCTGTATACATTTTCCCGGTATATCCTACACTGATGCATTTTAAGGTTTAGTGCCACTGCCCGGTATACATTTACCCGGTATACCGTACACTGATGTTTTTTTAAGGTCAAGTGCCACTGCCCGGTATACATTTATTCAAAATGTGTAAAGAAAAATAAAAAATTGTGCTAAACATAATTTATGCCTTTCTCTTTAAAGGAAACAAAATTTTCAAATGACGTTTTGAATTTGTAATTTTTGAATAACATTTTGACGAATCAGAGATGTACTTTATACTTTCCCGGTTTCTCATTTGGCATTCTATAGAATGCCTAGGAAATGTGTGAAATATAAATCGTTTCATACTTGACCGGCTAGTTTTAAGCATTATATATAATGCCAAAGCATTCTATAGAATGCCGGATTTCAAATTTTGCATTTAACATATACATACAATATGAACTGAGAAATTACAATAACTGTTAAAAAAGAAAAATTTAAAGGATGAAATAATAAACTCACAACTTTTAAATGTCCTTTTTTTTCCAAACTAGTGTACTATCCTTTTTTAAAAGAAATTTGCCCTCGAGCATTTATATTTCAGTTTTAATTACAAAATTAAATACTAATATGTTGTCTTTTTTTAATCGATTGTATGTAATACTTTATAAAATGCATAACTTGCATATATGAGTCTAGAAAAGTAAATCTGTTACACTTAAATAGCTTTTCAGTTAATATTTTTAAATTATTAATTAAAATTTCTAAAACTAGAACATTCCAGTTCCAGAAAAAGAGCTCTCAAAAAATACTCCACATAGAATCCCACATTAATTTCGTGTTAAAACTTATATACTCTTAATAACTCAACTGCAGCAATTTTGTCTTCTTACATTAAAAGTATTTAGTTGTTTTTTCACAATACAATTGGCTCTTAAACTTGTAAGAAAAAGCGAAAAAGTTCAGAATCTAATATTTAGTTTTCTAAAAAAATTGTATTATTTTATAACTAATTTTATAAATAATAGATCAATCAATCAATACCAATAATCTAAATAACCAAATGAATTAATAATCAAATTATTAGTTATTTGATCATTAGTTATCAATTGATAACTAATAATTATAATAATATAACTTCATAGAAGCACAAAAAATTAACAAAGTTTTTGCCGTTAATGTTTAAAACAGGCCTGGAATTGTATTGTATTTTTTTCAGTTGCCTTAATTTAAATGTTAGGCTTGAAAAAGATTATAATAATATGTAACAAAAAAACTGTATTTGTTAGATAAATTTACTACAACTAAGACTGCAACTTTACAGTAGGTGAATTGCTTGAATAAATAATGCAATGACTTTTAATAGTAAAATATTTTTGACTTAGATTTCCTAATAGTTAGTTCTTTTCAGGCTATAGATATTTTAAATGTAAATGTTTAAGTCTACAGAAACCCACTTAAAAACAAAAACCTCCACAGAAGTTCAAGAGAATACGGACAAGCTTTCTTAACCCACTGGCAGTTAAGGAAATGGGCGAAATTGGGAGAATGTTTCTCCCCTACACACAGTTCCCCTATCCATTAACATGGGAAAACCGGTTTTGCTATGCAGTGAAGACTGCAGGTTAAAATAAGACTTTCTACGTGCAGAACCGTCAGTGGGTTAAAAGTAAAAAGCCTTTATAAAAACTGCTGCTTAGGTTCAGGTAAAGAAAATTCTTCATAAAGCATTTGAGAAAAATTCTTTCTATAACTTTTTATGAAGGTAAATTATTTGTAAAAATAACTTTCAAAGCTGCAGTTTTTATGTAGTTAATCACTACCTGAACGTAAGCTGCAGCTTTCATAAAAAATAAAAAATTTTGCATAAAGGGAAACTCTTAAGCTTTTGTAAAATTTTTTTCAAAGGTTTTTGTATAGAATATTTTACTTTGGATAAACGATTGAAAGAAAATAGTTGTCAATTTCTCGGAATCTACCATAAAGCATCGTTTCATCAATTGAACGGCAATATGCTTGTGGAGTAAAGAAAAACAATGCCATCAAATTAATAAAATAAAACAAGAATAGTATTCGGTGGTAATGTCTGCTTCACATATTATCAACAGCAATTTTAAGTATTCTAGATTTCGGCCCACAAGGTGGCTGCTCACGGTTCTTAAATACACGTAACGTGTGTTTTGTAATTCGATTTGCGTCAACAATTAAGTTGACATTACGTAAATAATTTTGCAGGGCGAATTGTTTTACCATTCAGTACAAGATATTCGTAAATACATAAAGCAATTGCTTATATAAAAATATAATTGGTTTCTATCCTATTTAGTTAAAATTTTTAACTAAAATGGTAAGAAATTTAATTCTTGCCAGCTTCAGACAGTTTAATTGAAAAACAATATCCAATAATTTGAGTCTTGTAGATGCTATTTCATGATCACAATGCGAAGAAATACATTGTAAAATGAGCTAACTATTAAAATTTATCATATTTTGTGTAATAATTTAAAATTTATTTAAAAAATTATGAATTAAAGTTTTATTATATTTTTTATACTTATAAGTTTATTTCTTACCAAATTATATATTTCTAAATAAAGCTTACATTTTCTGACATGACTCAAATCTCCGTTTTAAGGAAGTTGTGCAAAACAATTAGTAAAATATTTCTCAAGTACGTGTGTTTGAATTTACTTCGTTAATTATAATTTGAAGATAAATTCTTAAAAATAATTAAATGAAATAAATAAAATTAAATAATTTTAATAATAATGTATTTATTTAGTTTCCTGTAAGTCATATTAATTTAAATTTATTTATTCAGATGGAACATGAATAGAGATTAAATAAAATTTTCAATGCGAGAGAACTGTCGTATAATTTATGGCATGTCCTTAACTATAAAAAATATAATGTATAATAGATACCATTTAGTAAAAAACTTTTGAGTAAAAAAGTAAAAGAACACACAAAGCACAAATTCTTAACTAATAAAACCCACAGAATTAAAATAGTGTCGAAAGTTGGCTACAGTTACTTTCGAAGAAAGTTTTTCATTTTGTTCTTGGCAACAGAGAACACATGCTGGTGAAAAGTCTTTAAAGACAGTTAGTAAAGATTTTTATCCAACTCCATTTTAATTCAAAGAACCAAGTTTGTGTCAGATTCTTTTAATGAAGAACTTTAAAATGTATTTTGGTTCCTCCTGAATCTGCGTCTCAAGTGTTTCAACTTCAGGATTCTTACAATGACGGAGACTTAATTAAAAATTTTAAATCTTTTACTATTTTTAAGACGTTTGCGTTCATGAGGTATGATGTTTCACCGACTTTTCAGTTAAATGATTAAGATTTTTAATTTATTTCAACAGAATTCATTACTTACTAAAATGGAGTGTTCACAAAAATCTCATCATTATAGTCTGACAGGGTAATATGCTTAGAAAAGGGAATACTTGCGTATTGGAAAAATAAAGTTTGAAGCAATTGAAAATAAATTATGAACTTAAATAACAAACATTATAGAATTTAGCGGAAAGTGGTAGGGACAGTACTTTTAGTTAAAAATTCAAAATATTCTTTTTTTATATTTGTTACAATCAATTTACGTAATGAACAACTAAATAAAAGGTAATTAATACACTCATTCTTAAATTATGGTAAAATAACAGGTCGCAGTCTGTCCACCCGATTAACCGTAAAGTTACAGTAAAAAACCTTCTTCACCTTTACGGTTTTGAAACTGCTTACTACTAGCATGGTTATAATACTATAAATACAAAACTATACGATTTTTTTAACTATTTACTACTAGCATGGTTTAAAACCGTAAAAAAGAAATTAAGCTTTTTGTTAGGGCATGGGTATTGGGATGTATAGTATACTGGTAACTCTTAATGTTTTAGTGTCAACGCTGAGACTCGAACTCCTGTTCTGTCGTCCATGAGACGGGTTATAATGTGTACGCAGTTGAAAGAAACTAAGTGGTTTTATTAGTTGGACTTAGATGGTGCGATATCATTCTGCTTGTTTAAATTTATATATAACCCTTTTAACATATATACTACTAACAGTGTACATTTATGTCATGGACGCAATTGTAAAATGAGTTTTCTTATTAAGAAGCCTCATCGAAAAATAATAATATTTAAACAAAAATCTTATTTCGGCACATTTCTACGTTTATATTTGTTACTAACAGTTTATATCATTAGGGACTAACTAGAAATATTGATATAATTACATCAAGAATGCTTTAGTAAAACGAATTTTCCTTACAAACTTCATTTTTCCAAAACTTTCAAGCAATATATATATTTATATATATACTTCGACGCATTTCTATTAGCAAACAGTTTACGTAATTCATGACTAAACTGGCGCATTTTTGTGCAGTTGCTTGGACTTTCTACACTATGTGTTAGTTGCAAGGGACGTTTTTCAACAGTTAGGTAAAGCTTCACACCTAGGAAGCGAGTAGAAAGCGAGAGCAATACGGATTTCATTTGGTTTTGCGTGCGCAAAGTTGAAGCAAGCACTACAGTAAGAAAATTTGCGTCAGCCAAAAAAAATCAGTTCAGGCATCCGTCTAAATGTGTTCGGATTTCTATATTAAATAGACTATTTAAAGGATTTTTAATGTTATTGTTTCCAAGTATGAGGGTTGTTTTCTAGATTCCATTAAAGAAGCGGTTGCATGCAGCCATTGTAATGCAAATGCTGTTTAGTTCCACCAAAAGTTCTCCACTAAGGCAAAATTTCTCCCAATACTTGATCAAGGAATTCCCTTGTCTTCTAAATTGGTAAAAAAATTACAAGACTACGGAGTTGAACATTAGTAGTCGTAAACTAAAAATTGGGTTGGCTGATCAACGACGGTTATAAAACAAAATATCTGGACTCGAATCCTGGTCACGGCAATGAATTTTGAGCCGTGGAGCAGGGCCTTCGCTTTCCAATGAGGAGAATCAGGTTCAAATCCAAGCGATGGCTGGTCAATATGAATTCCCCATCCGGCTCGCACCGTTAACAGTTCCGACGTAAAAATGTCCTCAGTGGTAAACAGATCATGGGTAAGAGTTCCCTTACCACCAAGCTAACCATGAGACGTTTTCATAGTTATCCTTTCCATGTAATGCAAATACGGGTTAGTTCCATTAAAAAGTCCTCCACTAAGGCGAATTTCCTCCAATACTTGATCCAGGAATTCCCTTGTCTTCTAGATTGGGTTCAAAATTACAAGGTTATGGAATAGAACATTGGTTGTCGTAAACCCAAAACTGTGTCAGCTATTCAACGACGGTTATATAGTAAAATAGTGAACGAAATTTAAAATTTCTAAACTCTCAGAAACATCAGTCCAATGTCAAATCCCGTAATCGGTACCTTCAACTATACTATAGGGCAATTCAAAATGAATGTAGCAATTCACAAACGGCTATAACTATTTAATGAAAACGAATTTGTGGATAAAATTTACACAGAATGTAGAAGGAACTTCAAAATTTTGTATTCCATGTACCACATATTTTCTACGTGACTTGGTCACACGAGCACCAACTAGGCGGTAGTCCATTTTACACCATACAATCTGAAGCATTTGTGCTGTCACTGACTATTGCAGTCCGTCCCTTTGCACAAACATCCAATTTCATCAAGCATCATATGCCACCTGCGTTTGTTGTTTCCATTTGGAGGTTCTTGATTGTAACGTTGACGAAATCTTTTCTGGACTGTGATAACAGAATGACAATCGTTAAATTCTAACACGCAGAAAACTTTCTGCATTTCGGGACTCGCCATTTTCACCCATGAATTCACACATGCGCAGGATTCCGCTTCACTGCACCTGCGTCTTACGTAAAGAAATTTTGATTCTTTCATCTACATTCTTTGTTAATCTTATAGATAAGTTGTTTTTTATTAAATAGTTATAGCTGTTTGCAATCGAAATATTCATTTTGAATTATCCTGTATAATTCAAGCTTGCAACCCCTTTAAAGGTTATCTTTGATCCAGTCAAACCACATTAAAATAAAGTTATGGTTCAGCATGCTCCGAAATTTTATATGGGTAAACTCTAAGAAATCAAGTTGTTTAAATCATTTTATATAATAACAATTTTAATGTTAAGACTCTTAGAAGACAGTCTTCAAAAATAGCAAAAGTTTCATTTTTTTCTACCAAAACATTAGATTTTATGTGATAAGAACTTATGTGTACGGTTTCGAAAATAAATGATAAATTCATATGACTAACATAAAGCAGTACCACGATATTATAAAACTGAGGGAATTTCTTTTCTCGCGTTAGCAATTAAAGACTGAAAATTGAAACTTAAGTTAAAAATAAAAATATAAGGAAGTTAAGAGTCGTAATTTAAAAAAAAAAAAAAAAAAAAAAATATTAAAAAAAACTTTTATATTTTTCCAATTATAGATGTCTTTTCATTGAATCACATTTACTTAGAAAAACCAATTCTTCAATTCCTTATTTTATTTAATATCTGCTGCAAGTTCATTTGTTCATTTTTAATAATTTTAAAGAAAAACTGACTTTCAATTTGAATATGTAATAACGTTGAAAGATTTTGCTCAAATTGTAATCAAATTTAAATCTAAAGGTATGTTTTAATGATTTTTCCTTAAGTTTAGTTTAGTTTCGTTAAAATGTTAAACTTTTTATGAGTTAATCATAGAATAAATGATTTAAAACCATTGTCACTAAACCTTTACATTAAAAATTGTATACACGCATAAAAAAAATTCTGGTGAAAGAGCCCTATACTTACAATATTCAACAAAATCTGCTCGGCTCGGAATCCATGTCCAGAAAAAGAGATGCCCACTTAAAATTTTAAAACAAATAAACTTTTTCGTGTTACAAATATTGATTAAAATCAAGTTAGTAGTATATAATTTTTATCATTAATATTATATTTCTATACTATAAAAGTTTCATAAAAATTTAAATTTATAACTAAGTATATAATCAAATTCTAAATGCAGAAAGCTAACAGAAATCAAGTTTTTTTTAACTATTTTAAAACAAACAGAACTAAATTAAAATTCCAAGATAATCCTTTTTTCTTTTAAAACATTTAAACTTTCTTTCTCGAAGTTTAAACTAACTTTTACGACTTGCGACGTGGTTGCCAGCTAGCAAATAGAAAAAAAAACTTCTTTTGAGAATACAAAATGGCAAATTATCGTTTTAGGAAAACCTCCACGTCTCATGCAAACGGGATCCCCGTTTATAAGATTGTCGGGATCTTTTTATCTTCCTTCTTTTTTTGCACAAAAAAAGTTTCTATAAGAGGCTGTGTTTTAAAATCTTTTTCCTGATATACTACTGCATTATTAAAAAGAAGTCCGTAAATTTATTTCCCTAAACAATATTGTTCATAAATTTACAAATAGCCATCAATATCTGAGGATTTGTTGTTTGAACATTATTTGTTGTCATAGATCGGTTTGAACACATTTTATTTAAGTTACATCAAATAATTGTGCAGAATGAGTACATCAGAAAAAAATTCTTATGTCGAGATTAACAACTTAACTTGTGGGCTCGAGTTAATTCGAGCGCATTAAGCAGGTCAAACTGTGCACACTCGAGATAATTCGAGCGGCGTTGTATTTTATGATGCTGTAATTTTTCACACTCGAATATAATCGAGAATTGAAAATAACAATTTGAAAGCTAAGAAAAAAAATCGTTTTATTGATTTTTATCATTTACATAGGATTGTAAGCTATAACACTTATTTATTCAAGAATAAAATATAGCTTTTTTCCATGGAACAAAAGCGTAATATAGCAAAATTGTCCACCAAAAGAAAAGTTGAACCAGGAGCGGAATCAATTTTTTACATAAAAAAAAATAGATTTTTTTAGGCCAGTTTTTTTTTTTTTTTCAAAAAATCTGTACGTTAATAGGTTAAGCATTTTGGAGATTAATCATGGAGATACTAATATTAAGCTGGGTTGGCTTAAAATTTAAGAGGGCATGTATTCTTTTCCGTTTTTATTTTACAACCGTCGTTGAACAGCCGACCCAATTTTTAGTTTTACGACTACTAACGTTCAACTCCGTAGCCTTGTCATTTTGAATCCAATCCCGAACACAACGGAACTCCTGGATCGATTATTGGGAGAAATTTGCGTTCGGGGATGACTTTTTGATGGAACTAACCCGCATTTGCTTTACCACCAGAACCTCTCACGGTTAGCCTGATGACAAAGGGACTCTAACCATTGATTCATCTACCACTGAGGATATTTCATATCAGCACCGTGGGCGGTGCAAGTTGGATGCGGATTCGTATCAACCAGACATCGGTGGGATTCGAACCCAGTTCACCTCATTGCAAGATGAACACTCTATCCCCTGAACCATCAAAACTCGTGAGGGCATTTATTGCAAATAAATAAATAAATAGCAAGGTTCGAATCCTGGAGACAACAAGTAAATTTTAGGTTGTACCTATCACAGTGCCGACGTAAAATATTGGTCAATAACTGATGGATCATCGGTTTAAATTCCATTGCTGTTGGGCTAACTATAGGTGGTTTATGTGGTTTTTATTACGAAGTATAGGTTGGTTAACTTCACTTAAAAAGCCCATCGTGGAAGTGAGTTTCCCCCAATGTTTAACCCATCTGTTTTCTTTTCCTCTAGATTTTTATTATATCCGTCGTTGAACAGCCGATTCAATTCTGGGTTTACGATTACTAATGTTCAATTCAAGAGCCTTGTAATTTTGAACCAATCCAGAAGTGAAGGAAACTCCTGGATCAGTACCCCCAGAGGTATTGATTTGTAATGGGAAAATGGAGGGCTTTGCGAATCGACAGATTTAACGTGCAGCAGTCACCATTTATTACAGGGGGAGTTTTCGGTCGGACTGGGATCGAACCTACGAACTCTTGCACATGGGCCCAGTGCCCTACCAACCAGGCTATTCCGGCCTTTTCTTCTAGATTCGATTAAAAATAAGAAAAAAGAATGATAAATAAAATAAATTTGAAGATTGATGCGGCAAATCAAGTTTAAATTTGTTGTTCAATGCCAATGATAATGTAAAATTCTAGTCATAAAATTTTTTAGGTGAAGTAATAGTTTTTGTAATACTGGACTATCACTCCGTGGACTATCACTCATCACTGGACTATCACTGGACTATCACTCATACATTCGGGACTTTTTTAAGAAAAATTTGGCTCTTTTAACCCGGGTCCTGAATTTGTAATTTCGCAAAATTGAAGCAACAACGGAAATTAAAAAAAATTTGCAAAATGAATTTAAAAAAAAAAAAATAATAATAATAAAATTACTTAATGAAAAAAAGTTTCATTTTAAAGTCTATATATGTAATACTTTTCCCACATCGTGTCTCGCCTGTATCATCAAGACGAATAATTGGTTGAATAATTCAAAAGTGCAGTCATACTGCCGTAATTCAAAATAACGTGCCTAATTATATCATCTTGCAATTACGTACGTACTTAAACAATTGTGTTTAAACAAGTATGAATAAATCAATAGAGAAAGCTGTTTTTTTTTTTTTTGGAATGTTGTTTTAAAAATTTTTTTTTCACATTCATGCTCTTCTACACGTACGCGTAGTGAGTGCTTTAGTTTCCACAAGTCACAGGGCGACTAAATATAATAAGTGGCAATTAAAAAATTGCCAACCAGTCACCAACGGATCGATATTTATTTGCCGATAATGCACTCTATATGTGCATTTTATTATTTTAATAAATATGGTAGGTAGGTACTTTATTTGCGTTGGACTAGAGCTGCAAAATGGGCTATTGGCGACGGTCTGAGAAACGTTCCTGAGTATGATCCGAGGACATGCCATCCCAATTTTAAATCTCTGAGGAGGGGATGGCTCATCTGCTTTGGTAGCCCGGTTACCTGAACGCGAAGTCGCGGTAGAACGAGGACCGATACCGCTCATCCTCGGTCCCTACGCAGACTGTTCAAAGTGGTCACCCACCCGCACACTGACCGCAGTGATGCCTGACTTCGCTGTTCTAGTGAGAACCGTGTCTTTACGATCAGTCCACTGCGGACGATTTTGACATAATCAGCATCATCACCAACATAGTAGGCCTGACAGTATAAAGTGGGCCAGTGCCTTTCTCTGTTGATGTCTCGGTCCCTACGCAGACTAACTAATCCAAGTGGTCACCCACCCGTGTACTGACCACAGCCAGTAATGCTCTACTTCGGTTTTCTACGTGTCTTGACGATCAGTCCGCTGCGGGACTAATAAATATGAAAACCTTTAATAATATTCTGTTAATTTCTTTTTTTGTTTCACGTTTGTTTCTTAAAAATTTACTTCATTTTAGAAATGAACTTTGTAATGTTTACCATATTTTGAGAAAAACTTTCAGAGAAATGCATTACGTTATGAATATCGACAGTTTCTAATCGTTTGATTTTTGAAAATAAAAAGTCGCCATTGTTGAAAATGCTACATCTGAATAGTAGCAAAATTTCTTAATTTCGTTGAAAAATATAACATCGAGTACTGATTAATGGCACAGTTTTTCTCAGTGAAGAAATATTAAATGTTTCGTTTTTAAATTGAAAAATATTATGAACGGTTCGTCTTCGCGTCAAAAAAAAAAAAAAAAAAAAAATAAATTATCCGTTAATATCTAAGTATCTCTTAAATAGACAAACTTTTCTGATAGAGCAATTATTTTAATTCAGTAGAGGGAAAGAAAAAAATTATTTATTTGGGGTCAACAGAGAGAAATAAGAGCATATAAGATTTTTGGACAACAGAGAAGAGGACAAAGGAATAAGTATGCAGAAATAATTTTTATCGATTGAGAAAAATACCAGTAAAAAGGATAATTATTTTTGTCAATAGAGCAAAATGTGAATTAATATGAGAGTTATTATTTTGGATCATCAGAGAAAAATGCGAATTATTAATTCAATTAATTTGGGATAAAAATAACACAGTATATTTATTTCCGGTCAGGAGAATGTTTGCTATAACTTCTGAAATTTAGAGGGATCGACTTTATACTTTAATCAGTAACAGTGAAAATAGCTGTTTCATCAATATAACGTTTACCATAGTTTCTTTCTCAAATACAAACATATTTTATAAAAATATACTAATAATCTTGGTCACTAAGTAAATTAACTACTGAGTCTTGTTAATTCAGTAATAATTGTTTACTGAGCTAAGCTTATTCGTTTAAAAAATTCATAAAATTTTTTTATCATGATTAATTTTTTGACACATTTGCGATACCATGCTCATTTTTTTATATTTTTCATTCTGAAGATTCTCGTTTGTAAGCAATAAGGTTTTAATAAAACAAACATGACAGTTTCTAATGTGGTATTTTTTTAATCTAAAAAGTACAATAGATTAATTACTAAAAATTATAAATAAAAAAAATACTGAAAAAAGTTAAAATGGAAAATATAAGAGCTTTTTAAAAATATAGTTTAATCACATAATTTTGATTTGTTTAGTGAGATGGTTGCAAATATTTCAATATTTAATAAATTTTTTTTTAAAGATAATTTATTTTTAAGCTACATTCTTTATGGTAAACTACTTTGTCGTATATATTGCACAAACTAACTTTCATATATATATATATATATATATATATATATATATATATATATATATATATATATATATATATATATATATATATATATATATATATATGTAACATGCAAATACAGAACAAATAGCAAAATAAAATTTTAAAGTCATAAAGTGGCAATAAAACTATAAAGTTGAATCAAGTAAAATAATCCCAACAAATTAACAATTAAGAGGAAAAGTACAAAATTAAAACCATACGCTAAAATTTTCATTAGATATTCGCATCTGCTGAGAAATGCATTTTGAAAACGCGAACGATAAATTTATTAATTGAATACTAATTCTCCTGCTAGCCAGTCTTGGATGCTATATTGTTAATTAGAGCCGAGCCTAATACCATGCTATGTTACCTTCATATCTTGAATTCAGTTTAGAGTTATTCCTTTAGAGCTTAAATGTTTTATGGCTTCAATTAGTGGGTCTTGAGCCATAGTGGCTCAGGGGATAGAGCGTTTGCCTTCCCATAAGGTGAACCGGGCTCGAATCCAGCGATTACTATTCGGGACGAATTCCGCTCCCGGCTCGTACAGAGCTGACGTAAAATATCCTCAGTGGTAGACGGATCATGGGTTAGAATCCCCTGGGTTCGTGGTTTTCCTCTCCATTATGTGACGCTAATGCCGGCTACTACCTTCAAAAAGTCTTCCAAAAAGAAAATTTCTCCCAATAGTTGATCCAAGAGTTCCCTTGTCTTCTGGGTTGGGTTCAAAATTACAAGGCTACGGAGTTGTACATTCGTTGTAGTAAACTGAAAATTAGGTTGGCTGTTCATCGACGGTTGGAAAATAAAAGGAAATTATAGGACTTTCAATGGACTGCAAAATGAAATAAAATTTGAACAGAACGGCATTCTAAAATAAGAGATTCTTATAATTTTATATACAATAGAGAATTCGTTTTTGAATAAAGTACTACCATATACATAACGACATAAAAGTCACTATCAGAATTGTATACGACAGCGTTCTTAAATATTTATGTATGTTTATCATATTTATATATAATGCATTCTAAAATATAAGATTACCAGAATTTCATTGTACAGTGTTCATTCTTAAATAAGAGGCTGCTATAATTATACATCACGACATTCTATTATAGCAGACTATCGGAATTCTATACGAAAGCGATTTTAAGTAAGGGACTACCATATAATTATATAACGTCATTCTAAAGTAAGTTACTATGAAATTTTATACAACAGTGCTCTTAATAGGACTACCATTTCTATATATAGTATCATTCTGACATGGAAACTATCAGAATACTATATATTACAAACATAATTATAAATTATGACATTCTCAAATAAAAAACTACCTGAATACTACACAATATCATTCGTAAATAAGAAACTACAAGAATTATATTTACTTAAATTCCTAAGCAAATGGCTAGCAGATTTGCAGACGACGGAAATATTAAGTACGAGATTATCGGAATTGTATGCCAAATTTGAAACCATTAACGCATAATTAAATATTAATACTTATGAGCAATTTAAGGTTGCAACTACTTATAGTAGAGTACGCCATACCATGCGATAAACTTTTTGTGACAAGTTCTTTTTAACCTCCATTATTGATTTAAAATATAAAAGAAAAAAATGAGTTTAGGCAATTGTTGAAAAAAATTTCGAAACATCAAAATACAAACAAATTATTAGAAGATAACTTATCCATAGCATAATCCTAAGTTATCATCTTATTATTTATTTTTATTTTGATATTTTAAAGCTTTCTTTTTGGTAATTGAAATTTTATGGCTTACTCAACGTTTGTGTGAACTCAGTATCTGAACTTTAAAGTTTAAGTGAGTTGTTCTTGGAGGTGAAAGTGAATTTGCGACGAAAACTTTATCTCGTGGTATGGAGTCCTAGACTAGATTTGTTCAGAGCTGAACAAATCGAGTCTTTAAAATCTTAATTGAAGAAAACTCAATTACCTGAACTAAAGTGATTCTTAATTATTTGTTTAAATTTCCTCCTTTGAGCTAGCCACCTGTCCTTTAAATGTTCTAATGAATGATATATAGTTCTTAGTTTGGCGTTCTTAACTAATATATTATTCGAATTTTATGTGACACTTTCAAAAGCATGTACGTGTATCTCTAACGTTAAATATACTATCGTATTCTTAAAATGCTCTTTGTGAATTACTACTATATATAACAAAATTCCTAAACAAATGGCTATCAGATTTACAAACGATGGCATTATTAAATAAGAGATTATCAGAATTGTATGCCATATTTAAAACTATAATGAAATATTAATACTTACGAGTAATTAATGGTCGCAACTATTTAATTAATATTTTTTAAGACTCGATTTAATCAGAGCTGAACAAATTGATTCTTTAAAATCTTAGTTTAAGAAATCTGACCATCCTTAATTCTTTGTTTAAATTTCCTCCTTTTAACAAACGGTCTGTCAATAATATGTTCCAATCAATGACATATACAGTCCCTGGCCAAATTATTAGACGCAATATAAGATTCTATGTAAAATCTTAATTATCAGGTGATACTATATGTATCTCTGAAACCGGTTTGCACTAGTTTACGTTCGTGTATCAATTGATTGATTTAGGCAATATATGATATAAATTTGATGATTAGATAAATTAGACGATAAATTATATAAATATAGAATAATTTGTATCAAGTATTATATTAGTGTATTGTATGTTTTGCACGAGTTTATAGGCAATACTTTTATATTTAAACATACATGTAATAGGGTTTTTATTCAGGAGATTTTTTATGTACTTCCTATTTGTATTTATTTTTTACGTATTGCATTACAATGTTAACCAATTGATAGACGAACGTAAACGAGTGCAAACCAGTTTCAAAAAAATCACTTGAACAAAAACCTTTTACATGTATGTTTAAATATAAAGGTTGTGCATATATACTCCTGAAAAAAATTTAATTATTAAAAAAAGGGGGGTCTAATCATTTGGTCTAACTATTGTAATATACTAATATAATACCTGATATAATAAATATTTATATGAAATATCGTCCATTTTATCCAATCATCTAATATGGTCTAATTTAACTAATTAATACACGAACGTAAACAAGTGCAAACCGATTTCAGTCGCGTAAAAACAATAAACAGCTGTATACATGATAATTAAGGTTTTACATACAATCTTATAGTGCGTCTGATAATTTGAACTGGGACCGCAATTCTTAAATAAGATATTATTTGTATTTTATATGACACCTTCAAAAGTATGTATCTTCAACGTTAGATATACGCCAAAACTATCGTATTCTTATAATGCTCTTTGTGAAGTACCACTCAATGTCTACCACTATACTTGCATTTATTTCTACCATCAAAAATAGCACGTTTAAGTGTTTTCCCGAAAGGGCTTTTCCAAACAGACACCGTAGCACCAATCCCATAAAAGAGTTGTGAATTAAAAATATAGGTTCCCCATATACCATCGTTGTACCTTAAGCCCATTAAAGGTATAAAACTACGTTTCCTGATCATAAAGTTTTACGTGACAACACGTCATGCGATGGAGAGTTGGAGATGGTGGGTGTTGTCGCGTGTGGGGATGTATCGAAGATTTGTGCCTGTACCAACAAACTCTCACCCCTCCCCCTATACCATAATTACGTGATACCAGAAAACTCATAACTCATTCAAGCCAACCTCCTCCAATCAAATAGAGGTTGCTCGAGTGAGAAATGGGAAATTTTTAAACTAAACTTCATGTGGAAAAAACATTTATCAAAACATTACTGATAAAAATGTTTTTCAACAGTAAACGTTTATTTTTAGCCGACGGTTGTTGATTGAAGAAGGAAAACTATATGATAAAGATGGATTTAATTAAAATGTTTTGTCGTTTCGTAGGATTAAAATTGATAATGACTCCGAAAGTTATAAGTCTGATAAAATGTTTTTAGAATATTTATTTTTTAAATATTTAATAATGCGAGAGCAGAAAGTACAAAAACACTCCAAATGCGCACTCAAGAGAGGTAAATTATGTCGAAAAATATTCAATCTAAAAGGTTTAAAACATTTTCACAGTTATTGTTCTCTTAATAAGCAACAGACACATTTATCATTTAATAATAAAATTTCATGACCCTTGGAAAGTTTAAAATTTGTTTTAGTTTATTTCCTTCAAAAATACTTTATCGACGCAGTTCAGTTCAAAATTTGAGCTTTAACGCTTTGGTAGAATAGATTTAACATTTCATCCTCATGTTACGCACACACATAAGTAGTATTTAAAAATGGATTATTGGAAATAAAAGTAGATAATTCGTTATTTTTATTCGGTGAACCTTTTCCAAACACACAGAAATTTGTCCGACTCTAACTTATATGCTTTATCTAATTAACTTATATGCGTTCTATAACTAACTTATAAACTCTATGTACTTACGAATATAATAGGGATGATCCATTCTTTTTTTTTTTTTTTTTTTGTATAAACATAATATATAACAATAAACAGAAAATATTAATAATAACTACTATGCTGATACACAGACCGAAACTTTATTCATTTCTGTTTGGTGACCAGGCTCATTTTTACTTTTTATTATCCTGATGCATTTTTCTTTTTTTTTTTTTTTTTTTTTTTTTTGCGCTATATTTTTGGAGATTCACCATAGATAAATTTCAAAATCTACGGAACTCTCAATTCCACAAAAGAAAAAAAAAGTTGCATTCATTATTTTTTTTTTTTAACGGCAGGTACTGAACTTTCATTCTTCACCTCAGAAGATGCCGGAAGCGTTGTTCGTTTAACGTTATCCAGTGAACACCAAGTCACTGATGAGCCAAGCAAAATTATCCACGTCACGCTGCCACAGATACCCTTCATAGGGTGGGAGACATTTACACATCACACACAACAGAGGACAACACATACGTGCCCTGAACGAGATTTGAGCCCGCAGTCAGGCATTCTGTTAATTGATATTCACTCTCTTGGGTATGCTTTTTTTTCAAAACAATAAAAAAAAATATTTTTTTTTATGTGAAGTGATTTGATTCTTTATTTTTACTCGCCTATTTTCTGAAATTTTAAAAGTAAACTTTTTTTGTTTTTAATTTCAGAAACCAGTTCCTATATATCTAAAGATCTGCTTGATCTTTTTAAATAAAAACTTTTACATATTTAATTTTTTTTGACAAAAAAAAGAGATATGTATAGGACGTGTCGTATATGCTAAAACAGTAAATTCTGAATGAATGCTCCCTTATTATCTCCCTCAAAATAGTTAATAGGAAAAAAAACATAATTTTGCAATAGAGATAATATTGCAAAACAAACTTAAATTTGAACAGTGACGTGGGTAATAATATTAGGTTCATCTCTTACTTTGAATAGTATGGTTGCAAAAGGAAGACATAAATAAAGTAATTTTTTCGTCCGCAAAAACTCTTTAATTTGAAATTTCAATCATTTGCAAGCTTAAGAAATACCAGACAAATCGCATGCGATCTTCAGAATATTAATAATATACCAAATTTGCTCTGTGTCGGGCACATCAGTTGATAAAATAAATAATAATATTAGCTGGCAATATCAGACAAATCACATGTGCTCTACAGAATATTAATAGCATTCCAAATTTGTACTGTGTCTTGCAAATTAGTTGATAAAAAAAAGTCGTCAATGGTTAAATATCAAAGTCTCTTTGCTACAGATATGTATTACAAAAAGAGCTTATACAAAGCAAAGGTTTGATCTATAACGATACATTTTATGGAACTATGTTCGCCTTTAACTACAATCCTCTAGACCAGTGGTTCCTGAACTTTTTTGTCTCTTACACCCATTGCCACGCTTTTCGGTTTTGGGTAGACCCCCTATTTACCTGATATAAAAAACACATGCTAATTTTATACATTTATTAATTAAATTCATATTAATTTACCGCGGAAAAATACTTTTTTTTGTTACAAAATAAAGCCTTACGCGCAGAGAAAATAAAAACCTACGCTGGCGGAGCGAGCTGCAGGCAACTGCTGGTTTATAATAATTCAGTTTCATAATTCAGAAAATAATCCTAATAACTTAAATTTTAATAAAATATTTACTTCATAGCTACTTTTATAAATTATGTAGAATGTAGATAGATATATGTCTTTATATTATAGGGTAGTATAATGTATGTAAATAGGTACTATCAGTGTATGTTGATTATTCCATTCCTGAAATGCCAAAATTAAAGTCACGACCTGCTTATATGAGATCCCCCATTATCATTTCATGGACCCCCAATTTCTTTTGATTCCACTGTTGATCTGCCCCAAAATTCCTAAGTCGAAATCAGAAGGAGGATAATAAAGGGGTGAGTGTGAATAGCGGACCTGACATGAGCAATGGTCAACTGGAGGGGTTTTCTCGAGGTTACTTTATAATTTTGCTTGGCTTGTTTTCAAAGTAGCCAAGAACCTAAGAAGGTTTTTTACAGCAAAAATGGTTCACATAATTTTTGTTTTTGGCTCGTCACGAATTGCATGCTTAGGAAACATATTTCTTTTCTTTATTTCTCTGTTCACCTTGCGAATCTTAAAAATGTGGAAATTTTCTTCTAAATATATCAAGACATAAAAAATTACTACTTTTTTTTTATCTATAATGGTAAAGTAAACTGGAATTTTTTAAAGAAAAAACTTTTTTAATGAGATATTAATTCATATTCCGGGTCTTTGTAATATTCTCTTATACTGTACCCAGCTCAGATGACTAGGGTGTTAAGTCTTTTTTAGGATTAACATTTAATAAAATATTAAATTACAAATATTAGACAGAAAAAAAAAAACTTATGCTTAACTTTTTTTTCTATTTTAATATCCACTATTAAATATCAGCTACGTTTTTCTAAAGATATACAGTTATATGCAATTGTTATTATTAAAATAACATTTGAGGTATCCTAATGTATACGATTAATTCTACTTCAAACAGTTTTTAACGAATATATGCGCCCTGTGAAAAAGAGAAATTCTTTCGAATGACTACAGCATAATTCATTTACATACATTGTGAGTCATATAAAAAAAAAATCTACCGCCATTTGGAAAAACATTTGTAACAATTTATTATTTTGTAATCAAAAATTTGTTTAATGAAAACTATTTGCACCGCGTTAATCTATCGCATCGTGTTTAACTACTAATACGAATTTGTAATAAAAAAAAATCTTGAATAATCCTTATGGCTAGACCAACAGCAATGAAATTGTAAAACTAAAATTTTCTAGCAAGGAAATTTTAAATAAAAAATAAAGTGCTATGACTTAAGATCTGAGCTGGGTACAGTATAAGAGAATTATACAAAGACCCGGAATATGAAAAACGGAAACTTTTCAATTTTTTTGAATTATTATTAAGTTGCTGATAAATTTAGATGCATATTAAAGAAACCTTTTATTTATTTATTTATTTATTTTTTTTTTATAATTTTTCCATTCATCTTTTGAATGTGCGAAAATTTTATATTTCAAGGCAAAAAGATATTTTTAGTCTTATATCTATACTATCGAAATATGCTCGATTCTTTTCTTTTTTTTTTAACTTTTGTAATATTTTACGAATAAATATTAAGATTGATATTTAAAAAATTCTAAAATCACATTATTTAAAAAAAAAAAAATTTTAGAAATTTTACTAAGAAAATGCTTGACTAAAGAAAACTTCTCAGTTATTTCTTAAGCTGTTGTTTGACATTTGAACTTTTAAAAATATATATTGTTAGTAAAATAATAAATTAAAAATTTTAGGGATTAAAAAAAATTTCTGCATAATTTTTTTTTCTCTGTTGTGAAATTCTTTTTAAATATTAGCTAAGTATTTATGAAGAAATTTTGTTATATTCATTGGTTATTATTATACTAGCGTTTATTCATTTTATTCAAATAATATTGTATTATTAATTTAGATTATCCTTGTCTGATGCGATTAATTCTAATTAAAAAAATCCTTTATAAATTTATGCAACACGTGAAAAAAAAAGTTCTTCCGAATGACTTTTTCATAATTTATTTTACATGCACAATAGTAAGTAATAAGATTTTTTTTAAAAAAGAAAAAACATCGTAAAATATAAAAACAATTTCGTAAATAAAAATTTGTTTAATTAAATAAATGTATTTACATCAAGAGAAACTAAAACCACAAATTTTTGATTAGAAAAAAAATTATCAATAACCCTTATGGCTAGAACGACAACATTGAAATTGTATAACAAAATTTTTTAAAATGAAATCCTTAAATGACAAATAAAGTGCGACTACTTGGCACCCTTGTCTTCTCAGTTGGATTCAGTCTAATTTAGTAATAAAAGACATAAGTTTTATTGCAAAGAATTCATTACCAAATATATTTCAATAAAGCATAACGATTAAAAATACAATTTTCTAAAAAGAAATAAATTATATAATTTGAAGGGAAAAAAAACGTATTGTTTGTGTTTGCAAATTGCAATTCATTGTAAAAAATGTTATAAAAGAGAAGAAAAAAATTTTTTTTTCTCTTAAAAACTAACGATTAATTTTGCTTATTTTTCTAAAATGAATAAATCTTAAATTGTGATAAAAAAGAAAGGTCACAACAATCAGGAAAGAAAAAAATGGAAAAAGTAGTTTTTTTTTATTGTTAAACAAAGCTTTTTTATTTGGTTTTCAAATTATGTAAACTATACAGGCATTTAAAAAATGCTACTACATAAATTAACAACTACTTAACAAAACAAAAGTCTAAATCAGCAAGTTTGAAGTTTATTTCATGCATTTTACTGTTTCATTAAAGCTTATTTATTACCCATTATTTAGATACTTATTGCAAATTTAAAATTAAAATTTTTTGTGATAAGTTAAGCATTATATCATTTGCAAATATGAAATAAGTAAAATAATAGAAAATAATAAAGTAATCCTAAATATAATGAAATGTTTATAAACAATAAAATAGTTATACACAATAAGTTATAGTAAATTTAATATTATTTCATTATCAAATAGTAAGTTACAACGGTAATTTAATTTTCACAAATTAAATAACCCTTATTATCTTTTTAAAGTAAAAGTACTCAGTAATACGGATGAGAGATTAGGGCACTTGATCCAGAAATACTACACTACAAGGGCTGTACAACCTACGGCCCGCAGCACAATAAAAAAAAACTATTATAATATTTTTCGAAAAAAAAAAATCTGAAATTGTGAGTTACGCAATTAAGTTTTTGAACGCGCCAAATTTAAATCAATGAAATTTTCCGATCGCTTTTTTTGGTGGTTATCACTTTGAATTTCCAAAATTTCAAATTCCCAACAATTTTAATACGACAGAATCATGATGCGTGAATTTCGAATTTTAAAAATAACTTTTATATTTGAGTCTATTTCACAGTTAATCCAAATGACTTTTCGATCGCTTTTTCGGAGGTTATTGTCGGAATTCCACGTGTTTCTTAAAACTCCGATCTTTTTATTGCGATATTATAACGACTCGCGTTTTTTTAAATCATGCTAATAGAAATCACCTTTGACGTGCTTATTTAATTGTGTCAATTATAATCCAAATCCATGATATTTTTCTATTGTTTATTTTTGGCACAGCGCATTTCCACATGGTTTTGAAAATACCGATATTTTTAATATGAATTAATAAGATACTCGAATCATTTAATGTGCGAATTTCCTCCTAAATCTGAGATATTTTTATTATTGATTTAAAAGTTGTGGTTAGGCTTTTCCACTGTATTTCGAAAATCCTGATAATTTTAACCCGGTATTAAAACGACTTGCGATATTCGAATCAGGTATTTTAATCATTAATTTTGACGTGCTTTATTTCTTCCGATTTCATCGTCCATCCATGTTATTTTTCATTCTTTTTCCTTTCTTTTTTTATGCATTTGTTATTATTTATTTAATTTTTTTTTCTTTTCAAGTCTTGATTTTTTTAATACAGCAATATTATTATAAAAAGCAAAATTCAACAGTGAGTTTTAAACTAGTATTTATAATTTTAAGCTTTGTTTCTAATTTTCGATAGCTTTAAAAAGACATTAAAAAAGACAATTTTAAGATTTAATATACATAAAATCTCTTATAATTCACTAAATATCAATGTCCTAAGGTTAAAAATATATTGAACTTTATCCCAACTGAATGTTGAATGTATATCTATACATAATGTTTATGTATTTTTGGCGGCATATCAAAGCAAATATTTCATTTATTTTATGAATTACTTCATGAATATTTCATATTAAAAAAATTATTCTAACAAAAAGAGAAGAAAAAAAATTCTCAATTATATTCAAAATTAAAAAAAAAAATGCCTGTTTTACTTACTTTGATTATAAAACATATTTTGCTTAAAAAATATCTGTAAAAAATGTTTTTTTTTTTTTAAATTTTTTTTTATTACTTTTAATGTGTTTTTAATCTTACTTCTTAATAAATACGTCGAGACATTCTTTACATTTTATCAAAAATAGACGAAAAACAGGTACTTAATTTTTAATTGCTATAAACAATATATTATAAGGAATCTATGTCTTTTAAAATATTTACTGAATGCAATATGAAGGAAAAAAGTGTTCTAACACTCTTTTTCTGAGAATCGTGAATACACAACTACTTTCATGTCAGATTTCAAATTAATTAGGATCAAATTTAAAAGAGAAAAAAAAATAAAAAGGTCAAATTTATGTTCTAACTTTATTTAACCAAGCATCATAAAAAATATAAAATATTAAAGTTTAACAAAGAACCAAAAATATTTTTGCAGAATATTGAAATGTATATTTACGAATATTAAATTATATATTCACGACAGAATCAAAAACTTTCTTTGGAGGCATATCAAGAGCAAAAGCAGCATTTATTTTATTATTATTTTTTAAATATTTTATATTTAAAAAAATTCTGTTGATAAAAAAGAAAACACCACTTATCTCAATAATATTTAAAATTATAAATAAATGAATCTGCACAAAAGAAAAGAGAAATTAGATTTTTATTAGGAATCGGTTTATAATCTTATTTTATTTTTTAATAAACTCTTTATTTTATTATACTCTTTATTTATTTACTTATGTTTATTTCTTTAAAAAATTACTGAAACTACATTCCTTGAAGTGAAAGAAATGTAAAAGCGATAGCTGATCTAACGTAGCAACCCCTTGAGAGACTAGGACAGGAATGAGGGAGTGTGGACTAAAGCTGTAATTATCCCCACAGGAGGTAATATGAGGGGTAGGATCTCAGGGCAGATTTACTGGGACACCTTTCTTTTTCACTTGGCATGGACCCCTTGCAGGCTGTTTTCGACCTCTGGTTGTCGATATAGACCACTTTGGGCATCACTGCTCTAGACCTAAGGAGCTATGTTCAAACAAAAGAACATGGAAACTCCCAACTCTTCGACTATGCACGTAAGTAAACTTTTAGATCAAGGGCTGCTATGTTCCAATAATATTGTATAATAGAGATTTCTGAGGTATAGATAAATGACTGTTATAAAATTTCCTTTATGTTTTTTTTTCTACTTTTAGTTCAGAAAATCTGAAGCTTCCTTTCAGAATTCTGATTCAATTTCACACTTTTCGTAAAAAAAAGAAAAGTAAAAATTTGCACAGTATAAATTACGTGTGCTTGTTAGAAAGTTGATAAAATTCAACATTTATTCTTAAACATGAAAACTAGTTTCTAAAAAGAAACTTCATTGGATCAATCTATCAATGCGGATATCTTTACGAAATAGTGATTTAAATACTTGAAGGAAACAAACGATACGCTTTTGGGGAATAATATGTTCAGCTTAAACCACACTTCACTAGCAGCAACACTGAATAACAGATATGGGTGTGGCAGACATACGATAGTTTAAACACCTCCCCCCAAACACACAGTGAACCACATGTTTAGAACTTCATATATATTCCACTGACAGCCTCATATCGAATCCCTCCCCCACATGGCACCTAGAATTCTCTGGTGTGTGCTATGATACTGCCGTATCCATTACGGACCGCAGGAAACGGAATGTTATTGTATATCCCAAGCCAACATTCCATTTCTCATCACGACCATTACGAATGCTGTACCACTATCTGCGGGGGGAGGGTGAAGAATGATATGTGCTACGAATCGAACACTCGAATAAAGTCGCTATTAGATTCTTTCAGTTTCTTGCTATTCTGCTTTCATGAAACATATGATACATTAGGCTAGATTTAATACTGAAAAAGGGAATGCTTTCTGATTTTTTGCTGTCTTTATAGACAGGAAATATGATATTTTATTCGATCTTTAAAATTCCGTCATCATTGCCGTTTAAAATTAATGAATTGTTCAAATGAATTGTAAAATTAAATGAATTGTTAAAATAAATGAATTGTTCAAATGAAAATACAGTCAACTCCGCTTAAAGGAATACCATTGGTTCCAGCCAATTTTATTTAGTTAACCGCTTCCCTGATTATCCCGAGTTAACTCGAGTAAGTATATATTGCAAATATTTATTATCCTGAGTAAACTCGGGCATAGCAGAATTCGTCGATACGTTTTGCTTTATCACGTTTTTATTCGGCCGGGAGCAAAGCAAAAAACAATAATAATATGCTGTGATTTGAAGTTAGCCAATATTTGTTTGGGAACTTTGCTATTTGTGCGACTGCAGACTTGTTTTGTACAATTTTATATACGATGGTTGATGAATTTACATAGAAAAAATAGTTAAAAATAGCGTTCGCGAGTGAAAGTGAAAGTAATGCATATGATTTTTCAGATTCTAAAGATGGGAACATATACAAAGACTAATATTTCACTTTTTTTATTGGCCCGAGATAATTTGGGATAGTAAACTGATGGTGAATTAAATCTTTTTTACGCATAAAAAAATTAAAATTTCAATTTAGAACTTGTGTATTATGTTTCGTTTTAGTTACTTGTATTTAGTAATAAAATAAAAAAAATATGTTGGTTTTTTGCATTTTGTTCCTCTAAAAAATTGGTAAGGGAAGCGGTTAAGCGAGTTATTCGATTAAAAGAGGAGAGCTGTATTCAATCATAAATTATCATTTTTGTGACATTTTACTTTTTAATGGTATTTAATGCATAGTGTAGTTGCTCGATTAGATGAACTCTATTTTATGATCAATAAGCAATTGTAATTAAATCTGTTTATGTTAGCATCGTGAAATATGAATGTCATTTAAAGCTCACTGGAGTAAGAAATGAAAGACACATTATACACTATAGCTTGTCTACGGTAAGAACTCCCCACGCCACAAAGTCTGAGTTCGTCTGCTACTATGGAAACAAGAAGAAGTCATTTCAGGGAGGGTAGTTTCTCTTCACTCTAGGGCTAACAAAGTACATCAAAGAAAAAGATCCCTTTTTCTCGCCGACCAGAGCTAAAACCAATCCTAAAAAATGACCTCACCCCCCTACTTGAAATAGTTATACCTCGTTACCATAGTTAATACCACGGAACCAGACGGATGTCTGGGAGAGTTCTTACTTTAGACAAACTATAGTGTGTTAGGTTTGTCAAACCTTTTCTTACCAAAGCTTATAGTGCAGCACGGGGACTGTAAAACAATTCACCCTATATCTTTCTAACATTCTAAAAGATGTGTGAGTGAAGTAAGTCAAAGAAGACCTTAAAACCTCCTTCCTTTATTTCTATGTATGAAAGTAAGGTTAGATTTATTCTTACCCAAAGCCCCTAACACCCGTGTAGAGCAACAAATGAACAGGAAGTCACTATTGAAGTAACCACCTATTGTATTCTTATCTTCCTAACTGAAAAACGGAAATTCCATTCTAACAGGTGAAACATTTCTTAAAAATAAAGTTTTTTTTTTCAGTACCTCTTCTTTACGTAATTAAGCTAGGACTATAAACAACAAGTATAACGAAAAACGAAGTAAAACGAAGTTAAACGAAAAAATATAAAATTAGTTTCATATATAATGATTTGGTTCCGTTGAATTTTATTCGTATAAGCTGGTTATCCGATATGCGATTAAGTGGTGATGACTGTATATCGAGCTCAAAGAGTCAAGGACTTATATTTAAGATGAGTGGGAAAAATCAGTAAGAAATTATTTTTGCCTGTAAAAGAAATCTTCCCGGTCCCTTACGATGGAGGTTAGTTCAACTAATAAAAAAAAGCGTTTATTGTGATTTATTGTTTGATATACATCTCAAAGATATTCAAAAAAGCTGATGATATTAAAATTCTAGTAATTTTTTTTTTTTTTTTCTTTAACAATAAATAAGAGGAACAATATATTCAAGGTAAGATTTGTTTATTAACATTGATAAGGTTTTATTTGGATAAGATAAGATATTACTTTTTTTTTTTTAGATAAAGTAAGTTAATCTTAGATGAGATACTTTAATCTTTAGAAAACTTGAGTCACACAAGTTTGTAATGACTAATTAAAATATAAATTTCGAAGCATATGTTTTTTAGAAATGCTAAGAAAGAAGAAATGCATTTATTTTTAGAAGAAATGCGATAATTTTTAGAAATGCATGCTGAAAATTCTTTTTAGAAAATATAAAAATAAAAAAAAATTTAAAAAAATTGCGATTAAAAACATTTAAAAAGAGCGATATTTTATTTAAAATCATCGAAACATTTACGTGAAAAGTAATAACTTAAAAATCTAGGATATTTTTTTAAAAAAAAATCATTTAAAGCATAAAAAATATAAAAAATGATTAAAGTAATTCTTTCTATACATTTTTGATGAAATTTTACGGGAAAAAAAAAAAAAAAAAAAAAAAAAAAAAAACTCAAAATCATTCAACTAAAATAAGGTGTAAAACTTATTTCATTTTTTTTTACCTGTTTTTAATTTCTAGCGACGACAAAACTAGAGGTTTTTTCTTTCTTCATTATAATTTTTCTTGTTGTTTTATTTCATAAATATTAATAACAATATAATCAAATATTATAAAATGTAACGTAGACCGTAGACTGTTACTCCATGAACTTTCTAACATCTATATTTTTTTTTAAAAAAATTGCGTAATTAAGTAAGATTATTATTGCTTAAGTTGTCAGAAAATTGCAAAATAATTTAAATTCTGATTCATAAATTGAATAGAATTAATAATTGGAAAATATATTTTTGTTTTTAATTAGGAATGATTTTAATGATTTACAATAAAGATTGCAAACACTGAAAACAAATTTACGTATGGATAATTTAAAAAAAAAATTTATATGGACATTTAAATATGTATGTAAGAATATTTATTAATATACATATTTTAAACTTTAAAAAAAATACCATATATTTTTTTTAAATTTCAAAAACGTGCTCCTGCATTCATTGAAGTTTAAATAGTTGTAATTATAAAGTATTTCCCATATAGTACAATAATAAATCGAAGAGGTTGCTTGTGTATGGATATCTTATTTAATTACAGAACCTTTAATGCTTGAAATTTGATCTGGATGAAACCTGAAAATTCGACAATGAGTGAAAAGAACAATTTTTGTTTCCATCTCAAAAAATCGTTCGAAATGTCTATTAGAACGTTCAGGAGAAATATTTGAAAAATTGTTTTTTTCCCCATTGCTCCAGAACTTGCCATTGACGAAAAAAAAAAAAAAGAAAAAAGAAGAAAAAAAATGGACGATTCCTTTTTTTTTCTTTCTGTTTCCAAATATTTTAAATACTCCATCAGTGATATTTGCTAGATTATAGCTCTCATTAAAAATAAAATTTACTGCATTTACTTTAATACTTAATTATTCTTTATTCATTATATCAGATGAATACAATTATCAACGTGAGCGCGTCAGCATAAGCGGCACCCGTCACTAAGGCACCTTCCCTCACCGAATTTCTTAAGTCATCTGAAATCCTATGTTTATAGTGACGCTTTAAGAAGTGCTTGCATAAAACTAAATTTAAAACCGACAACATTTGAGATAGAAAAAAAAAACATACGTTATAAGTATAGAAAAACAAAATTAATGAAGCAAAATTAACAAATTTAATTGACCCTATACAGTGTCATTTTTTCTACGAATTTTATTTTATATTTAAATATTTTAAGGATTGAGATTGATTTATAAAAAGAGAATCATTAAACTTACTACCTAAAATTAATTTTACTTTTAAGACCACTTTTTGAAGAAAAAAAAATTATTATACTGTGAAAAATTAGCCATAAACTCTAAGCTTATAAATAACCGAATTTATAAATTCTTCGTTTATAACTACAAGTATCAGCTATGTGAAATCATCAAATAAACGAACGTATAAAACCTCAGAGAATAAAGATCGCATTCTTAAATACATGCGAATCTCTTTTATTACGCACATTTGTGTAAATAAAACACTTTCTTGTTTTTTCTCGTATTTTTTGCAGACAAATCATTGTATTGGAAAAATAGCTTCCATTTACATTTAAAAATTATTGAAGTTGGTAGTAAAGTATATTTACCAGGGCCTTATAAAGGATCAAAAAATAAAGCCCATTCTCTAGAAAACATATTTTGGTATTTTGTGTGGGCAGAAATAATTTACACTACTATTTTCACTTGAATAGCAATACCAAAAAAGCAAAAAATATTACTTCTGAAATTTAGACAGATTATTATTATTGTTTGACGTAAGTTTCAATCCTGTATGTCCTTTACACTTTAAGATAAAATACTCAATTTTTTCAAAACTATGTTAATCATCGGAAACATGCCTAATTAAACGAAAATTTGCGTTTATTTTACTTATAAATTGATTATTTGAACTAGTATATGACCTGACTAACATTATCTTATTTTTATCTCTCTCATTCCTTCTGAGCTTCTAATTCTATCTGAGCGTTTAATTTCAATTCACTAGTAAATGTCGTGTCGATCTCCTTTAGATTAATTTCAATACATCAAATTAGATGAAAAATAAATAAAAACATAAAAATTACAGTGGTGAGTGTTGTAAATTTTTGGCGCAAGAGCCATGATTTGACTTCACGGCGCCTAAAATTCGGCTATAACGTAGTTAAAATCAAAGCACTAGGTTAAAAATTCTGTAACTTAGTTCAAATTGAAACACGAGGTTAAATTTGAAGAAACTTGGTTACAATCAAAACAACCATAATAAAACTGAAGTAACTTGGCTAAAATCATTTTAACTAGATAAAACAAGTTAATTTTTTAAAATTGAAACTAAATTGAATTATAAAATTCGATGTCTTTAAGGTAAAGTATTAAGTTAGGATGACGTGTGTCTCCAAGAAAATACAATAAAGTTGGAAAGTAGCATTTAAAAGTACTGGCGTCTTAATTTATTTTATTAATGACAATTTAAATTTTAAACACTTTGACAGTAAATGTTTCCCTGTAAGAGGTTCGGGGGAAAATTGCATGTATAAAAATTACAATGCAGCAGAAATTCTTACAGTTTGCTTCTATTCTTCCAAAAAACAGCAACAAGAAAGAAAATTTATGTTTCAAAAATGACCCAAGATATAGCTTTTATTAGCTTTTGTATTATTTACACTGGAGTATTTTTCCCCCATTCCTACTTTATTTCTCAAAAGAATAACTATCTCATTTTTTTACACCATTCACCGAAAAATTTAAGAACTTGGAGCGTCAGAAAAACAACTAGGTGAAAAATACTTTAAGTGAGTATTTTCTCAACAACGCCAGAAAACTAAAATTCACTTCAAAAATGAAAAACTGTCTAAAGAAAGATGAAAAAGAGCTTCAAAACTCTCTCTCTCTCTCTCCAGATATATATATATATATATATATATATATATATATATATATATATATATATATATAGTTGAAGCAATATTACCTTAAAATATATCCCGACAATTGTCTGTTGGAAAAATGAGCACGAAAACAAGCGAGGGAAAAAATGGAATTATTCTTGTAAGCAATACGTAAGAACGTAACAAAATTTATAGTGTTTCTTTTACTTGAATAGCACCTGCGGGATATTTGAAAGAAAGACAAACGTAGTGGTATAAAGTTTAGAGGCTTCTTTACAATTCTTTTGGAACAGTACTTTCATCACCCGTGACACCCTCTCAATTCAAAATAATGTATTACTTATTTAAATTTAAGCTATCTAAGACAATAATAGTTACTTTTAAGTGCCTTTTTCATGAAAGAGTTGAATTTTGAAAAAAAAATTTTGCTATAAAATGCTGCGGTGCAATTTTAAAGTTTTTTTAAAAAAAAAAAAAAAAAAAAAAAAAAGATTTTTTGTAATCACTACGCAAGAAGGGAAAAAAAAAAAACTTCCGCTACCCGAAAGAACTTACGGGATATTTGCACAATAAAGAAAATTTGGAGAAGAGGAAGTTCGGTAAAGAAAGTTTGGAGATCGTTTTTTGTACACAAATCTTTTTTAACAAACACACGGATATTCAAGTATTGACCTCAATTCAAAATGTTGCTTTACGTTGTAGTTTAATAATAGCCATTTAGAAAACAGTAGTTACTTATAATTGTTCCCTTACAAAAAATACGGTTGACAGGTATAAAAAATATACCTTGGGGAGAAAATGAGGTTATGTTTTGCATCAAAAATAGCCTCATCGATAAACCTCAATTTAAACCTCATTTGCATCTCATAAAATCAACCTCATATCATCTCAGCAATACTTTCAGTTGAAATCGGGTAAAATTATTCACACCTCAAATATATTTGTGGTGATGGGTTCGCCGCTCATCGTAAAATCAAGTGTATTTCATTTTATTATCTGTTTGTCTTTGATCAATTGTGTTTTTACTTAGTTTTGAAGTGAACTGAATTAAGAGTTCTGACGTCATCATATTCTTAGAATTGTATAAATGCCAGCACGCATATGGCAGCCTGCCAGTATTTTCCCCATCACTTGCTGTGGTGATGTTTCTTGTAATTCAACCCAACTTGTATATATTGTAAATATGTTTAATAAATATTAGTATTAAAAAGGAGCTATCTTCGCTTACTTCATACTTATTTGCTTAAAGTGTAGAGAAAAAAATAACAAATGCACATCAAAAACAATCCTTTCTAAGCTGGTTGCTGAAAGGTAGATAGATTCCTAACAACCTCAAAACATCTTCAAGTGTGAATATAAACAACTTAACGCACCTCTGATTAAAAATCTCGGGAGGTGGATTTTTTGAGTCAATTTTCATTTTATAGATCTTTAAACTATTTAACATTATTCAGGCTCATGAGTTTGTAAAAATTATTTGTATTATCCACAGGTTTTGTCCTCCTTTATTACTCTTTCGAATTTTGATTTGTTGGATTTCAATCTGTATGATTCTTGAAAAGGAACTTAGTGTCAAACCAATGTTGTGTTCATATCTTCTCCACCATCATGTTGCGATAGATTTATTGACTTTTTCGAACACACTGAATTATTCAACACCATAAGTAAGCTTTTAACTACAGTCTCGCCCTTAACAATCACAGGCGCAGCAATGGTGATCCAAAATGTCGGACCCGAGAATTACTCGGGAGAATTTCTTTCTTTTTTTCTTCCCTTTTTTTTTCCTTAATTTTTTGCGTACCCGAATACATATCGGGAGATGTCTATTTCGATTTCAACTCTTTGTAAAACCCGAATCTATCTCGGGAAAAGTTAATTTACATGCAATTTAAAATAATAGATGGCAGCACTTTACTGAAGGTTTCAAAGGGCAGAGATTTATGTTCAAAGAGCTCGTAATTTTTTTTTTTTTTTAATGGCGTCCAGTTTTTTTAAAACATTATATAGAAGGTTTACTTTTTAGAAAGTAATTAAATTATTTTTTTTTAATTTTTTGAAAATAATGCTTCCTACTAGAAGCGAATGTTATCACTGTCATGGAAAAACTTTCAAGTAATACAAGTATCCAGTTAGTTTACCCACGTTTAAAAATATTTTTCTGGTCATAAGAAATATAGATCTAAAGCATATTTTAAAACCTTGGTAAAATTAATACGTAAGTCAGTTTATATAAAAAAAAATTTAAAAAACATATTTCATACTGCTTTAAAACTTTAAAATTCTACAAAAAAGAAAGAAAAAGTACTTTTTTACGCGTCTAGGAAAAAAAAAGGAAAAAAAAAATTCCCATTTTTGCACTTTTAAGTCTTAATTAATTTTCTTACCGTGATGTTTACTTTAATGAAAATATTTTTTTTATTGCTAACTTCTTTTGTCGCAAGTTAATAAGGCACAATTTCGCGAAAAGGCGGTTCTTGTTTTAAATAAAAACAAGATAAAATTATACGTTTAAGCAAACATACTCTAATATTAAGTAAAAAGCATTATGCAAGACCTTCGGGGAAAGAAAAGTGAAGCTAAAATATAACAGAAAAAACATGGCATATTTTTGTCACACCAGAAGTAAAATAAAAAATTTAAAGAAATTTAAAACAAACGAAATGAAATACATATTTTCTTAATCTGAATTTCCCTCTGGATAACTTTATTTCGAATAATACAATTTAAACAATAATGTATATACAGTACGCCAAAAAACGAAGAAAAAAGAACATCAATTAGCAAGTACTTAGATGTAATCGTAATGGTTCTAGATTTTAAACTTAGTTATGCGTATTATGCATAACTTTATGAAAAAAAATGAAAAAAATTTACCATGACAGATTTCTGTTGCACTAAAATAAAAAATAATAAAAAAATACGAAAAATATTTTTTTATAACCCAAATTTTCATCTAAATAATTCGATTCAGTGTAATGTAATTAAATTTATTTATCTCAAACATTTTCGGAGAGAGAATAAAGCATATATATAGCACGCTATGAAACGAAGATAAAAGGATCATTTAAATGATCGAATTAACATATACTGAGATGTAATCGTTATGATTCCAGATTTCAAATTTAATTATGCATATTGTGCAAAATCTTCATGAAAAGTAAGAAAGAAATATACCAGAGAAAACATGACAAGCTTCTGTTACAATAAAATTATAATAAAAATCCAAAATACAAATTTACTAACCTGAATTTTCCACTGAATAATTTAATTCAGAGTGATATAATTTAAACTTATTTATCTCAAACATTTTGGTTGAAAGAATAAGACATATACAGTCCGCCAAGAAACGATTTTTTTTTCCAATGCCCACCTGGATAATGACCTATGTCATACAGGCATCTGAAGGGCAGATTTGTTGGCCACTCTTTCAGGGGCACCATATTAGGTGGGCCAGCGTTGCTCCCACAGTAAGGACAGAGAAGGAATGAACAGCCCGGGATTCGAACCAAGAACCTTTTTGATGCAAGGGCAGTTCCCTAACACCTACACAGGCCGGTCGGCTAATTTTTTTTCTCCAATGCCCACCTGGAGAATGACCTTTCGTCATGGCATCGGAAGGGCAGAATTGTTGGCCACTCTTTCAGGGGCACCATATTAGGTGGGCCAGCGTTGCTCCCACAGTAAGGACAGAGAAGGAATGAACAGCCCGGGATTCGAACCAAGAACCTTTTTGATGCAAGGGCAGTTCCCTAACACCTACACAGGCCGGTCGGCTAATTTTTTTTCTCCAATGCCCACCTGGAGAATGACCTTTCGTCATGGCATCGGAAGGGCAGATTTGTTGGCCACTCTTTCAGGGGCACCATATTAGGTGGGCCAGCGTTGCTCCCACAGTAAGGACAGAGAAGGAATGAACAGCCCGGGATTCGAACCAAGAACCTTTTTGATGCAAGGGCAGTTCCCTAACACCTACACAGGCCGGTCGGCTAATTTTTTTTCTCCAATGCCCACCTGGAGAATGACCTTTCGTCATGGCATCGGAAGGGCAGATTTGTTGGCCACTCTTTCAGGGGCATCATATTAGGTGGGCCAGCGTTGCTCCCACAGTAAGGACAGAGAAGGAATGAACAGCCCGGGATTCGAACCAAGAACCTTTTTGATGCAAGGGCAGTTCCCTAACACCTACACAGGCCGGTCGGCTAATTTTTTTTCTCCAATGCCCACCTGGAGAATGACCTTTCGTCATGGCATCGGAAGGGCAGATTTGTTAGCCACTCTTTCAGGGGCACCATATTAGGTGGGCCAGCGTTGCTCCCACAGTAAGGACAGAGAAGGAATGAACAGCCCGGGATTCGAACCAAGAACCTTTTTGATGCAAGGGCAGTTCCCTAACACCTACACAGGCCGGTCGGCTAATTTTTTTTCTCCAATGCCCACCTGGAGAATGACCTTTCGTCATGGCATCGGAAGGGCAGATTTGTTGGCCACTCTTTCAGGGGCACCATATTAGGTGGGCCAGCGTTGCTCCCACAGTAAGGACAGAGAAGGAATGAACAGCCCGGGATTCGAACCAAGAACCTTTTTGATGCAAGGGCAGTTCCCTAACACCTACACAGGCCGGTCGGCTAATTTTTTTTCTCCAATGCCCACCTGGAGAATGACCTTTCGTCATGGCATCGGAAGGGCAGATTTGTTAGCCACTCTTTCAGGGGCACCATATTAGGTGGGCCAGCGTTGCTCCCACAGTAAGGACAGAGAAGGAATGAACAGCCCGGGATTCGAACCAAGAACCTTTTTGATGCAAGGGCAGTTCCCTAACACCTACACAGGCCGGTCGGCTAATTTTTTTTCTCCAATGCCCACCTGGAGAATGACCTTTCGTCATGGCATCGGAAGGGCAGATTTGTTGGCCACTCTTTCAGGGGCACCATATTAGGTGGGCCAGCGTTGCTCCCACAGTAAGGACAGAGAAGGAATGAACAGCCCGGGATTCGAACCAAGAACCTTTTTGATGCAAGGGCAGTTCCCTAACACCTGCACAGGCCGGTCGGCTAATTTTTTTTTCCAATGCCCACCTGGATAATGACCTATGTCATACAGGCATCTGAAGGGCAGATTTGTTGGCCACTCTTTCAGGGGCACCATATTAGGTGTGCCAGCGTTGCTCCCACAGTAAGGACAGAGAAGGAATGAACAGCCCGGGATTCGAACCAAGAACCTTTTTGATGCAAGGGCAGTTCCCTAACACCTACACAGACCGGTCGGCTAATTTTTTTTCTCCAATGCCCACCTAGAGAATGACCTTTCGTCATGGCATCGGAAGGGCAGATTTGTTGGCCACTCTTTCAGGGGCACCATATTAGGTGGGCCAGCGTTGCTCCCACAGTAAGGACAGAGAAGGAATGAACAGCCCGGGATTCGAACCAAGAACCTTTTTGATGCAAGGGCAGTTCCCTAACACCTGCACAGGCCGGTCGGCTAATTTTTTTTCTCCAATGCCCACCTGGAGAATGACCTTTCGTCATGGCATCGGAAGGGCAGATTTGTTGGCCACTCTTTCAGGGGCACCATATTAGGTGGGCCAGCGTTGCTCCCACAGTAAGGACAGAGAAGGAATGAACAGCCCGGGATTCGAACCAAGAACCTTTTTGATGCAAGGGCAGTTCCCTAACACCTACACAGGCCGGTCGGCTAATTTTTTTTCTCCAATGCCCACCTGGAGAATGACCTTTCGTCATGGCATCGGAAGGGCAGATTTGTTGGCCACTCTTTCAGGGGCACCATATTAGGTGGGCCAGCGTTGCTCCCACTGTAAGGACAGAGAAGGAATGAACAGCCCGGGATTCGAACCAAGAACCTTTTTGATGCAAGGGCAGTTCCCTAACACCTACACAGGCCGGTCGGCTAATTTTTTTTCTCCAATGCCCACCTGGAGAATGACCTTTCGTCATGGCATCGGAAGGGCAGATTTGTTGGCCACTCTTTCAGGGGCACCATATTAGGTGGGCCAGCGTTGCTCCCACAGTAAGGACAGAGAAGGAATGAACAGCCCGGGATTCGAACCAAGAACCTTTTTGATGCAAGGGCAGTTCCCTAACACCTACACAGGCCGGTCGCCTAATTTTTTTTCTCCAATGCCCACCTGGAGAATGACCTTTCGTCATGGCATCGGAAGGGCAGATTTGTTGGCCACTCTTTCAGGGGCACCATATTAGGTGGGCCAGCGTTGCTCCCACAGTAAGGACAGAGAAGGAATGAACAGCCCGGGATTCGAACCAAGAACCTTTTTGATGCAAGGGCAGTTCCCTAACACCTACACAGGCCGGTCGGCTTATTTTTTTTCTCCAATGCCCACCTGGAGAATGACCTTTCGTCATGGCATCGGAAGGGCAGATTTGTTGGCCACTCTTTCAGGGGCACCATATTAGGTGGGCCAGCGTTGCTCCCACAGTAAGGACAGAGAAGGAATGAACAGCCCGGGATTCGAACCAAGAACCTTTTTGATGCAAGGGCAGTTCCCTAACACCTACACAGGCCGGTCGGCTAATTTTTTTTCTCCAATGCCCACCTGGAGAATGACCTTTCGTCATGGCATCGGAAGGGCAGATTTGTTGGCCACTCTTTCAGGGGCACCATATTAGGTGGGCCAGCGTTGCTCCCACAGTAAGGACAGAGAAGGAATGAACAGCCCGGGATTAGAACCAAGAACCTTTTTGATGCAAGGGCAGTTCCCTAACACCTGCACAGGCCGGTCGGCTAATTTTTTTTCTCCAATGCCCACCTGGAGAATGACCTTTCGTCATGGCATCGGAAGGGCAGATTTGTTGGCCACTCTTTCAGGGGCACCATATTAGGTGGGCCAGCGTTGCTCCCACAGTAAGGACAGAGAAGGAATGAACAGCCTGGGATTCGAACCAAGAACCTTTTTGATGCAAGGGCAGTTCCCTAACACCTACACAGGCCGGTCGGCTAATTTTTTTTCTCCAATGCCCACCTGGAGAATGACCTTTCGTCATGGCATCGGAAGGGCAGATTTGTTGGCCACTCTTTCAGGGGCACCATATTAGGTGGGCCAGCGTTGCTCCCACAGTAAGGACAGAGAAGGAATGAACAGCCCGGGATTCGAACCAAGAACCTTTTTGATGCAAGGGCAGTTCCCTAACACCTACACAGGCCGGTCGGCTAATTTTTTTTCTCCAATGCCCACCTGGAGAATGACCTTTCGTCATGGCATCGGAAGGGCAGATTTGTTGGCCACTCTTTCAGGGGCACCATATTAGGTGGGCCAGCGTTGCTCCCACAGTAAGGACAGAGAAGGAATGAACAGCCCGGGATTCGAACCAAGAACCTTTTTGATGCAAGGGCAGTTCCCTAACACCTACACAGGCCGGTCGGCTAATTTTTTTTCTCCAATGCCCACCTGGAGAATGACCTTTCGTCATGGCATCGGAAGGGCAGATTTGTTGGCCACTCTTTCAGGGGCACCATATTAGGTGGGCCAGCGTTGCTCCCACAGTAAGGACAGAGAAGGAATGAACAGCCCGGGATTCGAACCAAGAACCTTTTTGATGCAAGGGCAGTTCCCTAACACCTACACAGGCCGGTCGGCTAATTTTTTTTCTCCAATGCCCACCTGGAGAATGACCTTTCGTCATGGCATCGGAAGGGCAGATTTGTTGGCCACTCTTTCAGGGGCACCATATTAGGTGGGCCAGCGTTGCTCCCACAGTAAGGACAGAGAAGGAATGAACAGCCCGGGATTCGAACCAAGAACCTTTTTGATGCAAGGGCAGTTCCCTAACACCTGCACAGGCCGGTCGGCTAATTTTTTTTCTCCAATGCCCACCTGGAGAATGACCTTTCGTCATGGCATCGGAAGGGCAGATTTGTTGGCCACTCTTTCAGGGGCACCATATTAGGTGGGCCAGCGTTGCTCCCACAGTAAGGACAGAGAAGGAATGAACAGCCCGGGATTCGAACCAAGAACCTTTTTGATGCAAGGGCAGTTCCCTAACACCTACACAGGCCGGTCGGCTAATTTTTTTTCTCCAATGCCCACCTGGAGAATGACCTTTCGTCATGGCATCGGAAGGGCAGATTTGTTGGCCACTCTTTCAGGGGCACCATATTAGGTGGGCCAGCGTTGCTCCCACAGTAAGGACAGAGAAGGAATGAACAGCCCGGGATTCGAACCAAGAACCTTTTTGATGCAAGGGCAGTTCCCTAACACCTACACAGGCCGGTCGGCTAATTTTTTTTCTCCAATGCCCACCTGGAGAATGACCTTTCGTCATGGCATCGGA